>VZRZ01002582.1:1724-25181 GCA_013398175.1 Climacteris rufus
CGGGCCGCTGCACCCCTTTTCCCGCCAAAGAAAAAAAAAAAAAACAACCCCGAAATAGGCGGGGAGGGTGGGGGGGAGAGAGAGGGTGGGAAAAAACGTTCCTTGGAGATGGCTGGTCCAAACACAGGGGGTTACCAGATGTAGCAGCAGGCTGCAGTAATGAGACGGCACACACCTTGGTTCTCAGAGATCTGAGACCCAGCCAGCGAGACCCATTTATTGTATTATCCTTTTTATATAGTAGGAACCCAGGTATATGATTGGCTAGGTTCTACACCACCCTAATCCAAACATATCATACCCGGACAACAACAACAGGTGGTTTATCTTATTGTTTTTCATACCTCCCATGGGAAAGAAGGATTTTCTCACAAGCAGCCCCAGGCAGCAAGCCTTGGGCTGCTGCAATATATATATAAAATGGGGAAAAGTATCCTAAACACTTGTCAGTTTAAGTTTTATATTTAGTAAATTTATTATAATTTTGAAATTATTCATACATTTGGGTATAAAATGGATTTTCCTTTTAATTAATTATATATATGTTAGAGTGATGAAGAAACATGTACTGTGCTTAGCTTCTCCAGAACATCTTGATAAATGGGGTGTTTCAAGAATTAAGAGGTTTTGATGGATTGTATAGCCCTCTAATGCTTACAATTAATGTTTAAATAGATGGCTAGTAATGGAAAATAAGATGATTTAGTAAAGCGCTAAGGGAATGCTCTCGAAGTAGTGACAGCACTTTTATGCGTGCGAGATCCCTGCCGGGATGAGCTGTCTAACTCTCCCAATGGACAGAGTCCTAGCTACTGCAGATAACCTGTTTCTGCTGGCTCTTCTAGGATGAGTTTCCCTACGCGTAGTGTACTAGCACCGACGAGAATAAAAGGCTCAGACAGAGGGCTCTTCCTTGGGATATCAGCCGTTTATTGTGAGTTCAGTGTTGCTTTGTGAGAGTCCAGAGTTATCCAGAGGCTGAGTAACCCAGAAGAAAGAGCCAGAAGGAAGAAGCCCTACAGAGCTCTTTTAAAGGGAGATGGGATCAGGAAACATCCAATGGGGAACGGCATAGTTCAAAGTGACCAGTGGGGAAGAGCTTTCCAGGTCATAGTCATATATGGGATCTGAGATATGGGCACAGGTAACACAAGGGCAATATGGTATTTTACCACAGCTTAGGCAGAGAGTTCAGATATTGGAAGAAGAGGGCTGAAGGCTTTGGCTTTCTTCCCACCAAAACCTGAAGCTCAAAAGCAGCAGCTTCTGCCAAGTGTGCTGCTACAATTTAGACCACAATTCTTTTCATAATCAAGTGGCTATTAAATGTTATGCAAACATTCTTCTAGTGGGACAGTTGTTTAATCAAAGTCTGCAGCCATTATGACATGAGAGCTTTTACAATTATTATTGTTATTGCCTAATAATAATAATAACAACAAAAGTAAAAATGAAAAGATACGTTCTTTCAGTTATGATAAGCAGGATTCTTGAACAGACACCTCAGAGTATTAAGCAATCACTTTCTCTGACATCAAAAGGCTGCATGTGCAATGAGAGTTGGATTATACTGATATTGTTCAGAAAACAGAGTTGAGTAGTAGGTTATCTTTTTCAAAATACAGACCTCTAATTAAACAGCAAGCAAAGAAACAAGCTTCCATCCTTTTCAATACCATTCAAAACATGACTAGAGAAGAGCTACATTTCTGAATCTGTGATTCTGATCTTACGTATTTTGAACTTACATATTTTGAACTTACATATTTTGAACTTTTGAACAATGGCTCTCTTTCAGAGATGGCAGTCTGTTAAACATTTTACTTCTGGACATTTGTATCACAACTAGTCTAAGAATTTGGAATTAGGGAAAGAGGTTTTGTTTTAAAATTATTTACTAACAGCAGATTTTTGTTGGAACATCTCTACTGGTTTTAAGAGAGCCATGGTCTTGGTTTATAAATTGAGCCCATAGTCTTTTAACCCAAGAGTGAGAGAGTTACAAGTCCACTGCACCAATAACTTTTGAATTGATGAATACATTAGTGAATCTTAGCTTATTACTCTTCGTCATCTTTGTCTACTTCATGTTACTGGTTCTTCTGTGGAAGTAAACTGACTGAAAGTCAAAATGAAAGCAATTTGTATTAAAACAGATATGAGAATCTGGTATTTGTCTTGGATTTTTTTTTGGTCTATTTTAAATTAAAGTTAAATTTAAGTATATCACCTCAGTTGCCAAGACGGAGTTTTGACTGATCAAAGAAGCTATGAGACAGATTTATTAAAAAACTGAAAATCTATCTTTAAAGATACTGTGGTGGGTTCCCACAGTTTTTGAACCACAGGCTGGGATTAGGCTAATTTGAGTATCTGCTGCTTAGAAGATTTTTTCCATAGGCAATGGAAGAAGGAGAACTAGTGCTTTATTATTCAATGTGAAGAAATAGAACATGAGATTTGTGAGCAGGGGCTATTAAACATTATTATAGACAAGTGGAAAACACAAATAAGAATCTGTGGTTTATAATCAGTAAAATAATTGAGTAATACAAGTGTATTATTTTACCAGTGAAATTATTAGTTTAAGTGAAAAATGGTAGTGATATATGTCATAAAGCTTCCATATTACATTTACTCCCTATATAAAATATAGACATCTTACAAGACACTAAAAATATAATACATTGAATAAAATAAAAAACAGTCATCATAACTATATGATATACCTTAGTTAACATTATCAAAATACCCTGAAAGCATTGTTTATATAATACAAACAATACAAGTTATAATACATGAAACACCTTCTCACACCCTCTGTTAAGAGCAATATAGATTCTTCAGAGGAAAAAATGATGAAGAGTACTTTGTTTCTGCATAGAAGTGTTGTGAAACTTGTATTTTAATGTCATTTCAGCTCTAGATTTCTAAACATATCCCTGTAGAACATAAGCATCCTACAAAGCTTAAGTAGAAGGACACGTGAGATTTTATTGATTATTGCTCTTATGGTGGTGCCCAGTAGATACAAATGGCATTCTCCATTAGACATATCTAATCAGATAGTATCAATACATAGTGCCAAATTCTAAACTATGACTCAGAGAAAATAATTTGGAGTGAGAGTGTCAGTCCTATTGAAATCTAGTGGTAACTGGAGGGTGAGAAATACTTGGCTACCTGTGAATTTGAAGCCACAGTAGAAAAAGTAGATGAAAGAGAGTTAAAAGGAAGTATTATCCTCAGCCTTTGTTTCAGGAATGGAAGCAAAATGAGCTAAGTTATCTGAAATGTTGCATATGGAATATCAAATACTTTATTAAGCTAATTCATTTCTCAGAGCTCTCTTTCCAGTATCTCATCCAGAAAATGAATCTGACTCCTAATATAGTAAAATGTTAGAAATATTTAATGTCCCTTTATGTCTTACTCAGTCTTCTTTTTTTTTAATGCAAATTTATTGCTGAAATGGATGGCAACAGAGATTTTTAATAAATAACAGTATCAGTACCTAAATCATGAAGTCTGCCTTGCCTAATATGAACTTTAGCATTTGAGCCTAAAAAGGTTCTGCAAGCTTCAATATTTGTTAAGAAGCTGTCTTCCTTTACAAAATGTTACCTACTTCTGAAATGCATCTAGCAGTACTAAATTAAATTAAACTAATTCTTTCCACTTGAAAAATTTTCCAACTATTGTAAGAAAACCAAGAAATATTTTACATAGCTTTATAAAATGAAACTTACTTTTTAAAGGCAGATCGGTACCATGTTATGAAATAGTCTTATTAGGCAATCATGCATGGTGTCCAAATCAGGGTAAATTCATCTTAAATACTGTCCTATAGATAATGATGTGAGATGACCATTTCTCAGGGATTATTCAAATTACCTGAAGTCTTCTTGTATGTCGCTCTCTACTGATCATGGTGACATAATGCATTTAGCTTAGTGCCTATTGCCTAAAATCAAGTGGGTTTAATACATACTTGGTAAATGGTCAGTCAATGTATAAAACCAGAGATACCTAAATATAAGTAACTGTAAAGAGATAAAAATATATTAATACTTTATGTCATCTGTAGTCTTACTGGTCTAGATGGGGCTCTTTAGGAAGTATAGTGCTACTAATCATGGGGTTGATATTGTGTCAAACTTCAGATTTGCATTAGCAAATTCCATTTAAAACTTAATATTACATGAAATACCCTAATTTCTCTTCCAAAAATTATTTCATATTATTGCTAGCAAGTGCACATGAAAATTTTGTACAATCAAGTTCATTTTATGTAGTTATATCTGCAATTATATGTATTTCCTGTTTGTTTTTCTGTGAGATTGACCTGAATGAATATATGCATTATGGAACAGCTGTTAGGATCAATGATGTGATAGCACACCTTTGTACTAGACAGGGTTTCTTGTCTATTCCCTTTTTTGCTATTATACATTAAGTAATTTCTCACATAGATGACATAATAAGAAATCAATTTCCTTGATTTGTGCTTGTTTTCTTATAATAAAAATTCCTGTTTATTCAACAAATTATATTTAATGAAAAGAGCTTTCTATTAATTTGTAGTTTATTTTCTTTCAGTACATATTCCATTGTTCTTAATAATATTTGTAACCATCATTGTTTTTGTTTGCATACACGTAATAGAGCTCCATGGTTATCCTTCACATTCAAGATCAAATGGAATAAGTGTCTTTGTTACATTGAAGGGAAACTATGAAAAAAAAACCAGAAAAATTCTGTCATCAATTGCTTATGAAATCTACAGATGTGACAGGATACCCAGAACAATAACTGCCATATGATTTATCAGTTCTGACTGCTGACTACCACAGTTTCATTTGCTACACTAACATCCAAAATCCTACTATAAAACATAGAATTTTTTTTCCATTTATCCTTTTGACAAAAACTGGTTTAATTGACTTGCATGTCCCATGTGTTATCTTCATTCCAAATTCCTAGCTGGAAGAGTTTAGTACAATCGTGAAAAACCTTCTGACCCTTATATAGACAAGTATATAATCTCTAGCAATTCAACATATGCTGCTGCTTAATGTATACCTTTTCAAATAAAGACTGTATTTTTAAATATCAAATATATTACTTATGTATAGTAAAATGAATCTTCTCACTTTGTATAATAAACCCCTACTATCCAAATTATTTTATCATTATTTAATATATAATTTTATTTTTCTTTTTTGCAAATAGGAATAAGATTTGCATGCCAGAAATATACCCATAAGAAATAGCTCTGGTAATGCCATACAGTTTTTCTTCATCTTTTGCACACCTGAAAAACTTATTTATTTATTGCCTTGAACACTCTTCCACTAAGGATAGAATTCTTTGAATTGTTTTCATGAATGAAATTGTTAATTCAAGCTGGTAGTATACAGACTGCTAAAGCTTTGGAATGTGTTTGCTTAAAGATCTGATATGTACATTAGCACCTGATAAAATGCATCACATGGTGTTTATTGTTTATTGTTGTTTATTGTTATTCACTATTTTACATAACTTCCACTAAAATTTTGTTGACAACAACAGACTCAAAAGTTAGAGCTACAGTGAACTTGTACATTAAGTAATATCTTGAGTTAAACCTATGGATAAGTTAATGGACTTGCATTTATAAAGAGGGCTGAGGTGGACTTCAGGTATATCAGAATATAACTGAAAACACTTCTGCTCAGAGGAGCCTTCTGTGACACCTAATCCTGAGGAGGCAAGAAATCATTCCTGTGGGAGATGAGCAGTTCTTACTGGAAAAATTCAAGCACAGTAAGTAGGTACTGGAGCATAATTTAATGGAGGTTTATCTGCTCTAGGCTGTACTTAATGGTAAACAGGTGTTGAAAGCCTCCTTAAGAACTGAATCATCCTCTCAAGAAAGCTATTTTTTTCAGTTGACTATGTCCCTTTGTCCCTCAGGGAAATTAAGGATCTAAAATAATTTAAAGGCTCGTTTAAGTGCTGAAAGCTAGATGGGAAAAACTCAGGTTCAGGAAACTATTTTTGGCTATGCCAGAACCAACTAAAAATGAGTAAGCATGCATGCTGCTAACCTCAGTTCTGGAAATTCAGAGAAGCAGCTTACATTAAAGTTCTGCACTATTATATTATGTTCTTTAAAGGTTAGTAATGAGAAAATTGAGCTTGAGGTTGTGTCTGTGGGAAGTCTTTAATCATTACCCAGATGAATTAACAAATCTGAGAGACAAAAGATTCTGAGACAAACAAAAATTATGTTTGGAGTCAGACTCCTAAAAGAATTTTTTTTATTAACCCATATCAAAATGTTCCATGATGTGTTATAATTCAGAACAAACTTGTTTAAGAGTTAATTAGCCTTACATTGATCCTTCACATCCCCAAAAGGAAATACAATGCACATGAGAAATTCACATTTGATTGCTCAAAAAGTTGTAGGTCTTAAAACAATTGTTGACTTCCAATCTCTCCATTGCTCTGCTGAGATTTTTCCCAGTGCTGTGTTTGACCTACTCACTATTCTGCAGTTGATTTCCTTTCAGAGTATGGAGAATCAGAAACCATCTTGTCAAATACTTAACTCTTTAGCTTAAGTGAAGTGTCATACTCGTATGTGTTATCTACAGCCTAATACATACCACAGAAAGGTCTTGTAAGAGGTCTTTTCTTGTTATGTCCTTCAACATATATGCTCTAACCAAAATGTAATAGCCACTATGATGTTTATACGAATTCAGAGAGTGAGGAATATCTCCTCTTGACAGCCTTAAAATTATGACTCATCACACTCAACTTGTTCTGATCTCAACCCTTAACATCTTAACCAGATAATGGCACTTATATTAATACTGAGGATGCTGGAAATACCTAACATAAGGTTAGCTCTACACTTTTATCAGGTATAAAACTGATAATTGAAAAGCAATTAAAAACAACTTATATATAAAGGCAATGCTTTTAGTACTGGCCCACAGCATATTCAGTCTAAATGCTTTAAACTAATAACACAGTGCTTTTGCCTAGAGAACAGTGGCTTTTATTTGAGACTTACAATATTCTGAAAACTGCTGACAAGAATTTTACTTTGTGTCTTTTTGTTATTCTGTTTTTTCTAGTCTGTTGATTGTGGCATTATACTGGTTTCTTTATGAAATATCTAATGGGACTTCATTCTGCCACAAATCCTGTATTAATTTTATTAGATAAAGCATATTTTCTATGCTTAAGTTAATATCTTGGGGCTTTTTGTTTTGTTTGGTTTTTGCTTTTCTCCAGCTCTGTGTCTCTGAGTTCTACTGAAATTTCATACTAAATTACTGGTTTTACAGATCATTAACAACAGAGTACTTGGCTCATCTGTCACAAATATCTCATTCGAGGAATATTCCAGGAAGAGTATACCCCTTACATCATGGTATTTTGTTTTAAAATGTGGTGAGACTATTCCCTTCAAACAGAAGTTCAGTGAAAAAGGATTTTGACCAAGGAAGTTGATAACATGAGTTTGACAGTCTCTTCAAACTGACAGGTTTCAAAATCACACTTCTTAATTGGGGGAAGCACTGAGTGTAGCAGGTTAGGCCTTTATATTTTATAAAGCTACCTATGGATCTAAGCATTTAATATTTTCCTCTATTACATTTGACTTTTTTCATTTATAGTAGTCAGTTAACAATCTTTCAAGTGATCTGAGGAGACTTAGCCCAGAATTTCACTCCAGGAATGTCTTTTTTGTCACTGTGTGATTGTAGTATTCAATTTGATTATACAGTAGTTCAGCACGATCTTTTCGAACTCTAAACATAAGAGCAATGTTACTTTTTCAGGGATATGAAATAACCAATATAAAAAGAGTTGTATGAAGTTGTGATGCTTGGCATAATGTTGGCTAGATCCTTCACAGACTGACAACACTGATCAGCAAGGTTACAGTTTCTTTTGGTGAGTTTTTTTACCAAAGAAGTGAAATCACTCAATAACTGAAGGTCAGTACTGCAGTTATATCTTCAAAGTAAAAAAAAAAAATAATTAAAAAACACAGAGTTTGCAAAGATCTGGAAAAGATAACTTTGAGATCAAGAGAATAGAATATGCAGATATTATTTCCTTTCCTTCTACTCCACATGCCTATCTTACATTTTGAGTTGAGAATAAGTGATCATAATTATTGAATATTACCGTGTAAATAGAATCCAGTTTCAGAGACTCTGAAGATTAATGCGAGATGAACTTTGAGAGCCAGATGAATGCTACTGTGTGGCATTATATATTTCCAGCTGATCACTTGTTATGCAAGCTCCTTACCATCAAAATGTCAAGATTCATAAATGCACCACACTATAATTGCCAAAACTTTTTAACTGAACAAGGCCTTAAAATTCTGTTCCACAGCATGGAATTTGCTACTTCTCTGGAATTAACTTTATGATGAAGATAATTTAGATTTTTAAAATCAGCCAGTTAATATGTACTGAAAAAATCAGAATATATTCTGGAATATCTAATGCATAGTGAAAAATACTGAAAAATTGTATTTCCTTAATAAATTGAACTAAGGCAGGACAATTTTAATTCTTAAATACATTTCTTTTCCTGGGGTATGCCCTCCTATTATCTTTTAATATTTTCTGTATTGCAGATATGAGATAGTAACAATACAAGGGCAAATACACATACTTGCATTTGCTTCATATAGCCTATGGTCACATCATATTTCAAAGGCAGTATTGAATCTGCTCGTCTCAAAGATTTTTACGTTCAGCCTGACCCTTGAATAAGGTTCTTCTCCACTGAGAATTGATAGCTTTGTGATAAGAGAAGATGCTTGCAGCATCAGTTCAAGACAAACACCTGCAAATGGCAGAGTGCATATGAAGGTCCTAGAGGTGTAACTCTTCTACATGCATTTATATGTGTATTTTTGCATCTATGTATACGACAGCATATAAGTATATATCTCCTATGTATGTCTCTCCCAGATTTTATCTACAAGTGTAACTTTTTTAGGTGGGAAGTGTCTGCCTTGCTACCCAGCAGTAATGCATTATTTCTCATTCAGCTGCCTTCTTTAAGATACCACACAACAACAGAGGAAGAGTGATCAAACAGTTCCCAAGACACAGTGGCTGCATTTGCTCTTCGCCTACAAGCAGGGCATATGAGTATAAGTGTAATTTCTCTACAGACACCACTATTAATCTGACCCCAGATCAGGAAAGAACAATCTGCCCTTCTAGATGAGACTTTTTCACATGTATCACACAGGATTACACGCTTAGTGAGTTCTAATATCTTTAAACTTTTTGAGTTATTTTTGTGATGGGGTGCTTGAGTCCTTGAAATCTAGGTTACTGTTTACATTAACTCAATAGCAAGTCTGTTGCCACCAGTTTTGACTCTGCATTTCTATGGTAGTCCTGCTGCCTACTGATGTTCCCTAGTTTTAAGTATACAGGAAGTGCAAAACCGACAACTTGCAATCCTGATATGGAGAAAGAAAAATAGGGCATCAGCAGATTTTACACACGTTTAGATGTGCCTAGTCTGCCATGCCATCTTCTAGCGTGCATTTGGAGCATTTTTCAACCACACAAGAATGACTGTTTTGGAGCTTTTCCAGAAGCTCAGCTTTGAGTCAAAGAGAGAAGTCTACATTTACAAAGAAGCATTCATAGCTGTCAGAAATTAGCTGTCTGTGGGACTCGAAGTACAGCTGCAGTTTTTCCAGAATACTGACAACTTCTGTGGCAACCAGAGTCTGTTCACTAGCACTGTGATTTCTGAAGCTTTATCAGGAAAATGTCAATGCCCAATGCCTGTACATTCCATTTCTGTGGTTTTGTTTCTCTTTTATTGGTTTATATTCCATGACTTACTGAATTATTTTTCCAAAGTTAGGAAATTTTAAGATATGAACTTTTGGAATTATGTGCTTGTTATCTCCAGGGGTTTTGGGTTTTGTCTCTAAGCTTCCAGCATGAGCAGAAATCAGTAAATTTGTTTTTGGTTTTTTTTCTGAAACATATAAAATTGGCTTTGTATCCTTTATGAAGAAGCAGCAGCATTTTTAAACTAAATAGGAGTGATGGGAATGTATTCTCCTAATTTTGCTACAGTCAGAAGTATATCCTCCTCTTTTTACTTCAGTAAGGATAATATCTACAACTCCATTTCTCCTGCAGGCACTCTAAGTGTTCCTCCTTTTCAGTTCATATTCAATATTCAGAGAAAGAAACATATATTGCAATATAAAATACAAGTGCATTTCTCAGAAATACAATAACCAAAGATTAAATATTTGTGTTATGCAACATTTTCTGAATTCTTTTTCTAATTCCCTTCTCTCTTTGTGTCCTTAAATATTTTGCATAATTATAGCAAGGAAATGAAAAACAATTGGGAACAGAAAGCATACTTTCTTATTTCTTCCATGAAGTACATAGTACACATTAGAATAATATAAAACAGTATAGGGTAAACCCTAGCATTTTTTTTAAACATATCAGAGAATGTCATCTATAAGAATATTTCAAATATGAAAACACAGGGAAAAAACCTACATGAAACCAGAGAGATTAAATAATAGATTTGACATAGGTCAAGAATTTAAATGAGGATAGTTTTCATGATAATTACTTTACATTTAAGCAGCTTCAAAAATATTTTTTGCTAAGTTTTTTTCCCCTTTTCTTTTTCCCTTATTAGTAAATCTCATTGTTCTCAGGCTATCATTTTATGCCTGAAAATTTTAGATGTCAGTGCAGAGGGGGCTTACAAACCTAGCCAAGGAACCTTGCCCCAACTGTTTTTTTTCCTTTGTATTTACTTGTAAATAGCTGAAAGTGTTTGCCAGTTTACACAAGGATTCACTGTTAAAAAGAAGAAGGGGAGGAAAGAGGGGGATGACATTTTAAGAATCCTGACTTCTCTTTGTTTTGTTGTTCCTGATCCAGATCCACCTTACTAGGGGTTCCATATCACTTCTAACTTTATTACCTTATTGAAGCTGACCATGTAGTGTAGAAATGTGAAAGACTCCTGAGGATCTGCAATGAAAATCCCTCTGCAATCAGGGCTGGGTGTATCAGACTGCCAAGTTACTTCTTGTGTGCAGAACAGAAAATGACTGTTGTTCAGTGAGTTCATTTCTAGATATCCCATTTCTCTGAATACACTGATTTAATCTTTAAAATCTCATTAATTTCTGTTTTAATTTCCAGTGGAAAAGAAAAAGAAATTAAAAAAAGGCAATTATATTCATGGAAAATGAAAAGACTGGTAAATGCAGAGCTTTCGATCTTCTGAAATAAACTTTTTTTGAAACTTTTTTTTATTCTGTGGTAGTAAGCAGATGCCACAGGCCAGTTATTTCAGATGTCTCTGTGAGTCTGTGACTTATGACACACAGGATTTCCTCAGGAAGAGTATCTGTTAGATTTGAGTATGTTGCCAAATTTTGAGTAGTGCTGCCTTGCTATATTTAACTATGCATCAAGATGTCAGTCAGTGAAAATTATTTTCCCTCTGTGTTGACACTAGTTCATTTTTCATAGTAAGTTTTTTGTTTGTTTACATTTATGTTTTTGCTATGAGTTTTCCTCTTCAATATTTTTTGAAGCCAGATTCAAATCATCATATTTTAATTATGCACCATTATCAAATCACTCTAAGCATTGCAACATATATATAAATGGCTGAATTTGCCTCCATGATGTTTAAAGAAATATTAAAAAAAACCACTTGAAAAAGGTTGTGAAAATCAGCATCCAAAGAGAATCAAAAAAGATTTTTTTTTTTATTTTATTACAGAAGGTGTCTTAGTAAGTATCTTTTCTTCCCATCCCTGAAAGATGGAGAGAAAATCCATGTTGACAGATGTGTTTGTAGCTCTACCCTGTGCAGCCCAAGACAATCTTTAAACCAAATTGCACATTGTTATTTTATTGCCGTCATGTTGCCACAAGTTTCTAAGCAGCCTTGAGGCATTCACTTCCTAAGCCTTTGGGAGCTCTTTATCTCATGAAATTTGACATGCCCATTTTGGGTAGAAAAGTACTCAAATGGAGTCACCTTTCATCATCTCAGGACTTTCAAGTTGTCAAAAACTAGGCTACCAAGGGGTTTATGAAAGAGCAGATATTTGTCATTGTTTGGATTCTGTATTCCACTTTGGCCACTGTTTATGCAATAAGTGCATAAAAATGCTCAGGAAAAAAACATAAATCTTGAAATGCTATTGCTGTTTTTCCGTGAAATCCAGCCATGTACTGTTTTCTAGTGCAATAATGAACTGTTGCTCAGTTATGGTTAACAGCAGAAAACTTGATGGTGGAAACATTTTTTATTAATGTTTTATTAGTACAGGGAACTTGTTATAATTTTTTAGCCCTTGAGCAATTTTTTATCAAGATTCAAGAGTTAAATTTTATCTAGAAAATGTAAAAATTCAGAGTTGAACATTAAAACAATCAAGATTTTTGGAATGGATATGAGCAGTGGAATAAGGGAGAAAATTAGCAGGGCAAAAAGTGATTAAAAACTCATGGGCCAAAATAAAGAAAATGTAATAAGTAAAGAGAAACAAAGCAAAGCAAAACAAATAATGCAGAGGCAACTACTCATTACCTCCTACTACCAGACTGATGTCCAGACGATTTCCAAGCAACACCTGCCTTCGAAAAACTATCCCTGTTACAGAGCCTCCCATCCTTTCTACTTTTTATTGCTAAGCCTGATGTTATATGATGTGATATGATATGATATGATATGATATGATATGATATGATATGATATGGAATATCCCTGTAGTCTATCTGGGTCAGCTGTCACAGCTGTGTTCCACACCAGCTTCTTGTCCATTGCTAGCCAAGCTACCTTCAGGGGCATGGAGAGCAAGAAACTGAGAAGCTCTTGGTGCTGTGCCAGCACTTATCAGCATGTCCTGGGGTGACAGTATCATATCCCCACTATCGAGTATTCTTATTGTCAGCGGACTTTTTCAGTACGGGGCTATGTTCCTACACGGAAGACAATGGATTTCCTCCCAACAGACTGTACATAAAATAAGGTGACTGTTTTTTTTTGTCTTTGCTGTGTCTGCACGCATATTGTGTGTGAATAAACAGGGTTTTTTTTTCACTTTCTTCTGATAATTTTCTTTCAGGACCCGAGTTGGGCGGGGTGGGGGGGAAGGGAGAGGGGAGAAGCTGGTGAGAGCTGCCTTCTGTTTTGGAGAGAGTTCCCTCTGGCTGTTATCTCAAACAATAACACAGCAGTAGCTAAAACCTAGGTGTACTATCAACACTGTTTAGATCACTAATCTGAAATGGCACCATGTGGGTTGCTGTGAAAAAAATTAAATACATCCCAGCCAGACTCAGTACAATACATCAGCAAAACTTAACTTCTTGCACTATTTTTGTAAAATAGCTGATTGTAACTACTGTCAAGGACATGAAGCTGGACTAGGTGTATGTAGCGGCCCAAGGCTTGCTGCCTGGGGCTGCTTGCGAGAAAAGACTTCTTTCCCATGGGAGGTATGAAAAACAATAAGATAAACCACCTGTTGTTTGTCGTCCTCATACAATATGTTTTGGATTAGGGTGGTGTAGAACCTAGCCGATCATATACCTGGGTTCCGACTATATAAAAAGCACAATACAATAAACGGGGCTTGCTGGTTGGCTCTCGGATCTCTGCGAACCAAGGTGTGTGCTGTCTCATTATTGCGGATCGCTGCTACAGATGTACTGTCCTGTGTTGATACTGTATGACAGTTGTTAGCTTCATAACCCACAATGCCACAGAACTAATTGTGGGGAAGCAGCCTGGATGCTTATATCTTAAACTCACTTAAGAAAATTAAACATCTGGGAAAGAGAGTAAAAATGAGCTACATGGTTCAACAGCATTTGTAAAACAAAGTTTTAAATTATCCTCTTTTGAGAGTAGGGAATCACAAAGAGTTTCACCAAAATGTGCATAAGATTTACGCAATAATAAATATGTTCCGGCATAATAAATATGTTCAGAGAATCATAATCACAAGGTCTGAAATTAGAAAATATTAGTCAAAACATATCCTCAGAAAGCTTTGTTCTTATTGCAACATATTCCTTTGGAAACTGGAAGATGGTGACATTCAGTAATTTATACACTAACTTTTAGCAAGTGTGTTCCTGAACAGATGAACAAATATCTATGAATATATTGATATCTATATATATTCACAAACATTTGACCACCAATATATGACAAAATCACATCATGGCTGAGGTTGGCAGGAGCCTTAAGAGGTTACCTTCTTCACTTCATCTGCTCAGGTAGGGCTACCTAGAACAGATAGTCCCAGACCATGTCCATTTCACTTTTGTATTCAAGTGTCCAGAAGTGGAGAACCCACAACCTCTCCGGACAAGATACATGTGTCTATAATGTGTGCCTATAATTTTTTTACAAAGTTGAATGAAAGCAAAAACTCTGACGAACAACCAAAAAAACATTTATAATTTTCTTTTAAGAGGAAAATGTTTTGTTATCTCCACTAGATATAGTTAATATACATGTGTTATGGCTTCTTTTGTGTTTTTTTGTCAGTTGGAAGTTGTTCCATCAAATGCTATTTAAATAATTTTTGAGAAAGAAAAAATAATATAAAATTTAGACCATTTTTACTCACCTACTGTTTCAGTGTCTTTAGGTATTGACAGTCTTGTCTTTTAGGGTTACATAAAATATTGTGTGTTATTTTGATCAATCTTTTTTTTTTTAACCATCACAAGGCCACTTTTGTACCCCTTTCTCTTTCCAAAGATAAATATTAAGACTGATTTATACCTTTTCCTGTGTAATAATCCAAGGGCTACTATTTATTTTTTAATTAAAAATGGTATTTATTAATTTTTAAAATTTATTTGTTATGATCTTAAAAAGCATATATGAGGATTTATATATACATATATGAGCATTTACTTTTCCACCTGTTGATGTAATTTTCAGGTCACCTATTGTGATGTGACTAAACACTAAAATCAATAAATGGGATTTTTCCATTTTGAAATTTATGTTGATTTTAGAGGTTAGGGGTTTTTTTTGTTGTTGTTGTTGTTGTTGTNTTTTTTTGTTGTTGTTGTTGTTTTTTAAATAATAGTTCTTTTCAGAAATATTTTATCAAGGACTATTTCTCTGGTTCCAATTTTAGTTTTCACATTGCATTTGGAAAGATTTCATCGAGTTTGTGACTATGTTCAAATCATCAAAACATAGGCTCATAAAGTAGGTTAAGTCAAAAGGGACCTTTGGAGGTCATATCTTCCAAATCCCTACCCAAAATAAGGCCAACTTCTCAATACCAAGTCTTATCAGTCTTTTTGTAAATGTTGCTCTCGACAAAATTATCAAGGGAGTAACTGATAGTTTATTTATAATGATGAAGGAATTTATGTTGACTTGACTTTCAATTAGCCTGGAGTCATTGACAAAAAAAAGTCTTGAATTCTTTTGAAGATCAGCTTGTACTAGTTTTGAATGAATGAGAATTTTATATTGGTGTGATGGGCTCAGTTCAGCTGGACATGAAGTGCCCACCAAAACTTCTCTATCAATCCTCCTCCTCAGCAGGATGGGAGGATGAAAAATAATACCAAACAGTTCATGAGTTGAGTTAAGGACAGAAAGAGATCTCTCACCACTTATCATCATAGGCAAAACATACTTGCTTGGGAAAATTAATTGTTTACCAATAAAATAAGAATAGGGTAATGAGAAAAAACCCCAAACCTTAAAATATCTTCCTTCATGCCCACCTTCTTATTGGATTCAACTTCACCTTCAAATTCTCTACCTTCTCCCCAACTGCAGCTCAGGGGGATGGGGAATGTTCATCCTACATTGTCTCTGCTGCTCCTTGCTCTTCCACCCACAGGAGACTGTTCTTCACAAATGTCTCCAGCATGAGTCCTTCCCATGGACTATAGTTCTTCAGGACGGACTCCAGTGCAGCTCCTTTCCATAGGGTGCAGTTCTTCAGTCCACCATGAGTGTCCCACAGGATCACAGGTTTCATGGGGACCCTAGTCCAGTATGGATATCCCACAGGATCACATCCTTCTTCAGGCATTCCATTGCTCCAGCATGGGGTCCTCCACAGGCTGCAGGTGGAACTCTGCTTCACCATGGATCTCAACGGGCTGCAGAAAGACCACTGCTTCAAAATGGTCTTCACCATAGGCTGCAGGGGAATTACTGCAGCTCCTTCGCCCTTCTTCTTTGCTGATTTTGGTATCTGCAGAGTTGCTTGTCTTATATATTCTTAGTCCTCTCTCTGTCTGCTGTTGCACAATAGACTTTTTTCCACTTCATAACCATGTTATCACAGAGCTGCTACTATTATTGCTGACTGGCTTGGCTTTGGACAGTGTCAGGTCCATCGTGGAGCTGGCTGGCACTGGTTTTATCTGACATAGGGTAAGCTTCTGGCATCCTACTCCCCCTTATTTTCAAAACCTTGCCATACAAACCTCATACAATACATAATGTATTTTATATACAATATGCAAAGGGGTTATGGGACAAGTATATTTCTTTAGCTTGTAATGCAGCACTTCTGTAGCACCCAGTTCTGCCTTCTCTGGAAATACCTGTACCAGAAGTGTCATTCAGTCAAAAGAAATAGGCTTTTATTTCCAGCATTCCCCTTTCTGCACTTTGACAAAAACTTCATTTGTTTTAGAGTTTGTTTAGACAATAGAAAATTGCTTTTTCTGTTTCATGAAGTTCTTGCAATAATTCTCCAATTCTCCAATCTCCAAGTATGTGAATTTACTTATTGGTGATCGAGAAGAACAGACAGTTCTTAAATGCAATTCACTTTTTCCTAAAATATATTAGATAAGGTGCTAACATCCTATTTTCCAATGAAGAGAAAACATTCTTCTTTATATTAACTACAAATGGAACCAAGGTGGACCGTATCACAAAGCCTACATATACATTGAAGACACATAAATTTTACTGAGATAATTCTTATCTAAAGAATAAATTCCCCATTTTCTTGTTTATTTATTTTTCTCAAGGTTGTCGAGTTTGCGATCAAGGACACTGCTCCTTCATAACACCTTCAGGTTCTTTGGATTCTCCATATTGTAACAGCGGTATTGACCTAAAGGCGCTTAAGCTGGATGCTCTCGAGGTCGCGACAGCACCTTTATGCAAGCGGAATCCCTGCCGGGATGAGCTGTATAACTCTTCCAAAGGACAGAGTTCTAGCTACCGCAGATAACCTGTTTCTGCTGGCTCCTCTAGGACGAGAGTTTCCCCAGGCGTGGTGTACTAGCGCCGACGAGAATAAAAGGCTAGACAGAGGGCTCTTCCCTGGGATAACAGCCATTTATTGAGAGTCCAGTGTTGCGTTCTGAGGGTCCAGAGTTATCCAGGTGGCTGGAGTAACCCAGAAGAAAGAGCTAGGAGGAAGCCCTGCAGGGCTCTTTTAAAGAGAGGTGGGACCAGGAAACACCCGTGTAGTTCAAAGTGACCAGTGGAGGAGAGCTTTCCAGGACATAGCCATATATGGGATCTGAAGTATGGATGCAGGCAATACAAGGGAAATATGGGATTTTACCACAGCTCAGGTAGAGGGTTCAGATATTGGAGGAAGAAGGCCGAGGACATTGCCTTGGCTTTCTTCCCACCAAAACCTGAAGCTCAAAAGCAGCAGCTTCTGCCATTGACCCTTCTACATTGACCCTGCTACACTGACCCTTCTTCCTCAGTCTTTTTGTCTTCTTGTTGAAAATAGCTTTAGTTCATCGTGCTTTAGCCAAATATTTTCACTTCTTGTAAAATCCATTTGAAGGATGACATCAAGTTGTTCCAGATTCTCTGTTATTCAATGAGTTCTGAAAAAGGGGGTAAAATTTGCATGTGATATTTCTTCTTTTTTTATGATGTAAAACATTTTTCTCTGTAAGAACAGAAGTAAACTTTTTCCTTTGCTTGTGAACATTAAAACTTTAAGGAAGTCACATATTTATTACTCTTTGTTTAACCATTTTATGTCTTTATTATTGTATAAAAAATACCTGTCAGGTCTGATAATATCTAATCATATATCTGTTAATATCTATTAGATACTAGTTTGATCATTTATATTCTTCTTTAAAAGAAGAAAATAAATTTTTATGTCCCTAGTTTTCTGCAATTCTTTATTTCTGAGTGACTGTTATTTGAAGAAGAACAACTTTCAACATAATGCAAGACCCTTCTAAAAGGTCTAAGATTATTTCTTTTTTCCTACTGACTTACAAAATTAGTTTGATTTGTGAGAGAAATAAACATGATCTGCATCTTAATGGTGGAATCCTATTCTTTCAGGAGTAACAGGTTGTAAAATAAACCAGTATATTGAATAACCTATTCAGGCTGAGACAATATAAACTAATAGTATTGTTAACAATTTGTAGAAAAATAACATGATAGAAATTAATAGTAACTGGTTTCTAAATAATTAAATAGCAGAACTCAAAAGCAGAACAGTCGTTATTCCATTCTTCAGCCTTAGTAGTACTTTACTTGGCTGCATTGCTTTGAAAGTGTTTTGTGTAGGAAGGTACAATGCCTACGATATTTACCAGCATTTGAACTTATATTTAAAGCCTGTCCTCAGATTTATTTTAACATGTATATATAGAATGTGTTGTGTATGGTTTGCCAATGTTATTTGCCTTGGTGTGTCTTATCTTAACACAATATTGCACGATTTGTTTATTTCAGGAACTGCAAAATATCTAGGCTGTCCTTTCATTTAATTCTGAACTCTTTATATGACATGATTCTGATCTACCTTACTAAACATTTGGTGTGGTGGTAGTGCTTTTACTATTCTTAAGCTGTGTTAGTAAGGAACATCCTACAACAAATTTAGCATTTTTAGCATCTACTGAATGGAAATCATGCTAGGGCCAATAGTGAAGCTTTTCCTCTTTCAAAGGACTATTTATATAAAACACAAACTAAACCCTGACACTTTTAAGAGGCATATCTGTGTGTAAAGTACCGCAAGAATATTTGCTCTCATTTGTATTCTTATATAATTTCAATCAGAGAATTGGCATAGGTTGTAGTAGCAGAAGTACTTTGAACAGAAATTACAGAACATTTGACTATGAACAGAAATGTGTTCATAATGAAATAGGTCATCTCCAAACAAATTAGCTCAACCATACAGTTATCCCACTAAAAGTTTATGAATTGTCTGAGGTGAAGTCTTTATAGACAGAATAAAATCTCTAGAGACAGTTGCAGTTGCCGAAAGTTCTTAGGCACTGGAAAGATGTAATGGGTTAATACCAACAGACAGCTAATGCTGCTTACCCACTGCCCCACAGAGGAATGAGGGGAGAACTGGAAGGGAAAAATGATAGGATGATGTAGCATGGTTTATTTTTTTTATTTTGGTATTTGGCAGTAGAGCTTGAAGTGTGAGCAAAATTCCTTCACTGTTGATGTCTTTGATATGGAGAATAAAGTAGCTAATGATGTAATGTTCTTTAAATAATGATGATAATATTACTAAGAAGAATGACAACTATGGATGGTAAAAATATATTATGTAGCATAAGTGAAACACAGTTGGTTTTAGAAGGCAAACAAACAAGCAAATAAAAAATCCCTGACACCAAAAACCAAATGAAACAAACCAACAAAGTTGATACAGGAATTGTGGTCTAAAAGTAAACATCTCCATGAATAAAAATAATTTTTGTGATAACATTATGTAATAAAAAAAGAATAAATCAATAAATTTGTGTATTGACGATGATGTTTGCACAGACTCTTATTTTGAAGAATAACAGCAAAAATGTAAGAACAGTGCACATGGGAACGCTATTAAAAGGATTGTTGTTGACAAAGCAATCGTTCTGAGAATAAAGAAAACAAAATCCCTGACACACAAATTTAAATACTTTAGGATTCTAATTGATCTTTGTAGATTTGTATTCTTGAATAATGGCAAACTGCAAAAACTTTAGGATCATAGAAAAAAATAATCTTTGCTAAGATAACAGTTCTTCATTGTTGCCATGGCAAACACTGGCAGTCACCATTATACCCTTCTGTATTATCACCAGCTAGTTAGAGTACTTCTTTCAGGACCTGCATCTGAGACTTTTTTGATAGTTTCCTGCCTTGTATATTGGATAGTGCCATTGCAAGAGATATGGCTGATAAAAAACCAGGAGGGAATGATTTCCACTCCCAAGCCATCAAGCTGAACAACTGTTTAGCTAGGAATTGGTTTAGCTGAGAAAAAGCAAGTCAGATTTATCTGAAGTTTAGTGCTATATTAGGACAAGAGTCTTAGATTCTTGTCTCTGCACATATTGTTTGTGTCTTTAATTTCAGTCACAGGGAAACTGCATGAAGAACATTTTACGCAGTGACCAGAACTCTCTGCCCTTTACAGGGCCAAGACAAAATGTTAACTAGTCTGATTTCAACCTGAATGTTCAAAGAATCATTTTTATTGTACTATGAAAACCAATTTCAATAAACATGTATACACATATAAAAAACAAATCAATGCAGTCTAGACAAAATTCTGCTAACACTGTTCAGTTTGTACATAAAGTACTCTAAAGTACTCTACTGGAAATACACTTTTTTTTTTTGATCCTACACTGTCAATAGTGCTGCTTGGCAAACAGAAATTTTAATTAAGAATTAAATGTAGATTGAGTCTGAAGAAAAATATAATTAAAAAATGATTACATCTTTTCTAGAATAGTTAAAGAATTACTGGGAGATTCTTTTATGATTTTGTACTTTAGGTAATCATTTATATCCCAGAAAATCAGTGCCAACTGCTCCAGTACATATGCTTGATGTTATTTGGCACTCATCAATCCTGCTTTCATAGTGATAGAGTTCTGAAATTTTGATCCAGTGTTACCACTGCTTCTTGTAGATTGAAGTATACCCTGGTAAATTGAAATCTCACAGATATGAGACTCTTTTTAAGCCACTGAAACAACTGTGGTTTAAACTATCTAACCTCTATACCCACTAAACTTTTCATGTGTACAGTAATGTCTATTTCATTCTTTATAAATTAAAGATTTTCAAGGTATGTATTAACTACTGAATCTTATCTCCCTCTGTGTTTTCTGAAGAAATTTAATTTTCCCTGAATTAAGCTCAGGAACTTCACAGTAATATCCAATTACTCTGTATTTGTTTCTTTGTGTTGTGTTTTTGTTGGTTTTTTTTCCTGAATTTTAAGACTAAAATTATGCATACAGTACCTTAAAACAATTTATATTTAATTTCAGTAGTTTAAATATAAATCACATAAGATCAAGGTTATAGATTATTGCATCCTTTTTATTCACAATTATCTTATTTAGAAATTATATTTGAAAAATGAGTCAATATGAAAATTATACCATTATCTTGTTGATTATGCCTATGATCCAAATTGGAAAAAAATTAATACAACGTAAGCAGCTTTTTTTAAAAACCAATATTGTATTCTATAACTCACTGAAATAGTAAAGATTTATGTGTTTAGGGTTATGATTCACATTCATTTTATTGACATGATATTATCTGGTTTATGTTGTATAAATTCGCAGGATCAGTATTTGTGCAAAACAGCAGTTTAAAATAAGTTATAAGATCTACTTCTTTATTTCTGTAGAGATGCTGAGGTTTTGATGAATTAAGTTACAACATCCCAATCAAAGTAGTAGGATGATTTTTTACAAGAAAAACTCCAGTGATGAGGGGCTGTAGGAGTGGCTTCTGTGACAAACTGCCAGAAGATTCCCACATGTCTGATAGAGTAAGTGCCATGCATCCCCAAGACTGACCCACTGCTGCCTGAGCCCATCAACAGCAGTGGTAGTGCCTCTGGGATTATACACTTAAGAAGGAAAAAAAAAAAAGACTGTGCAAAAGCAATTTTGGATGGAAAAGAAAGGAATGAGAATGCGTGAGAGAAACAACTCTGCAGACACCAAGGTCAATGATGAAGGAGGGGGAGGAGGTGCTCCTGGTGCCAGAAGAAAGATTCTGCTGCATATTCGTTATGGTGAAGCAGCTGTGCCCCTGCAGCACATGGAGGTCCACAGAGGAGCAGAGATACACCTGCAGTTTATGGAGGACTCCACAGCAGAGCAGGTGGATGCCAGAAGGAGGCTGTGACTCAGTGGAAAGCCCATGCTGGAGCAGGTTTGCTGGCAGGACTTGACCCCACGGGGGACTCACATTGGAGCATTTTGCGAAGAACTGTAGCCAGTGGGAAGGACTCACTTTGGAGAATTTCATGAAGGACTGTCTGTAGGAGGAACTCCAAGCTGGAGCAGGGGAAGGAGGAGGAGGAAGGAGCAGCAGAAGCAACAAGTGATGAATTGGCTGCAACCCCTGTTGTTCTGTGCCACTGGGGGCAAGAGGTAGAGAACTGGTAATAAAGTTAAGACTAAGAAGCAGGAAGGGGTGAGAGAAAGGTGTTTGCAGATTTGGGTTTACTTCTCATTAGCACACTCTGCTTTTATTGGTAATAAATTAAACTCATTTTCCCAAGCTGAGTCTGTTTTGCCCATAACAGAAATTGATGAGCGATCTGTCCGTGTTCCTATCTTGACCCACAAGCCTTTCATTATATTTTCTCTTCCCTGTCCAGCTCTAGAGAGAAGTTATAGAACAGCTTTTGTGGGCAACTAGCATCCAGCCAAGGTCAAACCACCATACTTTCCCATTTTTCTTCTTGGATAATCAATCCTATAGTGAAATTGTCAAGATATAGTATAAAATATACTATTATTTATTACAAGAACTTGTGACTTTTCCCCCCTTTTTTTTCCCCATATTAGGAAAGTAACCCACAGGATTTATAGGTTCTATTGAAACTAATCAATTAAATGATGCAGTAAAAGATGCATCTCCTAGACGCAGCATTCCTTGATCACCCATATATCCCCTTAATTATCAATGAGATTTATAGTATGCAAAGAATTCCAGTGAGAGCCAAAAGGAAGATGATCAGTACCATCAATAGTTATATAACCTAGATAAAGCATGCACAGAAATCTCAACTGAGAGAATAATTCCTTGTTGTTGTGACCCAGTCCACCTTGGGGCTAAGTGACATCCAGTTGGTGGATTTCCCTGCCCAGGACTCCAATCCTGAGGGTGGATCCAAGGGCGAGACCAACATTTAAGGCTACTTCTCACGGGGTGTCCATGTAGCAGCATCTCCCCCTCTCCTTCTAGAAACCTCTCTGTTCCCATAATACTATTAGTTTAGACTCCTATGTTTATTCATGTGTTTCACTGCTTATGTATTGAGCTCTGGAAAGTTCTGTTCAGTTCAGTTCCCCATTGGTTGATTCAAATATGTTCCTCCCCTAACCCTTTGTGATTTCTTCCCTGTCACCCCTCGTCATT
>VZRZ01002587.1:0-17231 GCA_013398175.1 Climacteris rufus
TGGTAAAGAAATAAGAACTGTAGGGAAGGGAGAGAATAAAAGTGCTTCATACTTATTTTGTTACTTAAACCATTTTGTTAATTCTGTTAATAAAAGTAGTTTATAATTTTAAGCTAAGCCTGGTGTTTGCCTCAAAATATTTCTCTTACAAATCCTTATTCTCAATCATAAACCTACAGATAATTTTTTTGTGAGTTATTTTCAACCCACAACACCCTCTAATCTCAGAGCGCAGGATCTGACTGATACAGAGACCTTCAGAGTGAGAAGTGCTAAGAGGGTCATAGAATCATAGAATGGTTTGGGTTGGACTGGGTCTTAAAGACATCTCATTACAACCTCCCTGCCATGCCCATGCTATGGGCAGGGACATCTTCCCCTACACCAGGTTGCTCAAAGCCCCATCCAAACCCGACTTCTTAATTTTCAGACAGATGTTGTCTGTAGATGTGTCTGCTTGGCCAGGTGGTGCTGTATGTCCAACCATCCTGGTTCCCAGGAATGCACTGTCACTTAACTCCAAACCAACATGAGCTGGTCATTCCCCCAGCTGTCTAAGGCAGAAATGCAGAGCTGGAGAGGTGAGCTGTGGTGCTGTGGGCAGCTGGGACACAGGTGTGTGGGGAGCATGGGGAAGCATGTTTACTCTGTGGCATAGCCACTCCTCACTGCACACTTTCTGTGCACATCACCAGTGACTCACCTCCTCCTTTCCATTCCTCAGTCATGCCAGCAGAAGGGGAATACAGCAACCTAGTGGAGTGGATTGAAGAAACCCAAGAAAATTTATTTTGGAAGGCAGAGCTTCAGCTACTCATCCTTTCCAGGCCCTCAGCCTTTCACCAGTGAGAGCAGATGGCCAAACAAATGGTTGTTGCCCTCCCCAGCTTTGATCCCTTGTGGTTTTGTTTCTTTGTTTTTGCTATTTGTTTGGGGTTTGCTTGTTTCATTTTGTTTCTTTCTTTTTTTTTTTTTTTTTTTAATTTGTTCCTGTNTTTTTTTTTTTTTTTAACTTGTTCCTCTCTTTCCTCCATTAGTTTTGGCATGACAGATTGTATTGGGTTTACATGGCTCATGCCATGATGCTCTCTTCCTATTTTCTTTCTCCTCCAGCTGAGGAAGGGCAATGATAAAGTGGATAGGTGGATACCTGGTGACCACCCAAAGACTATGCAACACATAATGCACTTATCTATTGCTGACAGTCATTTGTTTGAAATTGTTTTGTGTTACATAAAGTCTAACTCAAGAAGTCTGCTCTTCTTGCTTCCTCATGGAGGTGAAATTAGTTAATAAAAATAGCATTTTGAACACTTTAACATTAGGGAAAAATAGGTGAGACACTTCACCTGTGTCTTAAAGAATTGCATGCCTTCACAAACATGCCTTCCCTGCAACTTTAATGGCTTACTCCCACCTTCTCAGCATCCCCAGCTTCCTGTGTTCAGTACATTCAGT
Source organism: Climacteris rufus (assembly GCA_013398175.1). Taxonomy (NCBI): domain Eukaryota; kingdom Metazoa; phylum Chordata; class Aves; order Passeriformes; family Climacteridae; genus Climacteris; species Climacteris rufus. The sequence goes on from VZRZ01002587.1 coordinate 1,459, forward strand.
ACAAGGAAAGCACACATGCCTGAGCCAGTGGTGCAAATGCCACTGCTGAAGCTGCTCTACACCTGGGACTGGCACCAGGCCACCAACAGCTACAGCACTGAGCATTGCAGCATACAAATTTCCCTTTGGAACTTGCTCCTTGTCTCTTGGGATAAAATTCACCTCTTCTGAAAATTAATTTCATTCCTGTGGATCCTGGGGGACCTCTGGCTCTAGGCTGGTATATTTCCACAAAATGTTTTACACTTGAAGACACTACATTTTATGAGGTAAAACAGTTTTTCTGAAAAAATTACCATCCATGGAGAACAATGCTGTATTCTTTCCTCCCACTTGCCTCATTCCCTAAAAAAAAATAGAAACCAGTTGGAAAGAGTTGGATGTCTTTTTTTGTGAGAAAACCACTTGGGATCTTCCTCTAAGCAGGAAGAGAAAGCGTGAGATTAAAGAAACTGTGCTGCCTTTCTCACCTCCTCTGTAGTACACAAGACTGGATTCATGTTGCCACCTACCAGTTCAATTTGGCACTGATGTAGTTTACAGATTTCCAGTTTGTTAATTCTCTTTCTCTTACAATCCCTGTGATCCTGTGTGCTTATGGGAGTTGAGCCTGGACAAATCTTAAGCAGAGTGAAAGCAGTGTTGACACAAATATCATTAAAATTGTCATCAAAATCAAAAGCATTGTTCTGTTTGCAGGTCGGGAGCCACATTACTTTTCCATTCTTTCAAAGACCCATTTGTACTATTTTCCTCTCCCTGAGCTATGGAATCCACATAGCTGCATGTCTGGGACTTCTCATGAGCTATTTGAGCAGGTCTTCCTTCGTGCTTGGGACATCTGCTTAAGCTGTTTAAATTTAGAAACAGAGCATTGTACCAGCAACAACTTTAGATGAATTAAATAGTATTTATTCGCAGCAGAACATCAGGAAAGTTCTTCTCTGACACCAAGATGAATAGCACTAGAGAATTTTCTAAAATTTCAAGATGCACGTCAAGTCTTGTTCATTTCAATCAATTAACTCAGGTCCCTGTTAACACTGCTTCCAGCTGATAAATTACTGCAGCTTTGGGACTACAGCAAAGGCTGTACCTATCTTCTATTTTTAAATTACTTGAATTAATTAGTCTTCTGTGGTTGTTATACAACCACACTCCAAGGAATTCTCCAGTTGGTCAGTTGGATGACACATTTGACTTCCAGAACTCCAAAATATTTCAGATTAGTTATACCAGTATTTAACTAGTCATCATAGTCAGCTGAGATGTAAAAACTCAAAACACTGGCATGTCCCATACGCAAAGAGGAGAGAGAGAATAAAGAAAGCAGCTGAAAATATTAGATGTCCATTATTCGTATGGTAATGTACGATAGATATGAAGATTATTATGAATAATACTATTCAGTCTTATTATCCCTACTGAGTATAGCATCATTACTTCCTTAACTTTCTTTAGAATAAATATGAGGAAAAACTTTAATGAATTCTCCTTAGAAGTCAGTTTTGGTGGCAGCTACTGTTAAAAAAATCTAGTAGGGTTTTTTTTTTCTCCAACCTAAAGACAACAAATCAAATGATTCATAGGAAGATGCCATTAATTTTCCTTTATTTCAGTTAGCTCTTTAAATACATATAGTTTAGAATATTTACTTCTGCAGTTTATGAAACCACGGGAGATCCAGATCTCCGTATCTTCATTAAGTCTGCAAAACTCTGTTAGATGGGCTTTGGTCATAAACTTGAATGCCTGAGTACTTTATGTACAAATTTGCTAACTGAAATGGAAACTAATTGGCCAAAATACTTTTAATGTATTTTATGATACAGAAAATAAAAATCCGCATTTTGGTTTTGAAATCAGAATATGCTTAAAATGACAATTTTAAGAACAAATTATATTTTCAAGACATATGATTGGGGTATGAAGGCAAAAACAAAGAGCAATGGCAGCACACTGCACTAATTCATATCCCTGCTGAAGTATTTTTAACCTAATTGCACTCTTACTTTTTCTGACAGGTCTTACTTATGCTTTTCAAGTGATTAAAATCAGAGGCAAGACAAGAAAGGGATCATGGAGATACCTGCACAATTTTTATTCAGTGTCTAACCAGAGCCCCAAGTAAGAGGAAACATTCCTCTCTGCCTTAAGTTTGGTGTTATATCTCTACATAAATCTTGCAGATAATCACATATGGCACTATTCTGCAAGATGGCAGGTGCTCTGTGTGAGATGCTCTGTTTTCTGAATGTTGAGTGGGAGTTGAGAAGTGGTTTGGACTGTGTTACACTATGATGAGAAACTGAGCAAGAATTGTTTATTTTCATGTTTACAGTTCTGACTTAGTTGAAAAGGAAAAAAAAAAGAAAACAGACAGTAACAGCTAATTAAACTTGGATTCCTGCAATTACTCGAGCCCCTTGGAAGGAGACAATCAGAATATCCCTCATAACTGATTCAGAGTGCTTAAAAACAGAGGCAATAGGTATGCTTATGTTTTATTTAGAAATCCCCTTCTAGATGGGTCTTATACCAGACCCAAAAGCTTTAAAATAAAAATCTTGTCCAGATGAAGTACTTTGGGGAGAATTAGCTCAAGCAAGAGACAGAAGAGGAAAAAACCCCGGATATCTGGCTAGGAAACATTCCTCTTCTGTACTTTCCTAGTCTTTGATATCAAAACAAGAATTACAATTTGAGTAAGATGAAAACGTATTCTTGATGTTCTGGTATCCCTGGCAAGAATGGGCCCCAGCTCAGAGGCAGCAGTCCAGGAGCCTGACTGACTAAACTTCATGATGCTGAAGCAGAGAGCAGGTGCTGGCAGGTTGGAAAGCTTCATGGGAGAATAATGCTTTCTTGTTCAGTCACCAAAAGGGAAATTATTGCTAACAAGATAACAGTTGTTGTTCTATTTAAATTATCCTGGTAAAATCATTTTTTCTGACACCTATTCCCTATGCTACGTCTAAACAACACATGAGCAGGCACCATGCCATCCAATCAGCTAAGCAAGACAGTTGTAAGGGCAGGCAGCTTGCAGATGATTCATTTTTTGTGATTAGTGGTAATGAGCAGTGCTCTTTCTAGAAATGCAATGATTTCTGTTGACCTCGTTTCATGGGCATTAATATAAGTTTGAAAAGAAAAATCTTTATTCAAAGCTTGTTCTGTAAGCTATGGCGCTATGGCTGGTGAAAAACTTACATGGGACTTCATGGTGACTTTAACACACAGTCTGATTCCTACAAGTCAGGTTCTGACCATCAGTGGAGAATGTCAGATAAGCTCTGACTCACTGGGAAAGTTGATGTAAAAGTGGCAACTTCCACACACTTTGGATGGTAAGACTGATTGACAGCTTGAATCCCACAGCTGGTCTTATATAGGACAGAGTTTTAGCCCACCCTTCCTCTATTATGGCAAGCAGCACTGCTGCCCACGATCTCCTTCCCAGTGTTGCTCTAGGGGTGCTAGGATAGAGAGTGACAATCTTTCCTACAGGTACAGGGAAAAGGCATGGGATCAAACAGGCATGCCTCAAGCACTCATGCAAGCCTAATTATAATTTGCCTAATAAAATCTGCATCTGGTTTGGGTTACCCTCAAGCCTCTGACTCAAAAAATCCCTATAAAGCATTTTCCTGGCTTTACCAATTCTCACATCTTTTCTTCACTGGCTTCATGTTGTCTTTACTGTGACAATGATGAGAAGAAATATTCCCTCTAAGAATGAAAACTAATTTACTTACCTGATTCTCCTGTTTCCTGAAAGTAAACCTCCCAACAGGTTGCCTTCATCTTTTAAATGTGCATGTTTTAGTAACATTTTTTATTCTTGAAGACAATGACAACGCTTATTAATTTCTCCATTCATTTGCCTAATTATTGCAGCTATCAATTTTAATGCAACAGACTTCTTTTAGAAGCTCACCTTGAAAAATAAATCACCCCCTCCTCTCACAACTAACACCAAAATCCTGCCCAAAAGAACTTTGAGTAGCTAGCCAGAACATAGGCAAAGAAATAATATTTTAACTTGAAAAATTCACAATAAAGAATTCTTTTAGCAGTCAACACATAAATAGAAGGGCTCTCTGAGCCTGAATACAGAACAATAGGTCACTGTTCAATAGAGATGCTGATAAAATATTCTTAAATGACGTGAAACTCTAAAGCGTTTTATGATGCCCTTTTTGATCTTGATTTTGCACAAATCCAGATTTAATGGAAAATCTGTTTTTTAACCTAAACCAGTAATTTACAAAAGCGTTCTGAATCAATGAAAATTAAATTCTAATATTCCCTTAAATCATGCGTGATGAAGAGTTTGCCTTTTCAGCTTTGATGATAGGGTTGCATGGCCTCCATAGAAAAGGTTTTAACTGAAATTTGGAACACAGGAGCAAGACTGGGGTATAATTTTTGCACTGCATGGGGCCATTCAAAGTTTTAATGTCTGTGCAAGGTACAGTGATTATGAAAAATGTCAAGCCTCTGCTATTATCTGGAAAATTACAGGTAGTCAGGGGGGAATTCCCTCTGTTTTCTGTCTTTTATTCCCAGCGTCTTAAAAAATTGAAAACCAGGGACAAAAATCTCCACACCTATTGGAAAACATAAATGTGAATAGCAGAAGCTGGCAAGCTTTGTATTTTGGGTACCATGCTAATTTAGGCAGACATTCTAAGGGTGCAGATACTGAAAATTCTTTTGTTTGAGAAATGCAAATTTCACAAGAACTCCCACAGAAGTCAGATGCTATGCAAGAAAACTTGTCAGCAGATCTTGTAGAGATTACCCAGCAAACTTTATGGAGCTAGCAGGCCCAATCACAATACAGAAAATATTTGAATCAGGATGAATCAGGAACCTGTCACCTCTCCATTATCATAAAATGTGGTAAATATTTTCATTTAGTTTGAAAAGGCAACAAGAATTCATACAGTTTTCAGCTGAATTGATGCCCTGTTCAAAAATGTGTGAATCTCAGAGGAAATTTGTGTTCATATGAAATGTGAGGTGTGCACTTTCTGAAAGAATTGCTAGCATGTTATACAAAATTGGAGGCATAAGGAAGAAGGGCAGAAAGATGAAATTCCTTTTAGGAAGATAGAGTGAGGGTGAATAAAACTCTCAAGATATCTGCTGGAGAGCACAGGAGCTGACTCAAGCTAAAGGGTTTGTGCCAGGTTACTCTCATGGGTATGTAGGTTTTGTAGCATTCTGGTACACTCTTACTGAAAACTCTGTTTAAAGATAGAAATGAAACTGAATTGAGACAAACAACAAAAGCATCTTTATGCATTAAACAAATGTTTGAATCTGCCTCACTAGGATGACCCCACTCTGGGGAAACAGGCTATTTGAGAAGAAGGAAATTATGCCAAATATATCTTACTTCTGTGATGTGTGGTTTGTGTGGACTGCTTGTAACTCCAAAGTGGAATAAAAATTAAGAACTGCCTAAAGCAGCTCCAGACTACCAGCAAGCCAGTGGCAGAACAGTACACAATGTCAGCAGGATCTGGTGCACCACAGCCATAAGCAGCTGAGCGCAGGAATCCCAGTGTGACCTCTGTAGAAAAGCTGATGCTAGTGATGCCAAGGTAGGTTTGCATAGACCTGGCAGCATACTACACTAAGGGGGCAACAAATGAGCGGTTGGACTCCTCTGACTACACAGCTAAAGAAAATTATGGGAGAAGCATCCTTATTCATCCCTACTGCTTAACTGAGTGCATTGCCTTAGTGGTGGGTGACACTCAGAGGAATAGCTTAGACTGTAACTAGCACAGTCTGAGGCAATCTCTGGGTCCAGTTTAAGGGCCAGTGTGTGTGACAGACCATTGCAAATGCAGTATAAACAAGACAGATTTGCATCCCTCCATAGTCCTCCAGCACAATCCAAATACCTCCAGTTTCATGCTATGAAAAAATCACCATAAAATAGTTTGTCATGATGCCAAATGGATTTTGCTTTTTCATTTTGCTTTTTCAATCCCCTATGTAGAACCCCTGTAACTTTCCACTGCCGCTGTTTAGAGACTTGTAGTTAGTAGAGACCCATACCCTAGTCATAATAAGAACGTTATCCCTATGTTATTCCTGAATATCCCTGAAAAGAGAACATTCCATCTCCTATGACAGTTGAAACACGAAAGTTGTAAAGAATAGCAATAATCCAATAGCCATCTGACACATACTGATACCCTCTCTAATTGGGAGGTTTTGGTCAACTATACTGAGTCGTAAAACTTACTATAAATATGAGAGCACACTGTGCAGGCAGGGGGACACTCACAGCATGGGACCATTGAGTTCCTGCTGCTGGGGTGGTCTGGGAGGTGGATGCTCTTTGCTCTCTGTTCTCTGACAGCTCCATAAAAGGATGGGCTACTCTCTTTCACAAATCTGCCAAAGCTCTATTAATTTCGAAGCATTTGTTTAACTCATTGCTTGATGCTGAAAAAGGCTTCTTCACTACTGAGAGTCAGTTTTCTGTGGGGACACTTAAGCCAGAGAACCCTAAAGATTGACTGCAGGCTTCGTTGCTGTCACATTTCTGGCAGATACCATAGAGAAGTCATCAACTGACCCTTGGAGGAGGGAGTAGTAGGAAAATTGAGGTGGGTTTGAAAAAGACTTATTTTGAGGCACGTACTTATTTTACATTACTTTTTGGGATTTGTAGGATATAGTGAGTAAAATATAAATATAAAGATATACAAAGAATATAGGATGCCAGGTACCAGACAAGAACTCCTGGTAATCAGCAGGAAGGAAGCAGTAGTTTAGTGCAATTGCCTGGCACTTCTGACTTGATCTAAGGAAATCAGCTTGTTGGCCATATACTCTTTTCCAGTCATACACACCAAAAATGTACCAAGTCTTCTGTGTGGTCAATGTGTTTAAAAACCTCTGCTCAGCAGACACCCAAGACTGAAGTAATAAAGAATACATTAACAGTTGTGCAATCAGATTTACTGCACTGGGGTCAGCTCACTTTCCTGGTAAAGTCACTTCCACATTTTATAGGAAGTAAAAATTGTATAGTATGCCAAGTATTTTGCAACTTCCTACCTGGAGAACACCAAAAATCAAAAACACACATATTTAAGTTCAGGCAGATGTTATTTGACTAATGTGTATGTTTTCCCGCAGTGGTGGTTTGGACTAATTACACTGTAGCTGTTTCAAACTGTAGTCAAAGTAATATCTAAAGCTTTAGTTTCTACTTCTTCCCCTCCTGAGGGAGGCAGGGGAGAAGTATTAGAGAGACCTGCAGTTACATTTCTTTATTTCGAATAAAAATTTTGTATCCTTTGAAACACAAGAAAGTGAGAAGAGAGTCTTTCAAGATTCTGCCTTGTTCTCCTTCCATGATCTCTTTCATGGCTTACAAAGGTGGTGACAATGTGCCATAGCATGACAGTAGCAAAGAACAAGATGAAGGACTCTCTTTTGGTTTGTTGCTGTACAGTCAGTTGGTGGAGCATCACAATCAGGGCTCCTGTCTCACAGTGCCTGCAGCAACATTCAACTCTATAAGCACGTACAAGTGAAGAAATAACTCCAGGTAAAGAAAAGAAAGTGGTAGTGATTGATGTCTTTCTTCATGTGCTTAACACTGAGAAAATAAGTGTTTTTTCTCGTAGCATATTTTTCTTCCTCTTCTTCTGAGAACTATTAAGAAGAAGCTGGAGCTGGAGATGAGTTGAAAGAATCAATCTGAATAATGCTTGGTGTAAAGAGATGAAGGGTATGGGACAAACAGAATTAAAAATTTCTGAGTTACAGTGTCAACATTTTTTAATTATTTATGTACATCATCTGAGTCTATGTCTGTGTTCATGTAGCATGCCCCAGCCCCAGGCAAAAATGGGACTTCCTAAAACTGGGCATGTGCTAACACAGTTTAGCCATTAGCGAGTCTGTTGAAGGCCACTCACACTAAATGATTACAGCAGCTTAACTCTCATCTTAACAAGGTATCATCGAAACCTGAATGCACTTTTATGTGTGACAACACTCACATGCTCTGGAAGGATACTAACTCGTTTACCTACTCAGTTGGAGACTGGTTATGGTTTGAATTTAGATACTGAAACTAGATGAGTCTCAGGAATCCATGAGATCCTTCCTATCAGAAACTGCTTTTCTCACCCCGTCTGAGATGTTGAAAATGGCCTTATTTAGGACACATTGGGTCAGTAAGGCTCAGTTCCTTTGCTGGCAGATAACAGAATTAAAAGTAAGACAATTTATTTTAAGCTCTGTAGCTCTTGCTATAGTGTGGCAGCAGCATCTTCTACCCAGGCTGGTTTGTGGACCCACTGAGGGATCAGTGGAAACAAGGTGTAGTTCTCCTCTTACTACAGATGTGGAGTAGCACAGTTGTGTTCTCCAGCTCAGTTCCCACACTGTTTAGTGTCATTTAAAGGCAGGACTAAGGAACAGGCCACATTTGTCCTTACTTTTACACATGAAAACAATATGACCTCTGAGACTGTGCAATATGGTTACTGTTACAAGCCATTACACATTTCTGCAATCTCTTTGTTTATTGTTATATTTATAACATATAAATATAACATTTTTGTTACATTTAAATATAAGAAATATTTCAGTTCACTGTGGCAGCGTATGTGGCAAAAGTCACAGCCCCACAGGCTCCAGACTGGTGGACACAGCCCGAGGTTGCCACTGTCTGAGCCACACTCCCTTGTCAGGGTGAGCTTTCTGGCTCAGCCCCAGCCTCCCTTGCAACGTTGTTTACATGTTTCAGTTTATTGGTTAATTAAGGTATTACTTCATGTTCTGTGTAAGGTTATGTTCTGGAAGCTTCATTGCTGTTCAGCTCCCCACTGGTTCCATGTAAATCCTTGTACCCATATTGGCTACTCTCCTCTGCTTGTATCCTGATAAATTCCTGGCTGTCCCCCTACCTGTTGCCTGGTCTCTGAAGCCTTCAGCTCTTCCCGATCCTCGCGCTGCCTCTCCCGGACCCCGGACCCTCGTGCCGCCTCTCCTGGACCCCAGACCCTCTCCTGCCTGCCCTGCTGCCTCTCCCTGGGAAATAAAAGAGCTGGAAATCACACCAGAGCCCTTCTCTCTGGCCTTTATTCTCGCCTGTGCCCATAAGATCAGGGCCCGGGGCTCGCTCTCACCCAGAAGAGCCAGCACTAACAGAGCTGCCGGAGGACGCCCTGCGTCTGGGGAAGCTGTGAGCTGCAGCCCCCTGGAAACCAGGGTCACTCCCCGACTATCGCTGAGTGGCCTTGAGCAGCCACCTGGACCCAGCAATAGTTCACTGTTAAATGTTTACCAAACCTATGTACTTTCTCTTAGACTATCCAATGTAGAAAACATGCATACTAAAATAGTAATATCCACATGCTTTTAACCTTGAAGTCATTGTGATGAGGTGTCAAAAGGCAGTGTCAAAAGCAAAAGAAAAAAAGTTTAAGTTTCTCTCAAGAGTACAGATGCTTATCAAGCAACATAAACTAAGTTTTTTGCATTATTAGTGCTACAATTTAAACGGCCTGGGATGAAAATAGTCCGGTAGGTGTAATAAAGACCTCTATGTACCCTGTACAAATTATTACAGCTGCAAATAGATGGTAGAACAAATGGAGAAGAATGATTCCTTTAATAGTATGTCCCTGGTCCCCTGTGATTTAGGACACATAATTGTTCTGCATGGTCTGGAGGATAAACATTGAAGTATTAATATATTATTCTCATTTAATTATTCTGCTCTTCTTATATTACTGTAATTCAACACTTACTTTTATCCTGAAAGCTAACAGCTTAGTACAGGTAGGGAATTCAATATCTGTTCTTTTTGCCCTGGAAACAATGTTTTAACAAAAGAAAGACCAACATAAGACTGAACTTATCTTCAGAAATACAAAAGAAAAAAAGAAAAAAGGAAAAGAGAATAGGTGACTGTTTTAGAGTAGTTTCACAATTCAATTTTGCATTCTTTCTGTGTTAACTACCATTTGAGAAAGTGAAAAATTAATTCTCTGGTACTCCTGATGAAAGACAAATAGTGTGAAGATTTGGAGAGAAAAAAGAGTGATGAAGGATACCATGCAAGTAATTCAGAATAGTCACTAAGGACAATTCTTAAAAGTATATTGTTTTGTGGCCAAAGAAATAACACATTATTAAGTATAGACATTATTACTATTAGAGAGACATTATCCTGATTGGGTGACACAGTCAAGCAGTCATAGACCTAATTGATATTATTTATATCTGCAATTAAATGTAACAAAATGGTGCTACCATTATCAGTAAGGACAAAAGGCAGGGCAAGTTTAAAAGTCAAGCTCCAGTAGCCAGAATTCCTCTTGAAATCAGTGGAATCTGACATGACCTAAGCATCAGTGTCAGATTTTGGTTCCAAATTCAACTTAGTTTCATGAACTTTGACTGGGTAATGTGTCTTAGGGAACCGAGTCACTGTGAAGTTTGCAATGTTTACAAACTGGGAGAGCTCTGTACGGGCAATGCCTTCATCACCTGGAGCCTTGCTTAGATATTTTTAGTAAGCTTTAGAAAGTATCTAGCATACCGCGGGTAGAAAGCGCGAGTAACTCTGAGTCTTTTGCATCGGTCCCGTTTCCCTAGATAACGCGACTCAGGCCTTATCTAGTCTCCGATCAAAGGCGAGCCAGGCATCGAGACTCCCGCAGATCTAGGCTTAGCTCACGCACATCAGTTTAATTTATGCAGGGAAATAAAGAGACGAGAAAGGGTTCTTTTCCGCTTATCGCCAGCTCGATTTTATTACTGGACCACGGTGCGGAGAAGACGGCCAAAATGGCGCTCAGAGCGTGTTATAAAACGGAGGCGAGGGGAGGGCAGTCGGGAGAGCCAATCACTGCAGAGGACCACAATGATTGACAGTGGCGCTGGCCAATCAGTCGGCTGTCTGGACCCGGCATGGGAACCAGTGAGCTGTTCCCCTGGGCGAGGACAGCCCCTGCCAGCTGGGCTGTGCCATCCCAGCTGCCGCGCGGGGGGGAAAGGACTGGGCTCCCCCCGGCCCAGCGGGGCCGGGCCCGGTCGCAAGCCACACCCAGAGGCACCACAACACCAGCACAAGTATGAATAGCCAAAAGTAATAGGGAGCGACTTCTCATATCCACAAGGGAAGAAGCTTGCATTCACTGCAACCCCCAACTGTGAAGTAGGAGTTTGAAGGTGAGAACATAAACATCCTAATCCTTGTTCTTAAGGATATGGCCACACAATATCATTAATGTTCTAAAACATGTGCATCTGAAGTTGAATACTTAAAGCTACGTATTTACAGAATTTTAGATGTGCTGTGAACACCATGGTGTACCTTTATTCAGAAACAGGAGAAAAACATCCATGTAAATATTTAAGTACTAATATGATTATGTTTCTCCTGTGACCAAAAATACAGGTTTTAGGATTGAAATTTCAGTCTATTTATTCTCTTTCTCTTTGTGATTGAACCTCATAATGAAACAAAGTGTTTTGGGTTTTTTGTTGGTTTGTTTTGTTTTGTTGGGTTTTTGTTTTGTTGTATTTTAGTCAGAGCTGCATAATTAACCAGTCATACAGAACTGTAAAAGGTTTTATCCTGTAATTATTTCAGGACTAAAACTTCCCATCTGTTAAAAAGTTTACTATTGATAACTCAGGAATAAGCTGCACAAATCTTTTTTCAAGAACAAAGCTATTACCTGATTTAAAGGAATTAGTATATATGTAGAAGATTAAAGTCCTTCATAAGCCTTTTCTGCTAAAGGAAGTTGACTAAGACACTCAGTACAAACTCACAACACTCTACACTTAACGGTGGAGTTCTGCTGTACTGTAAGTGAAATAAATCTAAATTTTCTCTTCACACTTTTGCTTCCTCCCGATTTAAATACATTCATTCCTTTCTGCTTTGCAGGAAAATACATTTTGCACTGAAAGTGTTTGTATGCTGCAGGTATAAAATCTATTTTATGAAAAACACAATTATAGCTTGCACTCACCACTTTTGTGTGCTGCTGCTCCTGTCCCCATTGAGCAAGGGCCTGAGTATTCCAGGAAGAATGGTATTTTATTTGCTGGGGTTGTAAGTCACAACCCAGCAGGAACAAGGTCTGTTCAGTGAGCAACTAGGTTCTCTTCCATTTCTTTAGTTTTAAGAGGCCTTTGGGATTGTCAGGGCCATTGAGCAAAGTAAACAGTAAGTATTTTAAAGAAGGAATCTGTGGCTTCACAATCTGAATGAGACATAGACACTTGCAGCTCTGGGAACTGTTTTATTAACTGTCTCTTTCTGGCTCTCTCAGGCAATATGTTCTACTTAGCTTCTTGATGTTTCATGAAGCTGAATGGATTGCTGATTGGTATAGCATGACTTTTACCTGCCATTTTATTTCTATGTCTAGCTTTGGCATCGCTCACACCTCGCCCTTGCAATCCACACCCCCTCAAAAAATGTTCTGACTGAAGCCATAAGGCAACAATCTCATTCTCAGGCAAGTTTCACCATCTCCTTATGGTTCTTGGAGCACTTCACATTTCTTGCCAGGCCTAAGTATGGATGGGAGTGCGAGAGTAGGTGTATGGGGCTTTGCAGCCAACCCTGCCAGCAGGAAAAGCTGAGTTAGTCAGAGGTGCAGAGGAATTGCATGTGATAGGGAGGGCTGAGAGAACAAGTTGTGTGCAGAGGTTGGGTGTACTATCGAAGATCCAAAAGCAAGATAGGAGATTATTTTTATACATATTGTTCAAAGCCTACAAAGCTTGCACAAAAGGCTCGATCAGAGTACAGGAAGAAAGTGCAGAGTTGTTAGGAATCTGCTTCTAAAAATTCCCATTTCAGCTCTGTCGTGAAGAGCACTGGCTAAATTTCCAGGCTGTTTTCTTGGTAGATTAGTTTGGCGTCTGTTGATTGATTTCAAAGGATCCACTACTCTTGATAAGAAAAGAGAGTGACAAGAAAACAAACAAGACAAATATTAAATGAAGGACTGAATCATGGTAGGATAGCATAGCTTTTCTTCCTTGAATGGTGGGGACCTGCCTTGCTTTAGAATGGACACTGTTCCACACTTAAAATCCCCACAGGGACCTTAGCTATGCTACAATCCCGCTCTTAAAAGAAGCTTTTCTCAACTATAGTCTGCAGTATTATTTCTCAGGTCCTCTCTTGCCACAAGAGAGGTTGTAAGCTGGGCATGGTTTATTTTGACAACTAAAGATTTATGATCCACGTGCACTGTGGGAAGTGCTTACACTGTTGGCTGTCATTTTAAATTGAGTGCATGTTGAGCCCAGTTTGCATTTACCATTTCTGCTAGGTTCCTTCCTCAACTGTCACACTAAATTTGTTACAGAAAAATCCTGTTTTCAAATGGAAGTCAAGCAGGAGTATTAGCAATGCTTACAAAGAAATGAACTCTAACTAAAGAAAAACTTGCTGTCAATTTGCTATGCCTTTCTTCCTCATAACATTGGCTTGGAAAATTACAATGGCCAAGAGCTATTAAAGGTGTCAGCTTGCAGAAAGCAAGAAGTAATCACTTACACATACCTTTTCATAACCCAAGCCATTTAATTTGCATACTCACAGTTGAAATGGGTCATAAATTCTTTTTAAATGGAGGGTACTCTATTCAATTGGTTAAAGAGTCATTTATTTGCATATTTTATTGCTTTTATATTTATGACACTATTAAGATCACAGTGAATTTATAAATCTTCAAAATACCTTCTGTAAGAACCAAACCTTGCAAATCCCTTTTTAAAACAAAAACTTTCAAAGAGTGATACCTTATCACTTTTCTATGTTCCCAAACAAATACAAAAAAAGGCTTTAGAACTTTCACATCAACTGAACAAAGAAATCTTCTGGGTCCAAACTGATCTCTGCCTCACTTTCATTTCTGATATGCAGAGCACTCCTTTTCCTAGGTGTATACTCCCTATTTTTCAGCACTGCAAATGGAGTTTATACCAGCATTCCTCAATTTCCCCAGCTGTAAAATGGACAATATAGTTCCCTGACACTGGCCAGGCACCTCTCCAAAGTGCGGAACCCAAATTATTTCAAATATATATAATATGTAGAAATGTTTTTAAATGGTGGTATTAATATTTTCACTACAATAAATATCATAAAGTAATAGAGACATTTAAACATGATAACACAGCAAACAGTGCATTGTATTCAATATGTGTCTCATGTCCAGTACAACCTCTTTGGAAAGCAAAACCTCTCCTCTGGCTCTTGTTGAAACTAAAAGCACATTGAGTCTTTTTATCATCCTGAAATTTAAAATGCAGCAATAGGTTTCTATTAACGTAAAAGTAAACAGAAATAGGGAACTGTCAGTTTATAGGAAAGGGACATAGGGATTTAACAGATTTATGATTGTGTTTGGCATTTAGCATACAGGAATGGGATATTTCATTTGGGGTTTGGATTTGGGGTATTTTTGTTTGTTTGGGGGGCTATTTTGTTTTTGTTTGTTTGTTTGTTTGGTTGGTTTTTTTTTTTTTTTTGAGAGGAAAGAAAAGGGAGGAAGATGCAGTAAGGAAGTGATGACTATCAAGATTAAAAAACCTGTCAGAAGTCAGTGAGAAGAGAATGATATAATCATTTGCAGCACCTTTCAGCCAACAGAAGGTAAAACCAACCTGTCTGAAACCAACTCCCACAACAAACAGATAAAGTTCCTGCCCTTCCCTGAACAGGATTGGCACTTCTTGTGCAAACCCCTTTCACAGAGTTTGACTTCACATGTAAATCAAATTTTAAAATCCTATTATTCCTATTGCCAAAGGCATTAGTGCCAAAACAGTAATAGTTCAAGAGGTCCTCCTGTGCTTCTCATGAGCACCATGAGGCATGGGATGGGATGTGCCTGCTGTACAATCTCCACTGTGAGAAATGATGAGCCTTTATGCTCTGGTGATATTAGCCCTTGGGGATTCAGCTTCATCCAATCCCATCCCACACCATCTGGGAACCTCTGAAGAGCAGCCATCTCCTGCCTGTGATTTACTTACAGTGCTCCACATCCCCTCAGCTCACTGAAGTATGAGTTATGCTGATATTCAGCTGAAGGTTATAAATTAAACAATAGAGGAACTGTACTTAGACTTCATTCTTACTTCTTCCTACAAGTTTACTGCCTTTCTATAAGGCATTTTGTTAACCTTTGTGATCAAAGGTGTAGCACAAAAGAACCACCAAAAGTAATTCCAAAAAGGACCCCACAGCATTTTTCATTTCTCATTGAAACATTTGCAAGGGTAAAACATCTGAACATAACCAAATATCTTCTTCAAAGAATCTAACTCCAAGATTGCTTCAAGGTTGGTCCAAAACAGGTCTAAATATTTTTGTTGGGCAAATGAAATAAATACTTTTTACAAGGTCCCTTAAAATTAAGTTGCAACAGTTTTTCCTGCTGCAGTGCTCAAAGAAAGTTCGAGAAATTCATTCTCTCTTGTTGCTTTAGACTGGTCGCTCACAGTGGACTACATTCTTGCTGGTGTGCCATCACCTGTCTTGTTGATTGCACCTCACTAGTCCAAGCAAGTTCACGGGAGGAAGAGAACTGAAGTGGGGCAGCTCAGAAACATCTGTGCACAGCACAGTGATTTGAAGACCACACATCTTTCAATCTGAAAACTGAAAAATTATTTTCAATAAAAAAATGAAAAGTAGATATAATTAGTGAAAAATACCACATAGTACACCCCTCCCCCCC
>VZRZ01002587.1:17284-49720 GCA_013398175.1 Climacteris rufus
CAGTACAGGCAATTTGTCAAGGTGGAACTGTATTTTCCATTTACATTGTGAACAGAAAGTTTAAAATTAGAGTTACAATATTAGAAAAATATTTTTAAAAAGTAACCAAGGCCTCTTATCAACTAATTTCATAAAATTTCACCTCCCTGCCTTCTTGATGCACCTTGCCATCCTTTCTTTTGCCAGTTTGGTGCCACCTGCAGCATTTAACACAATACTCATTTTAATGGGCCTCTCTTAGAATACAATGTTTCCATTGGAAGAGCTAACGCCTACAGATAAGGCTTGAGTCAGTAATGTAGTCAATTCTGAATACAAAATAGACAAAGGAGGTTTGATTTAAGTTGGGAAATACTAATCAAGCCCTGTGAATCAAGTATTAAACACCACCATTACTTTTAAACATATCAACACAAAGTACAAGATTACTGGTTTACAGGACTCAAGCAATGACTGCATGACATTGGAGGAGGTTTGGTTATACGAGATTAGGAGGAGAAAATGCAGTAGCTGAAACAAAAATACACCATGAAGACAATAAAAAAAAATCACTGACTTCTCTTTACTAGAGTGGATTTCAAGTCAAATGTGTGCTGAGAGCTTTATGATCAATCAGAATCAGATCTTGATGAAAAGCAGACAAAAATAAGGAATGGCTTGCTTCAGATTTGTTTCTAAGTCTTTCTTTTCTACTGTAAGGAAAGTCACACATGTCCTTAGGGAAGAATTCAAATTTTTCTCTGATGTTGTTGGCCTGAGAAGAAAAATGAATATTGAGACACCATGTTCCTAAGTTCTAGCAATGCCGTGTGGACTTGAAATACATGGTTTGCATTTGTAAGTGCTGTCACATGGACGTTGCCTCTCATCTGAACACCACAAAAACAGAACAGCTCATGCCACCAAGGACTGCTGTTTGAAGAGAGAATGTAATGTGACACAAGGTCTCTAAATCTGAAAACACAGAGGATTTGAAAAGGTTTAGTTTCCCATATCTTTTTAGCTTTAACAATTTAGCCTTAAAAGTTTCAATGACTGACTTAATTGGGAGTGAGGTTTTGAAGTCACCAGATACATTTTGACATAAGTGTCATTATATAGTTAAATAGACGATAAACATTCTTTTTCACACCAAATTTCTAACAATTACCATTCTTAACAGCTGTGTTGTTAGAACCTGCAGCTGCTTACTAGAATTAAATTCTTGACAGTCACAATGTTAGCTTGCTAAAGAAATCAACAAGAATCTGAAAATATTGCAACCAACTGCAGAGTATTTCAAGGTTCTTACCTTTGAGACAAACCAAATGGTAAGTGAAAATGTTTGCAGGCAGTATGGAAGCTGATTAATGCCAATAGTGGAAGAAACACAAAGACACATCAGTTTTGTGAAGCTGAATGTGAAATAACTGTTAAGTGATTTTATACATGCGCTAAAAAAAAAAAAAAGTAAGAAAACAATTAAGGATCTGTGAGTTGGGCCAAGAGGAAGGAAGGAAGGAAGGAAGGAAGGAAGGAAGGAAGGAAGGAAGGAAGGAAGGGCGGGCGGACTGCTGAAAACCAAAATTAATGTATTGATATTTGCTCCCCAGAAGTGTGAGGAAGTCTTATGTTTGTGGGCATGAGCAGCAGTCTCAAGATGAAGTATGAGAAGATGAAAATTTGGGGGAAAAATGGTGCTTAGACAAGACTATTCTGAAGTAATTGAAATGTGACATTGCGGAAATGCTAACTGTGATGTGTAAGCAGTGCCACAGGATGGAAAGTGACAAACATTCCATCAGACTTTAAATGAACTTTTGGAGGTGTCTTGTAACTGACAGGATATTTTGAGCTTGAAGTTTGAAAAAACAGAATAAGTAAAAATTATTTGAATGTGTATACGTGGGTAAATATGATATACTTCAGAGGAGACAACAAAATGTTTGGAGCAGGGAGTCATGTGCACAAATATGTTAAAGTTCTGTGAAGGAGTCCATAATTTTGTGAAAACTATTATTTCTGGGAGTATACAAGTGCATATAACTTCTATTTTCAAGAAAGTTCTTCCTCAGATTCTCTTTAAGAAGTTACATGGGCATAAGAAAGTAATTATCTCTCAAAGGTTCTTTCATTGGTAGCAAAACAGACGATAAAAGCTAGACATATATTTCTAGCAAATTGTCATCTTTATGGGCAGCTACCAAGAGGATGACCAAGAGATTCACTCTGGAGCTTACATTGTTAAAGATGCTCCTTAACAACTATGAAGAAAGGGAATGAAATAGTGTCATGACAATAGTTTTCTGATTAAAGAAAATAATTCAGGATTATAAAAATTTGAATGGCCTATAAGACTTGCTTGATGATCTTATAATTCTGTCTGACTGGCAATAAAATGACAGATTCATCCAGTGCTGAAAATGCAAAAGATGAAAAATTAGGTGAAAAAAAAAATCCCTAAATAAATATACATAAAAATTGGTTGAAAATTAAATTTTGGAGGAAGATATAGGAGCTGCTGTAGGTGGTTAACTGAAAATGTGAGCTAAGTGATGATCAAAACTGTAAAAAACAAAGATAGGAATTATTAGGCAAGGAATAGAGAATGAAATAGATTCATTCTTCCTCAGTAGATCTCCTTGGTGCAGAAACCTAATGAAAACCTTGTGATTGATCCAAAGAAAGGCACATAGTGGAACTGGAGGTATGAGTAGGAAGACTTACCAGGAATGTCCAGAGAAACGATTAGGGTCCTTCAATTTGCAAAAGAAATTTTAAATTAGGAACTCCTTTGTATTTCTCACATAATATATGCTCACAGGCATCTAAGGAAATGAAAAGGCAAAAAACTTCCAAAAGAACAAGAAAAGGAACATTTTCACAACATAACTCCTACAATCAGATCAGCTTAATCCCTCTCAAAAAACCCCAAACAACAAATGAGGATGTCCAAAACAAATAATGAGGACCTGCACTTCTGTGAGTTTTCAAAATACCCTTTCACTAGTTGTCAGTTTTGAACTAGTTATTGTCTTTTAGCACTATTCAGCATGAGCAAGGGCTTGAAACCTTCCCACTAGGTATTCCAAGGTGTCACAGAAGCACAAATGAGCTTATTGTAATGCACTAATCTTTCATCATATACAAAAGAGCAAAAAGTGGTTCAAACAAGCAAATAAACAAAAAAGGATGACAAATATCCATTTGCTCTACAAATCCATTTGTTCAAGCAAAAAAGACATTTGTGAAACGCTAGAAGTTAAAGCTAATGTCAGATGAGGAGCTCCAAAACCTGTAATAGCTTCCAGAAAGGGAGATAAAAGGAAATCACAGGCATTTGCAGTGAGCATGCTTTCAAATATACCTTGGCGTGGGTCAGCCAAATCAAATGTCTAATACCTGCTTATATCAGCTATTTTACAATAAATATGTGCATAATTTATGTCTCCCAAGTTAAAGTCACTGAAGCATTCAACTTTATCTCCCCAAGAATGAACCTTTGAAAATAAAAAACCTATATCATGCTTCATTTATTCTTTTCCCTGACAGAACAACTGACCCTGGTAATCTGTTCTTTTCAGCCCTTGGTAAAACAGAGAAAGTTGCCCTGAGACTTTCAGGTTACTGGTCTGATTGAAAGGGTATCAGTGATTCCAGTGTGGCACATTCTGGATATACCTTCTTTCACATATATACTTACAATATTTGTGCTAGGCAATTTAACAACATTTAGATCATCTGATTCACAAATCTCAGTTGAACTGTAGTTTGTGGTATCTCAAGGAGCACCTCATTTCTTAAATGTTTGCTCTCTTAAACACTCCCTCTAACAATATCAAGAAGCTTTTGTCTTCATCTAATAAGCACTGTTTCTTTACAACAGTGAGTAGCTAGCAACAAGATAGCTGTTTTGTACTCCTAAGCCAAACATTTACTTGCATGCAGAGAAAAAAACCTGTGACAGCATATGTGTGGTTCAGCACAGCACTTGGAGACTTCTGCCACAGTAATATGTTTCACCAACTCAGACCACCAAGGACCGACTAAGAGCACTAAGTTGGTCATCAAGGCTAACTGTAAGACCTAAGTCCCTGGTGCTGTCAACTCACAGCTAATTTAGGATGTGACCATTTAGGACTGAGTGCTGTGAATAACTAATGATAATGATTACTAAAAGTTGAGAATTTTTGGTGGGGGATAGTACACTGTTAGTGAATGTTAAGTTAGCACAGTTTAGTTCTGAAGTGCTAACATGGCTCGATTTGCCATTTTCTACACGCTTGTAATGTTTCCAGAGTTTCCAGATATCTCAATTAGCAAAAAAAATTGCTATTTCTTCTAGCAGTATTGCCAACTCTGTGCTTCTCTGTTTCTTTCATATAACTGAGCAAACATTTGACATCCATTCTTGCTCAGATATGTCAAGAGACACCATTATTCACTATCTTCTAACTTGACAGGAGACTATTTATTTCTACTGTTCAGTTGTCACCAGTTTCTGCCTAAAAGTGGGACTATTCCTTTCAACCAATCTCTTCCACACTGTGAATCTGCACATTAATTCAGACCTAGTCTTTCTGAGATATTTCCCTCATAGAGATTTACTTTTTCTTAACACAGAAAAAAAACCCCAACTCCCTAAGAGGGTGTGTTATGGAGCTGCACTTTCTAATTTTTTTTTTTGGTAGCAATCTGGCAGAATCTTTTAGAAATACCAGATAACTTACAAGAAAACCTCTTAAACTGCAGTTTTTATTTGTCTGTGTTTTTAGCACCTCAATACTCTTGCTCCAATCTGAATGCTTTTCCATCTGAGCAATCTTCCATCTCTTCTCCTATGTTCTTGGCTGTGTTTGGTTTTGTTTTGCACTGCCAGTCTGAATACGGAAAAAGCAGAAGAAAACTAGCTTTGTCATAGATTGATCACTAACAGTGACCTGAAGTTTGATGTGTGGGCAAAAATTTTTTTTTTTTTTAATCACCAGACTGCATTGGCGTGTTCCTCCTTGAGCCTGCTGTACTGTCTGATTTCTTCTGTTACTTATGAGCCATTCTTCAGCTTTCAAAATGTCAGTCCACACAGGAAACATTTCAATATTCCCAGCCAGAAAATGTCACTTCAAGCTGGATTTCTTTGTGAAATTACGCAAAAAAAAAAAAAGGCCATCAAAGCTGGTGAAATTGAAAATTCTGTGAAGTTAAACATGTCTCAGAGGCCCATTCCCTACCTTCTGGCACTGATCCTAAGGAACACAAGTTCTCTGAGTATGTCTTCTAATAGTGTATATTAGAATTAATCTATAGTAATAATAGCAGGGAGAGGTATGCTGGATATAAGGTTAGTCAATCAAAAGAAGGAAAAGAAATAATCATCCCTGAAGAAAAGGAACCTTTGTCACACAGTCTGCAGGGAGCATCCATGCACCCCATCTGCCTTCATACAGAAATAAATGCCCCTTTAAGCAAGTAAAACTGACATAGCTAAGAGGAATCCTTCAGGAAGCAGAATAATTACTATGTTTTATTAAGACACAAAGACATTAACAGCATGTTTGGACATTTCCTTTAAAATTACTTTTTATAAAAATACATGAGCAAGAAGCGCACACACACACACACACACACACATATCCCCTTGAAACTATGCACTGCAATTAGTTAGTACCAGTAACTGATTTGCTTAATGATCTTTGTGGGTTTTTTAGCAATCAGTGCTCCTTACTTTGAATCTTAACAGGAGCCTCGAGATGGGCCACTGGAAGGTTAGTGCCTTCTGAAGTAATCACCCACTTGGAAAGAGACTAATTAATATATTGCTTTCAAGACTGTGGAGTGGTAAGGGTCCGTGGGAAAAGGTCTGAACTTACTGGTCAGTTTAGAAAATAATAAGCAAGCTTTGGGTTACAAAGGCCCAGAAACCACAAATTTTAAAGCCACGTATAAGCTGAGAAAGACTGCTTTGAATTTAACTAGACAATGTTAGTTCAGCCACCAAAGGGAAAAGGCAGCTGTATAATGGAGGGCGTAGGACTAGCGGAGAATAATAGCACGAAAAGGTGAGAAAGAGATTATCTCCTATAGATAAGAGAGTGAGACAGGGTATTTATCAGCAGTGGTAAATGGAAGGGCTGTCAAGAGCAGAGAGGAAGATTACAATGTGCTTTAAGACTAATATTCCTCTCCGGTCTAGGATTTTTAGTATCTCATATAGTTGAAGCTTTCTTAGGCCTGTCTTTTTGAAGGTGTTTGATATCTCTCCTTGAGAAACAAGAAGAGAAGTGATTGCTTCATAATAAATGGCAATTCCCTCTTTTGCATGCTTTATGAGATGCTTGCAAGAGCTAACTCTGGTGGATGGAAATGACATACATTTTTTCATACTTCTCACATTTGGTAGGTTGCTGGAGTGCATTGTCTTATGGTATGCATGTATTAGACCCATCTTTAAGATTTTGGTAGTTCTGCTGTAGGCAATACTGCAGCTGGGGACAATGCCACCCTACTTGTCACCTGCAAGACTTCCTAAGGCACTGTCTTTTACTCCCTAAACAACCTCTTGGTAAGGAGAAAATAGGAGAATACTATACAACAGGATTAATGAGGGAAAAAAGATTGATATATCCTTAATAAA
The DNA here is from genome assembly GCA_013398175.1 of Climacteris rufus. Taxonomy (NCBI): domain Eukaryota; kingdom Metazoa; phylum Chordata; class Aves; order Passeriformes; family Climacteridae; genus Climacteris; species Climacteris rufus. Next base: position 23,898 of record VZRZ01002587.1, read on the forward strand.
CAGAAGCTGGGACGTGAAACTAAATTCTATTTGTTTGCTAGTACTGTAGTCTGTATAGATAAATAATGTGCACAGTGAAAAAGTGTTGTCTTGATTTTGCATACTAAAGACCATTTTTGCACTGACTGATACAGCTCAAGAATGAAATCTTGAGGATGAAGCATTTTGATGAAAACCTCACTTTAGTGCTGCTCAGGACTAAGCAGTGGAAAGGTATAGAATTTGGGAAGAAATGAGTAAAAAACATCTTAAGACTGTGTAAAACCCACAGCATCTTGAATACTCTATGCAATGCTGGTCTATGCATCTCAGAATGTGTACAGTACAACTGTAAATGAAACCAGCAAAGGTAGCAGGGATAATATAGAGAGAAACACTCAACAAATACTCAACAATGACTCTTCAGCACAGAAAGAGAGAAAATGAAGGAGAATAAAACAGTCGTGAGTGACACAGATGCAGGCAATAAGAAACAGTTAGTAACTGTCTTCACAACCAGAAATAAATTGTATGAAATATGGTTACTACTTGGCAAGTTCAAAAGGAACAAGAGGATATCTCTCTGATACTTATTGATAGTGCACAGTTATGCATGCAGGAGATGCTGCTAGTTAATAAGGGTTCAAAGAGCCTTTGAAGAAGTCAGGGAAGAAAGATGCTTAAAAGATAAGACTGCCACATGAAGTTCAGCAACTCCTTGGCCTTCAGACTGCTAAAAATCAAAAGACCATGCCTGGGTGTTGGACTAAATTAGGCTTTTGCTTCATTCAGTAAATCCATTTTTCTGTCAAGTTCTCCCTTATTCCATCAGGATGTCTGTTGCAACCCTGAATTCTGAGAATTTCACTCTTTCTGCTTTAACAAGTTTTGATCCCCAGAAATACACCTCATTTGATCTTAACACCTGGAAAAGACTTCCCCTGTAGTGTGATAACTTTGAAATTAATGCTGTATAGTCATAGGTTATGTCACTAGGTGAATTAGGTAGAAGTGTAGACATTTTGATTTATGAAATATTATAATAGTAGTGTCCAAAATGGAGGGTTTAGGTGTTGTTTTATAACTTCCTTTTTTACCTTTGCTACTTCCCCTTTCTTCTCCAAAAACTTGTGTTTTCTGCCATTGGTTCTAAAGTTCCGCAGTGCGGGATAAGAAGAACTGATTATTGGGTTTTTATTGAAAATATCCTATGCAACATCTCCCTAACTGGACAATCTGAGGTATAAATACTCTGGATGAGACGTGCTCGCATCCATTTTGCACCTTGTTATTAATGACAAAGCACTTTTCTGTGCCGCCAAGTTATAGATAACACTTAATAAACATTTTGAGACCGAAGAAACTCTGAAGTATTTCTACTGTGTCTTATCTCAAGTGTCTGTTAAAAGAACTCACAAAGAGAAGATGTGCCGTGGCAGGGGCCGAAAGCTTCAGCCAGAATCGTGGCAGATGTCCACTGAATTATGTCAGAGGTTTCAGTAAGTGCCTTGATATCTTTGTACAGTCATACAGCAAACTGATGATGGCACCTCTTAATTATTTCCCTAGAAAGGACATCAGTGTCTGAAGGGAACTTACAGGAAAGATGGGGCAAGGCTATTTACAAGAGCAGGTAGTGACAGGATAAGGGGGAATAGGTTCAGTTGAAAGGGAGTACATTTAGATTACATACTGGGAAAAAATTCTTCACTGTGAAGGTGGTGAGGAACTGGAACAGGTTTCCCAGAGAAGCTGTGGGTGCCCCACGCCTGGAAGTGTTCAAGGCCAGGTTCGATGGGGCTCTGACCACCCTGGTCTGCTTGAAAGTGTCCTGCCCATGGCAGGGGTGTTAGAACTTGATGATTTTTAAGGTCCCCTTTCAACCCAAACCATTCTAGTGCTGCGGTGACCCAGCCCACCTTGGGGCTGAGTAACATTCAGTGGATGGATTTCCCCACCCAGGACTCCGACCCTGAGGGTGGATCTGAGGGTGAGACCAAGGTTTAAGGCTACTCCCCATTGGGTGTCCCTCTAGCAGCATCTCCTCCTCTCCTTCTAGAAACCTCTCTGTTTCCATAATGCTATTGGTTTAGACTGCTATGTTTATTCATGTGTTTCATTGCTTATGTATTGTGCTCTGGAAAGTTCTGTTCAGTTCAGTTCCCCATTGGTTGATTCAAATATGTTCCTCCCCTAACCCTTTGTGATTTGCTCCCTGTCACCCCTTGTCATTCTCTTATTGGTTTATCCCTTTGTTCCTCCCCTTCTCCTCCCCCGTTTAAAAGGGGCTGTACCTGTTCCCCAATTGCCTTTCTCCTCTGCCTTTCCTTTCGACATGAACTCTGCCCCTCGGGGCTGAAATAAAGTTGGGATTGCAGGCAAAGAGAAGGACCCTCTTTCTTCCTTTGCCCTTGCCTTGTTGCTTAGCAACAACCTTGCTGCAGCCAGCCTTACCCTGAACTACTTGCAGGCAGCACTGACAGCTGCTGACAGGACTTTGGTTTGCCCGCTGCTGGGACACCAAACCTTGTCGCCTCTCCAGCTACCGGGTGGCTTGCAGTCAGCGTGACAATTCTAGGATTATGTGATTCTATGATCATATCATGAGACTTAATAGTATTAGATGATATTATAGGAATAGTTTTGAAGGTAACAAAACCTCATTGGGGCACCAAATGATAGTTACTCTTATATAACTGATCTCTTTACAGCCATTGTGGTTATCTGTTTACACAATAATTTGAATGTAAACTAAGACATTTTAATTTTGGTCAACTTTTTGTCTTTCTCTACAGCAGAAAGTCTTTTACAGGGAAAATAAATCTTTCTGGATCTTGTATATTTACAGTGAGCCCAAAAAAGTAAATATTTTATATTAAGTCCTTGCTTTGAAGTCACATGATTCTTTAAGCACCTCTATTTTTATTTAATAAAAAATAAGTTTCTTAAAACTTGGAAAATGTGCTAGATGATAAATAAAAAGAACCTAGTAAAAATGCCCATTACTTCCATTTTTAAAATCATATGATGAGAAACAAAGACATTGTGAATGTCACAGTTTGTAGTACTGAATAAAATGTCCTTGACCCACAACACATAATTGATATTCCTGGTAGATGCAATTCTCCCATTTAATGAAAATTCTTAATAATGACAACAAAAAAATATACAAGAGTAGGAAAAAAAGAGAGTACTTAACAATGAGTTATATCAGTGGTCCTTGTATTACATAAAATTCCTTACATGACTCCAAAAAAATAATACAGTAGGGACACATAAAAAAAATACTTTTGTAGGTCTTACGAGTCACTATATAAAATACATGGTCTTTTCATTGTCACTTGGCCGGAAATACAATGCCTATATACACCATGGTCATTTAATGTGCCCCCAAGCAAATCAAAGCTTAATAGAATATTTTTAATATGTAGATTGCATTACATTTCATTATATGCCGTACAGAAATGCATAACACATGATATGGAAGTACATCAAATATATAACTCCTACACTGGTCTATATTCACACCAATAAAACATTTTGCCTTTAATTTCAATAAGGAGAGATGTGGAAACAAAATGCTACAAAAATTTTGTAGGAGAAATATGTCAGCTTTTGCTCCTCTCAAGTAAATATGAGTTTTGGCAAAAGTATCACACCTGCTCATAAGTCTGCTGAACAAGTCAGAGATGCAAGATCTCACTCTTAGTTATACAGAATGGAGTAAAAAGCCTGCAGCCTCAGAATTATGTTTTTTGCATCTGCCTAAAATCTGAATGACAAATAATGCATTGTTATAATTTCTCTACCCAAACTTTCTCACAAAATAAAGTGGCTTCCCTATCAAGTCTGTTTTTATGTTTCTCTCTACAGTATCAGAGGAAAACACATTATTCACTTGGTCAAGAAACTGAAACCAAACAGTACTAATAGTCTGTTCCAACATCCCATCTGATAAATTTCAAAATTAGAGCAAATGTTTATACATCAGTCAAATTGAAAAGGGGAACTGGATCATAGACTGCATAAACACTACCAAAAAAAATAGTTCCAACTCTCCCTTCAAATCTAGGCTTTTCTGTTAATAATGTCAAGTGGACACAAGGAGTACAAGGCTATGCCTGCAGGTCCTCCAAAGGTAGGTTTTTTGCAGTGGTACATACAGGCAAGGGGTAAGACAACAAAATGCCTGCTGTGGAAGGATCTTTGGGGGTAGCTAAAACTGAAAAGGGAGTGAAGGATGCTAGAACCTCCTGACCTGAGAAGGAAAGAAGCATACTGAGACCTATGTGACATTTGTGGGAAGTTTCCAAAATACAGAAAATGGAAAAGGGGCATGAAGAGACCATTGAGATGAAACTCCTGATGATTGTCTATCCTGTCAATCTCAGCAGCTGTGAAGTATGAGGCACAAGTGCTAAAATGCTGTTAACAGTAGCAGCAATACAACCATTGCACTGCACTGATGACAGTGACAGAGAATCGTGACAGTTTGAGTTGTGTGGTGAGACTTGGATGGTCGTCTGCTCAAGTATTCATTGACTTTTTTTCGTATCTGACAGTCAGGATTGTGGATGCAGAAATTGAATTAGCCGTTCTGGTGAAACTAATTAGAGAGTTGCAAACCTCTTGGTGATTGCATTCATTTTAGATTTGGAAATAGCTGAAGAAAGTTTGTGTATCACAAATGTTTGCTACACACTAATTCACAAATCATTATTGAGCTGGGATGATTGCCAATAAAGGAAAAAGCAGAAATTTCAACAGGTGAAAATAGACTTATTTAGTTCATGCCCCAGTTTTGGGGTTTTTTGTTACAGTGTTGAATGTCATATTGGTACTTTTTTTTTATAAGGGACTGATCAAAGAAATACAGTCAAGAATATATTCCAGGAATAACTCACTGGAAATTTCATTAAACATGGCCAGCTGGTTAAACAAGAAGCAACTTTTATTCTAGGAACACTTAGATCAGACAATTTTCTTAGTACCTTGTCTTCAGATTTTTGGCACCTTGATACCTTATCCCTTTTCCTAAAAAAGAAAACAGGACCAGCTGCATGATAAGCCCTTGCAGCATTCAATGGCATGACTAAAAATTGAGAAGCTCACTTTCTAATGAACAAAATAAAACAAATTATAAAAATTATATAGAGTATTTCCAGCCCAGATACTGCTTGCTTGTAAGAATCAAAGTGCCAAATGCTTGACTTGATGGCCAGAGGTTGAATTTTCCTGATAAAACAAAATAAAACAAACAAACAAAAACAAAAACCCAAACCAAACCACCACCAACAAAAGACCCCAAACAAACAAAAAAACCCCCAAAAAAATCTCTTGCTCCCATAAAAGCTGAATGGAGTTATCTGAACTTCCATATTCTATAATGAGAAGGAAACTCTTTACCACAAAACCAGATATAAAATGAAATAACATTGAAGTAAGTTTTGCCCAATTTAAATCCTATAGCAAATATATACTTTGTTTATTTTATTAAAATTTGAGTTATTCTTAAAATATGGCAACTTACAAACCCAAATCTCTTGCCAAAGATCTTGCACTTTGCAAAAGGAAGTGGAAAAAACAAAGAAATGATTGAGCGCCTCATCTGCTCCTCTTTGTGCCTGCTGCAACATCCTATGAAAAGTGTGTTTTTCAGCAAAACAGAAGAGCAGATGGTTCAGCCAGGCCAGCACCTTTCATAAAAGGAAGTTTTCCACCCACAGAAAACCACAAAAGACTAAGGACTTGAGATGACAGTGAAAAATTCAAATTGTCAATAAGTCTTTCACTAAGAACTTAATAAGATCCTGCAGTCAGCAACAATACAATGGGATCAATGCAAGGATTCAAGGTGTAAAAATATTATGGTCAGAACAAGAGAATATTGATAGCTGTATTTGGAAAAGCTGGGAAAGGGAATTATATGTGTATTAGCACAGACAAAACTAGATCTTATCAAATGCAACTATTGTAAAATATTTATTTTCTTTTTGTCTTTTTCTCACATTGAACGATTTCATCATTCTTTTCTCAGCTATCAGAAAAGCTCTAGCCAAGCCTGAAGAGAAAAACTAATTTCTGTAGGATCAACAGGGTCCAAACAGAATAATGCATGACTTGTACTTGCATCATACAGGAAAATTAAAAAAAGGAAAGATGGTTTTCTTTATAACTCTCTAAAACAACTGTGGCATTGTATCCTTGCCATAAGCCTAGGGAATTTTAAACTTATAGAAAAGTTCTCTTCATTCTGCAGGTTTTAGTATAATTTACATAGGCTTCCCCCCCACCCTTTTTTTCTGAAGAACTAAATTAATTCTTTTTTATGTTGTGTGAGATAGAAAAAGTAACAGTATACTTACAAATTGCCGCGGGTAGAAAGCATGGGTAACTCTGAGCCTTTTGCATCGGTCTCGTTTCCTGAAAGAAGCGACTTTGGCTTCATCCAGTCTCCAATCAGAGGCAAGCCGGGCATCAGAACTCCCGCAGAATCTAGGCTTAGTTCATGCACAGCGGTTTAATTTATGCAGGGAAGTAAAGAGACGAGAAAGGGTTCTTTTCCGCTTATTGCCAGCAGGATTTTATTACTAGAGCTATGAAGGTACGGTAAAAGACACGTCAAAATGGAGGTCAGGGCGTGTTATAGGACAGAGGCGAGGGAAGGGCAGTCGGGAGAGAGTCAATCACTGTGGAGGATTACAATGATTGACAGGGGCGCCAGCCAGTGAGCTGACTGTCTGCACCCGGCACAGGAACCAATGATCTGTCCCCCTGGGCAGGGACAGCCCCCGCCACCACAGCCGGGGAGCTCCCCTGCCGACCCGGGGCTGTGCCACCCCAGCTGCATCGCGCGGTGGGGGGAAAGGACCAGCCCCTGCGGCCCCGGCCCGGTTGTAAGCCACGCCCAGAGGCACCGCAACAACAAATAATAAAACTATAATCAGGATAAGGCCCACAGATGTCACAGTCAGCAAGTGGTAGCACCAGTATTATTTTCAAGACATCACAGTATAAGTGTGTATTTATTTACTGGATCCTGAGTATTGGCTGATACTGATTGTACTTAATTAATCAGTCATACTGCTTGCAATTAAGAGAACACTGCAAAAGAAAATACTTTCATGACCATTTCATATGTACTTGCTTATTCACAACAGACATAAATCAATATAAATAAGATTTCAGCACTATTAGGCCGGAATTTTGTCTTCTGTTGTTAAGATCCTCTCTTATGGAAATTGAACCTAAAAGCAACCTGATAAAACATCAAAGCCCTGCTTTGAGCAGGATGCTGGAGAGATAACCCACTGACATCCTAAATTATCCTCTCTTTCTGTGATTCTAACTGTGCTACATATATACATATTTTCAGAAAATCTCTGTCTCAACAAATATGCACATTGATATAAGCTACCCGAAAAGATGTTGGGTTGTAGAAACATGATGTTGCTTTGTTGCATTCAACCAAAATACAAAGAGAACCCAGGGGCCTTCAAGTAGGTCAGAATATTTGATTTTCTTCCCACTGCCCTCCTTCTCTGTCATTCTGAAGTACAGCTACTTTGATCCTATCTTATGTCTTTGATTTTTCTGAATAATAAACATAACTTTGAAAAACACCCTCTACAGAAAAATTGAATGCCATTGTACATAATATTTCATCCCTCCCAAAATGATCAATTTTATTTCACTGGAAATAATTAATTCCAAATGATTTTATCAACATCCTTAAAAACTGGTATTTCTATAGGCCCCAGTAACAGACTGCAACAAACCTTTCAGCAGGAGCACCATCAATGCCATTTACAGGGGCATATATGTTTCTAGTTAATCCTCTCTGGCATCAGCCTGCAAAATAAATAGCTAGCCAAGATATGACTAATTAAGTTTTCAAGTGATTTAATAATTAATTTTTAGAAAAAAACTGTTTTGAGAAAAAAATTACCTCTCTTTATTTCAAGTCTGTCTGTATGTGAATCTATGGGGCCACATGCTAAATTTGATGTTATTGTTCTGGTCTTCCATAACTTTTGAGAGCCACACATTTTACAGGCTTAAATCACTAGGAAAGTATTGATTTAGGAAGGTGTTGGTGGGCATTAATCAGTATACCAAAAAAAGTAGAGATGGCAATAGTTTCTCACCCCTTGTCTGTCCCTTAGATCAGAGCCAGCCCTCTAGAGCAGGATAACAGAGTACAGCTGCTAACTTACCTGGAGCAGACCTACAACTCTTCTACTGGTCAGCATAAACTCCATGTCTCCGAACCACAAAGCAGCACTGTCCAAGGTCAGCTGACTACGGGTGTTGATGCCTTGCTGGATAACAACACCCCTAAATCACACTGACAGTCCTTACCAGAGAAAGAAAAATACCCATGAACCAGCTCCCTAAGTGACACCCTAGCACAGAAGAGGGAGCATCAATGTGGGGGAAGGAAAGGAGGTCAAGAAAAATACAGAGAACCTCAAGGTGACAGAAAGAAAAACGGATTTGGGGATAGAAATGCAAGAACTGTGATGGAGATTCTGGCTTTGAGGGAGAAGATATGGTGTGTGAAACCATGGTGGAAGAAGTGCTTGCACTGAACGTCATTGTGGGGATGAATAAAAGATGTCTTGGGGAGTGATGGCTGGAAAGGAGGACATGCAAGTATTACCTGCAGTGGCTTCACTAGGTAAAAAATTACCAAAAGAGATCTGAAAATAATGATCTTATTTTTGACATATTGAAGTGGTCTTATCCTCTTGCATGAAATTTTTCCAGTAACACATACACTTGTCTCTGAGGTGCAGATTTTTTCCCTGACAGTCCTCATAAGAGACAAAAATCCACGTAGGTATTTGAACTGATACATTAGATGATGTTTACTTTTGGGACTGAGATTTTCTGACAGAAGTTTCTGAAATGTGCATAATGACATGCTGTATAAATTATCACGCTGGATTGAAGACATATTCCACCCCTACTGAACGTTTTCATGATTTCCGTTTACTGTAAAACCATATAAGTTTCATTCCTCTTTCTAGATTGTGATACCACAGTGCGCCTCTGAAGTGTTCAGTACACAGAGCAGTGCATCACCATTCCTTAGTCTGTTTTATTCTCTACTACATCATTTTCCAAAGAAGAGGGGAAAAAATCACTCTCTTCACTCTGCTGACATTTAGGAAGTTGATTAGTCACATTAGTTTTCAAATGTTTTCAAGTTCATTTATGCTGAGTGAACCTTTTGTCTTTAAAAATGTTAGAGGTGCAACATAGGCTTCATGAAGCCAGAGGAACACCATTTGATGACTCGAAAATTGTTGGTATTTAAAAGTTTCAGAGTAAAATTGCAAGACACATTCTAAATTCACGTAACAGTTTTCAATCAGTACTGTTCAATGCAATTTTTACCCCACATAAGAGGAAGCTTGATACAGTAGCATAGAACTAAGTCACAAGACCAGAATAATAAGTACATTTTATTTCCTCCACAAGTAAAGCAGAACAGTAAAAGGTGTAAATTATTTTGCTCTATATTAATCCCATGCTATTTTCTTTTGTCCTGTAGAATGATCTACTTTTCTTTAAAAATCACAAAATTTTAAAGTTGCTTCAAATACATGAAATAAGCAGAGGTTTATAGCAGCTGAAAATTAAACAAAGAATTTTTTTTTCTGGAGGTACTCCCCTCCTGAGTGTCCTCAGTCCCTTCAAAATTTCTGTGGAAAATAATCTTTCTTTTTGGCAACACTGTTATAAATTCTATCAAAAGACATTTAATGCTCCCACATGAATAGGCTTCAGCTTGCTTTCTCTTTCAAAGGGCCTCCCCATGCGCTCCCGCCTTCAAGCTGGAACATGTTGTCACCATTGGCCTAAAAAGGTTAAAGTGCTGTTTGTGAATAATCAATGCCAGCTCCAGCAGCTGGAGGCTCCTGGTAGCTAAGGCAGGGAGCCAGACGTGCCGCCCTCCACATGGGTTAGAGAAAAGTAGTAATAGAATCGTAGAATAGTTTGTGTTGGAAAAGACCTTTAGAGGTCATTTAGTCTAAGCCCCCTGCAATGAGCAGGGACCTATTCCACTAAATCAAGTTGCTCAGAGCACCATCCCACATGACTGAAAATTTTCAGAGATGGGACATTGCTGTGGTTCAGCCCCAGCCAGCAGACAAACCCCACGCAGCTGCTTGTTCACTCTCCCACCCACGGGATCAGGGAGAGAGTTGGAAGGGTAAAAGAGAGAACAGTCATGGGTTGACATAAAGGCATTTTAATAGAGAAAGCAAAAGTTGCAAAACCAAGCAAAACAAGGAGTTAATTCAGTGCTTCACATGAACAGGCAGGTGTTCAGCCATCTCCCGGAGAGCAGGGCCCTATCACCTGTGACGATTACCTGGGAAAACAAACAGGATCACTACAAATGTCCCGCCTTCCTCCTTCCCCCACCTTATAGCCTGAGCATTATGTCACATGGTCTGGAATATCCCCTTGGTCAGTTGGGGTCACCTGTCCCAGGTGTGTCTCCTCCCAACTTCCCAGTGACCTCCAGTTTCCTCCCCAGCCTGGCAGTACAAAAAGCAGAAAAGGCATTGGCTCTATGTAGGCTCTGCTCAGCAATAACTAAAACCTCTCTGTGTTATCAATCCTTCGTTCAGCAAAAAATATAAAACACAGACCCATTTTAACTACTCTGAAGAAAATTAACTCTACCCCAGCCAAAACCAGCACAGGCATCTACCAGCTCACTGGGCAACATGTTCCAGTGTTTCACCACCTTCATAACAAAATTTTCTTTCTTATACCTACTCTATAATCCTTTAGTTTAAAAACACTACCGTTGTCCTATCACTGCCCTGTTAAAAAGTCTGTGCCCATTTCACTTCCAAACTTCCTTTAAGTATCGGAAGTTGACAAGGAGCCTTTATCCTCTTGAGCAGCATCCCCACAAGCCTAATGATGGTTTAATTTTTTTTTAACATATGGGCTGCCTCAAGCAGCAGAGGACAAAATGTCAAGTGTAATGAAAAGGGGAACTTTCTCGTTTACGTGACCTGAGAAAGGCAGTGAAAACAAAATTGCATTTGACTGAACAGAGGATAATAAGATCTTCGAGTTACAAGTGAAGTGGGAATTTTCTATGCCCTGTCCTGATAAGGGCAATTAGAAAGGCATTATCACAATAAAACCAAGTGTTCTCCAATAATCAGGTGCAATTCAGTGAATGTGCTGGTGCTGACAAATCACAGTCCAAAGGCAGAGGCAGATAAGCTGGTGTTTGAGCATAGTCTGAATAAAGATTTTCGTTAGAGAATTTGAACTAGAAAATACACCAGGTAAGGGGATAGTTTAGAAAAAGAATTAGCTAGTATGGACAGGAAAAAAAAAAGGACCAAATGTGGAAATGGTTATTAAAAATATACGTAAATAAAAATGTTCATAAAAATAGAAGTCTTTGATAAAGCATTGTCTTTAGTCATGAGATTGCCTGTAGTGCATGGAGTGCCAAACACTTTGAGCTGTCTGAGAAACAGTTCCTTCCTGGTCAGAAGGTGCTCTTTCTGCATTCGTTTTCCTTTTGAAAGAGTTTGTTAATTTTTACAGGGTTTTTTTTAGTAGAGGAATGGAACTCATTTTTGAATGATACTTATGGAAGCTGTCCCTGACCATGGGAGAGGGGCTGGAACTAGATGATTTTTGAGGTCACTTCAAACCCAAACCATTCTATGATTCTATGACTCTATGATATATATAAAAATAAAATTATTAAACTGTTCATAGAGCTTTTCACAGGTGGTTAAGAAAGCCACTAGAAGACTGCAGCTAGCAGAGTATTTTTGGTATCAAGATACTAAAACTAGAGACATTTTTTTGCCATCTATGACAGCTGTACAAAACCTGGCAGATGATTTATGCACAAGTTAGCATGCTAATAAAGCATTATCAAATCATCTATTTCATCATGTACCTATTCATTTCATAGTTTAAGTGAAATTATGGCTCTTGCACATGATTCTCTAGGACAAGGCACATATGTCTCTCAGGACACAGGACACTCATCTTCTGCAGGAGAAAAAATAAGGCATTATGGATCCACATACTGTTTTCACAAGCTTTGTTGTTGCTTCCCTCCTTTTGCAAGATTATAGCTTTACCATCCACATGGTTTTGCATGGCAGTAGAATTACTGCTTTAGTTGTGCAATTGTGTTTATAGCTGTTCTCCCAGTCTTTTCTCCAAAGAAATTGAGACTTCCATGAATAAGAATTCCTCTTCCCCTCCTGACCCTGCAACTCTTGCATGAGAGATGACAGGAATAAAAAGTCAGATCTCAGCTACCAAAAGTTCTCAATTTTCAGACTCAAGATCCAACTCTGACTTCTGTGTCAAGAATATTCATGTTTCATACTCTATGCAGTACTCAGGATGTGCAACCAAACCCATTCCTGTGCATATTAATCACATAAGTGCCATGTGTGTAGTGGAAGAACTAAGCCTAAATTTGAAAAGACACAGGCCTCTGAAGACAGGCCAACAACTAATGCTGCAGTTACTGACAATACAAAACAGAACAAAATAGGTCAGTACTTTGCATAAAAAACATACGTCCTACTCATGGTGAAAAAGTTCAGGTCCAGTGTTTCATGAAGCAATTTCTTTATAAATATTAGTCTTAATAAGCAAACAGAAATAGAGTCAAGGATTACTATACTAATGAACACTGAATGTAACTATTGTCTTGAGGAATTATACCAACATTTAGTGCAAAAGACAGAGGCAGAAAGATATTAAATAAGAATGCAAAAATTCAGAGGAATATGAAAATCAGAATAAAAGGTGATTTTCAAGTGGTTAGAAAGTCAAAGTGTGAGCTACTGAAAACCAAATCAGACTCTTGTAGAGGAAAAACTCCCAGTATTAAGAATAACAGGTATGTATTCAATCAACAAGATCAACAGGAACTGAAAACATATTAACTAAGAAAGAGAAAACAAGATAGACTTCACATTTTCGGAAGCAGGAAACCTTTCAATAAATAAATTATTCAGATGGGCTATCAGGAAACAGAGTCATTTCAGAGAAGCTAAAGTGTAACATGCAAAGTCCTTGCTCCTCATGACTAATTCCTTACACTTCCAAAAGCCCCATTGATTTCAATTAGTGATTTCCTAAGGAACTCCAGTGGGAAGTACTGTATAAGTTGATTATCATGAGCAAGGCCTAATAATTTGTTTTCTTCTGTGTTCTGTGTTTAATAGAAGAGAAGGACAGGATGACATTTGTGTAGAGAATACACAGTCAGTGCTGGATTAAATATTTGTGTTTCTGCACCCATGTTTTGCATCATTCCTATGGGCTTTGCTAATCAGAAAATTAAGAGGAAACATAGGTGAGCATTATGTTAACCTCAAAAGGTCTTTTATCTGAGTGATGTTTAAAGGAATAAACCTATCAAATCAGACAAATTTTTCACTCTGGTCTTATTCTTAAGGTGCAGATTACTTAGCAACAGTTTATTGAGAGGCAATCTATGTAGAAGAGTCAGATTTGAGGAAAATATTTAATTATATTTGTCTAAAAATTAAGATTTTATGAACACCACATTAATCAAGATGTTAAACTGAAAGTGTACTAACATCAAGCTCTTACATCATGATGTAAAAAATGGCATAACTATCAAATATATTTATTATTAAATGGTTAATCATTATTGTTGTTTGCAATAATCCCTCCTGGAGAGATTTTTTTGTTTTGTTTTCAATAAGAAATAATCACAAGTACATAATAGGCACCAAACTCTCTTCCCCTCTCTCCGCAAAATAGAATAAAACAAAAATATCAGCACAACAATACATGAGATAAATTTCTCTCAGCATTTTGAAGAAGCTTCAAAAGTCTATTAAAGGCTCTTTGTCTGGAATCCTTAATAATGAGCTCTATCCTAAACATAACAGATAAGATCAAAAGATAAAGGTGTAAAATAAAACAAGAAGAAAAAGTTATTACTGTAGTGCAAAGAAACAAGAAGGGATGCATGTTGGTTTGTTATGCAAAGGGGTTTTCTGAATGCAGGCAGAAAACCCCTGTATTTTATTCAAGGTGAAAAAGGTATCACAGCAAGGAGCTGAGAAATTTAACTGGAACAGTGGGAGAAGAGGATGAACTGCTTTAAAATAAAACAGAAGCTCAAATTCTGTGGAGGTCAAAGTCTCACATTTGCCAGTATGACACAGCTTCATGATAATTTTCATAACACCCACTAAAACCTCACAAAATAATGATAAAACCTCCTTATCACTAACCATTTTAATTATTAATCTGGTGGTAATTTGGGGCTGCTTTTTCTTCCAAGCTCCCTCCATCATTTAAACAATGTTCTTACTCTCATGGCAATTAATTTTAATTAGAAAATAGTGAAACATACTATTCATTTACCTCATAAACTTCTAGGTAATTTTTTAGAATTCCAACCCTAATTCCAATCCCAGATCTAGTAAAAGTCATACAGAACCAATTAAATGGATGAAATAGACAGTGGTCTCTCCTTCCAGTGCAGCTTGTCATAAATAAATGGCATAGGCAGGTACCATGGAAAACCTGTTAAGAGTTCACAAAGGAGCTTCCTCTCATTAATGTAAGTCTCAAGTCTCAGAATGTCTGGAATCTCCCCAGCTGCCTTCAATGCAAAGACGTAAGGGTTTCTGCAGAGATGTTCTTATCATGCTGAGATTTGAGAGTACAGGAAAACAAACATCAACTTTTGCCTGAAAATCCTAGGTTTTGCTGTAATTTTACTAGCTTTCTTCCTACAAGAAAAAAAGATCTGTGAATAAAAGAGAGCAAGAGACAGTCCCTTATTGCGTGGCATAACCTTTCGGTAGCATATCTTGGGAATAGTCACATTTCTTCTCCTTTTAGGTATAAAGTTTGATTCCTAGGTCTACAAATTCAACTGGTTTTACATTGCAACTGGAAGATGACTGACCCTCAAATATGTTATGCACCTATGCTTACTTTAAGATGTGACATTTCAGGATATTACCTCACTTTAAACAAACTCCATCTAGACCCTCAATTACATGTCCAGAAAGTTCATTCTCCAGCCACCAGAGAGAAACTCTCTTTAATAATTTTTTATATCTTAGTCTATTTTATGTATGCTTTTCTACAAGATTTATATGTGAAATTAGAAAATTATAGAAATTCCCCCATAGCCCACAGGCAGTGAACACCCGTGGACACAGACATGGGTCTTTGCAGAGTGCACACTGTACAAGCTTTATGATGACAGTGCAAATATTGGAGGTGTCTTTGAATGAAAGCAAAAAAGGATCTTAGGGAGCAGCAGACACTGAAGTAGATATGAGTATATCCACAGTTGTCTCCCTACAAATCTACATTCATTGCCTGGATCCCACTTTTCTTTTGGGATACGTCCTTTCAAATACAGTATCAGTAAAATAAAAGGGCTAGATAGCCTCTAAGCATGAAGTGTTTTATGATGAAAAATAGCACCTGCAAATTACTATAAACATCTTGTGGTACAATAGAAAAGCTTGATTTGAGATCCTTTTAAGCTCCCCTTTTTGCTTTTCTTTTTGTCAGCTTTCTAATTACCAGTTTCTTAATGCATGCAATCAGCATTTTCTGCTTTCAGTGAATTATACCATCCATTGTTGAACTGATCATGTTATTGTTGACTCTGTTTTGTTCATATTGACCAGTCTTGATAGGAAAACAACCTTGTTTCAGACCAAGGTCCAATCTATTCCTGATTTATGAGGAAGATCTGACTTTTGGGGCAACACCAATTTTTGGACTATATTGTTCAATTTCAGTGACAGATTGTCCAAAGCCTGATTTTAATAAGGGGTAATCAGCAAATATTTCAGTATGATAGTCAACAGTTTACATAAAAGAGATACTTTATATTGTCCCAAAAGAAGCACTCTTCATTAAATACTACAAATCATCTGCTTTGCCTTCTACATCAAAAGTCAACATCCACTGCTAATATTACTGCATTTATTTTTACTGAATTTTAGAGAACAACTGAATTAAAACAAATCCAGTTCAGAACTGAACTGCTGAAAGAGTTTACATTAAAATGACAGACTATTAAATAATACTGAATTTTTCCAAAGACATTTTAGCAGTAAGTTACAGGCTTCAAATGAAATTTCAAATTCAGCATGTTACAAATGCTGTAGTTAGAAGAATAAGTTTTGGGTTTTTCTACACTGGGTTAACAACTCTTTTCCATTCTAATTAAACATCAGGAAAAGCCCAAGAAGCAAGCAAAATTTCCAGATTCTATAGTCAATTCTATGAGGGAAGCGTGGCAGGATGGTTTCCAGCCCCCCCCTTCCCCCCCGGCTGCCAAATCTTATTTGCTGACGTGAAGATTAGGGGACCATCTCCCCCTAAGATTCTTAGTGCTAGCTGTGAGCTCTTTGCTGGGAAGGCAGAATACACAAGATAAGTGACTGACAGACACAAGGATTTTACAGTGTAAGAGACCACTGTAAGCTCCAAAAATCAGACAGCACTTTGGTTACTTCTTGAAGTGCACAAACTGTTCTTTCTGACATACTTGAGACGTCAGTATGTCATTTTTGTGCTTCTCTTCTAGAAGTTGAGAGAAAGAAATTGGTAAGTTACATTAATTTCTAACCTTACTATTTCTTTGCTATAGGTACATTTTATTATTGTGCACTATATATTCTACTGGTAGTAAAATTTTTGTTTACCCTGTGTAGTAATTAATTCTGTTAAATTTTGGTCTTATATGTGTTTTCTGGTTACTATTACAATAAATCAATCTATGTTGTAATAATCCTGATCAATCATAACTAAAGAACCAGAGAGAGAACACATAGTTTTGGAGTGCAGGCCACTCCAAGAGAATTAAAACCCATTTACTCTCTCTCATATTCATAACAGGAAGTCAAAGTGTTTACAGAGTGTGGAAGGATACAGTTTTTGACAGTATGTCAAAAGCAGCACATTTGTATATAAAGTAACAGAGATTCACAAGAGGCATTAATCTGGGATTTCATTTTGGTTGCTTAATAACGAAATTCACCATGATTTCTTCTCCTTTGGTCAACTGGTCTTTGCATACCTTCTTAATTGAATTGACTATTCCCTGAGCATTGCAGGAGTGTTAGACTAGATGGCTTTTAAAAGTCCCTTCCAACCCAAACTGTTCTATGATTCTGTGAATTTGGAATTTCAAAAGAAGAATTTTTGTTTTCATCTGCCTTCTCCGGGCCCCAGTAATGTATACTTTCTGGATGAATGACTAGTAAAGTATTCCACACCCAAAATTGCAGTGGTTTTGAATGTGAAAGTATTCAGACCATTCTGGAAGAGATCTATGCCAGTAACACATTGTTCTCGGCTACTAAGAGACTAACTTAATGCATAAATTTCTTTGGAAGCTGCTACCAAGAGGTTTTTTTCAGTGTCAGTTTAGCCAATTGAATCCTCATTTTCCACAGAATTACATAAATTAGCTATAATAGGTTCAAAAAAACGTCATTCTATCCCAGTGTCATGTCTACTAAAATAATTGCCACCAGATATAGAAAGAAAAATGTAAGACAAATGCAACCATATAATGGTACTTTCCCTCATGCATTGCAACAGGAACCAGTGATCATGGGGACAATAATGAAAACCAGAGCTCTCTGGTCACGGATTGATGGCCATCAAGGGAACGGCTTGGGCACGGCCATAAGAATTGCCCTGACTGATAAGGAATGGAAACATGAGGAGTAGGGAATGTTTCAGGGGACTTGTGTGAATTTTCTGATGAGTTTCCAGAAAGGGCTTGTGGGATTCTGTAAAATATGGGATTCTGTAAAATATTTGGGAAAGGACCAAAGACGAGAAAAGGGAAAGTTGTAAGTCACAGGGCCCACATCTGTATGTGCCAGTAATTTGCTACTGGCCAGACTTGCATGTCTGCTGGATTTGGCTGGTTCTATAGAACCTTTAACAAGAACAGTCTGGTGTAATTCTAAGATCACTTTCTGGAATGGTGACAGACAGAACAGGTACAACAACTACCTGTTTAGCAGGCAGGATTTTCTTCTGCCTATTTCTTGAATATATCTGTGCTTAATTACACCTGCCATTTTATTTCTCTCAGTCAGTCAGTTACAATGCCCTTCTGTGACTCTGCAATAGGTTTTCATTTTTCATACTGTTGCCTTAGGTTTTAACCCTTGTATTTTTCAAATCCTACATTGTCTGGCATGTATGCTTTATATCTCGTTGGTTGCTGTTTTCTACAGACATAACACTACCATTCTCTACTTCCTCTCCAAGGACATTCGGGCTGCCCAGACCCACACTTCTAAGGGGGGGGGAGGGAGGGAGGGGGGAGCGAGCTAGGGGGAAATTGTAAAGTTTTAATTGGTAACTCTATGCTGATATGTGAATGGACCAAGCCTATAAAAGTGTGGAGAACTCGTGACTCATTGTCCATTTTGGGTGATGCCCCAAGGAGGGGGCTTTGTCTGCCCTAAATGTACCTTTGAAGGCCCTTCAAAGAAGTACCCACCTTTTATTCCCTTACTCCTGCCTGGCCTCAGTTTTTGGGTTAGCCTTTTAGGCATCAGTACCCCAGATAATTTTGTGCATCTGTATATTTTGCTGCACTGAGAAAGCTGACCATCAATTCCAGTTCTTAATTTTTAATGAGCTACTTACCTTTGTAGTAAGCATCTCTATCATTCTAATAGCACTGAACTTACTTCGAGAATCTCTTCGAGCCACTACTCAAGAGAACAGATGTCACCTGGATTCTGCTTGATGACATCACCCATAATTAATTCAAACAACACACAGATTTATGAAGTGCTTTGTAGGAGCCATAATGGCTCTTCTCCAACAAACTTATCCATGTTTTCTTGTTAGAGTCTGTATCCTTCCTTCCCTTCCTCTGCCCTTCCTCCCTTTCTCTGAATCATCTTCTGGTGATTTCACTTTATCCCTATGTTAATTGACAACTTGGGCAATCTTCTGTCATAGTTCATACTTTCTTATTCCCAAAATATGCTCTAATTATTTTTAATAACCTCCCTTATTCCTCTGGAGCCCTCCCCTGAAAACTCTTCCCTTGACTGAGATAAATTTTCTGAGTAGTATAAACACCCCTGACTTTGGGAAACCCTGGACCTCTTCTGCACTCAAATGCTGAGTCCTTTCAGACTTATTTTTTAAAAAATCTTTCATCTGGAAATATAAATCTGGACAGAATTAGTCCTCCTGTTCATATTTCCATCAAAATTAAACAATCAACTTGCAGACTTTTGGTCCAAAGCTTTTTGCTTATCGTTAGATTCTAGATGAAACAGTTGACTAAAGCAGGCCCAATGCAGGGTTACCTCTTCTTGGACTACAACCCCATTCATGAGAAAATTAAAAATCTTGTTACAACCAGAAATGTTACACCTTCATAATAGAAGTAATATGTATTGCCTACCAAGTGCTTTGGAAGTTAATGCTTCTTATAAGGACAGCATTTCTAACAGCATTTCTCTCTGCAAAAAACTTAGCCAGATCTGATAGTGGCATTTACCAGCTGGATCCTATCACTCACTACTGCAAGAGAATTTTCTTTGTTCTTCCCCCAGTTATGCCATTTTAGGGGAGTTCTATTCTAACTGTGGATATTCTTCCATTTTTGTACTGCCAATTAAAAATAATAAAAGACACTAGATAACCCAACCTTTCAATCTTCATAAGCAACAGACAATGCATATTTCAGTTTCAGTCATTGTTTTCCAGGCCTGTTTCTGTAAGTCCACCCTTTAGGGAATTTCACCTTGTCCACACCTCCTATTAATTCTTCCATTTGGTTGCCTATAGTCTTGCCATTGCTTTATAAATACTTTACACATTGGTGTGTTTAACTGACCACTGCCTGTCGCATCTTTCATTGGGCACTAATTGCATTGCAGCACAGTTTTTGCTGTTATCAATATTAGCACTGTCTTCCTCATTGATCTCTCATTTTCTTCTTAATGATATTACTTCATCCACTGTCACATTTTAATTCCTCTTTGTTTTATTGGAGGTTTTATGTCCTTTTCAAGCTAAGCTCCTTGATCAGCCATGATGTAGTCTGGCTCTGCCATGCTCCATTATTCTTCAGTACTCCTTTGGCTGCAATCAGAGGCAACTGATGCAAAGAACTTTAATGTAAATTTTAATGATCTGAGAAGCTTTAATTAAGTGCTTTTGAAATCCAGGTACTGACTAAGCTAAGCACACCACAGAAAGATGACAGAAGGGTTTACAAAAATAAAGGAACAACTTTAGCATTATTTAAAACTGTAAAATTGTTAGACTGTTTTCAGGTTGAAAAGAGACTACTTCAGAAATGCAATACTAAAGTTTAGTCCATTAATTCTTCATTGCAAGGGCTGAGAAAGCTGGGTAATGAGGATTAACATGGGACATATTATCTCATGTTAGCTGTGCCAATGATAGTCTGTAATTAGGAGGTACTTGAATTAGGGACTAGACCAAGCACCAATGAATGCAAGAGAAATGTTTCGATTGATTATTAAAAAAATATTTATATTCGTCTGTAATAATCAGAGTTGGATGCAGCTTTTGGTAAAATTAATGCTGGTTAAGGGGAATAGAAGCCAGTTTCAAATACTTTTCTGCTGACCTTCTGTTCAGCTTAGTGTTCTGAGGTCTCAAAAATGTCTGAAGAAGGATATGCAAAATATTAAGGATAGAGGGTTGCCTTTCCTATTTGAGTTTCCTTAAAACTTGCAGGAATACTCTACAAGTTTTGGCAAGCAAGAAGTGTATTACTTCAACAGTAGAGGTTCAAATCTGAATTTTCCTTTCAAATTTATTTCATAGTCTCTTGAAAAATAGTTTTAAAGGTTTCACTGTGTTTTTGGGGGATCAGACTGAAGAGCAATATGTGACATGAATGATGAGGGTCCTAGAGAATAAAAAAGATAAAGAGATAAACCAAAACCTACTTGAGAAATTATCTCTTTCCAGAGTCCCCAAGAATACTACTCAGAAGTATCACATTTGCTCTTGAAGTGCAGCAGTTGTGCCAGGAGTCCAAGTCTCAGTTCCCATATTTATTTAGCTTTTTCTTATACTTACAAGATGATGCTGTGCTGAAGTGTCCTCTTCCCACAGAAGGGGAGTCCCTCAGTAAAGAACCTTTTTTAGGTTAAAATCTTCAGCCATTTTTTCAGTATGAGATGTATGCAATAGAGAGGGCTTTGGAACGACAATTTTGCTTTGTATTGGAAGGTCATTGTAAGTTTCTTTCAGGAAATCAGGAGTCACCTGTTAATGCCCTAACATAACTTTTGGGCTAACCCTGTACTGAAAACCCTTAATAAGAAACTGTGAGAATTCCAACCAATAAATGGCACAGTTATTTATTTCAAATGTATTTTCACCCACCAAGTTACAATCTTTATTAATTAATTCTGAAAGGTTATTTTCCTTTTACATGTTTTAGTTGTGAAGAAAACCTGCAAAATAAGCCTAACAGAAGATATATTGAAAAGGTAAAAATAAGAGACCAAGAAACCTGATTTTTTGATTTGTGAAGTTATGTCTTGGGCCTAAAAAATTGTTTCTGAAGATGACAGCACAAGGCAAATTATATTTTTTTTTCTGCCACAAAACCAGAATTAAAGCTGTGAAAATAGTTTTAAGAAATACATTCCAACCATGCTGCATACCAAGTGGACATAAAAAATTTATCTTTTGGCTATAAGCTACACATATAAATAATCTGGTACTCCTTTTAGAAAAAGAAGCTGCAGAATATAATGCAAAGACTCTTTGTTGTGATCATGACAAATATATTGTGGGCTTTGCTGACACATTCAGAGCTAGAATACTGACTTTTTACAGATATATTTTATTGTGACAATCTGAGTCAGAAACTAAAGAAAAATGGGTTCCTTCAGGAAACTTCCTATGACCCTCTAATCCCTTCCAACCTGCTCCAATTTAGGAGTAAATTTCAGCATTTACCCTTGTGCTCCCTGTCTCCTGAAGTATCTCCTCCCACCATGCCCTACCCACTCTTTCTCCTCATCATCATTTAAACTGCTCCCACAGCTCCTGGTTGTTGGATGCATCCTGCTCCTGGTCACATCTAATATGTCTGGTCCAGAACCACTGAAATCCTGATGGGCTGGTTGGCACCAGCTCAAATTAAACACCCTGTAGCAGCTGTTCCTCTGCTGGGTGAGGAAAAAGGGGAGAGCAATAAACTGAACAGGGATCCCTCTCCTCCCTCTGTCTTCTATAAGAAACTGAAGGAACACAAAAGCTTTGTGATCTCTAGTGAACCATCACCTGTGTCTGGAAATATTCAGTCAGCTCCCAAGTTCACTGGGAAATGAGGGGAGAAACAAAGGGACAGACAAATAGGACAATTTTTAAAGCCCATTTTCCTTAGAAAGCGGGGTTAAAAATACGTATAATTACGTTTTCAGTGCTGATGTTTCGAACTAGATGCCAAATAGTACAGCCAAGTTTTCTTTTTCAAGTAGACTTTGCACAATCTAGATAGTAAAGAGAGCATCCAAACAACAGTGCCTAACTGTTCTCAAATGTGTCATCTTTTGAGGCTTACTGTATTATTCTGGCATGGACGACTCAAAACTGCACATTTTATGCAGAACAGAGAGAAATGTTGGACACTGATGGGCTATTTCATCTATTGGAAAACGACATAACAAGAATCAACAGCTGAAGTTTGCTGCTAGACATATCCAGACTTATAATGAGGCAATTTTTTAATGGCAGTGGTGATTAAGCTACCAGAGCCATGAAGTGAAGTGGTCATATTTCCCCAGTTGTTGAAATCCTGCAATCAAGACCGATGGCTGTTCTGGGACAAGCTTGGACCCATTACAAGTTATCTGGCTTACTACAGAGCTTAACTAGGTGAAATTGTACTGCTGGTACAATTGCTGGGGTTATATTTAGCTCAGTCTAAGTGATCTAGTGATCTCTGTTGGCCCTCAGACGTATGAACTGATGAAGTAAAGCTGACATAAAAAGCTGGAATTTGCAAAAAGCCAGAGTTGAGGGAATACAAGATGCTTAAATTTGGTTGTTGAACAGCAAAGAGAAGAGAAGAGTGGCTTGAGCTGACAGAAACAAGTTTTATGAAGAACTTGAGCAGTGCTGAAAAGGAATGAGGAAGAAAAAAAAAACAGGCTAATAAACACTACTTTGTTTAAAAGCTTTTGCTGTAAGATTATTTTCATTGTGGACAGTTATGAAATGATTAAAAATTTCCCTTAAAACACTGAAATTAAATATCTTGTATATAAAAACTTATCCACAACAGAAGCTGTGATAAATTGGCTGCAAAACCATAATTAATATCTGGTTTTTGTTATTACTTTTTTGCTGAATATGCATTTTTATATACAATATATTCACTCAGGCAAGCAATGAAAAATATATTGATAAGAAAGGCTAAAGGTGTAGCAATAAACATTACCATGGCATGCCCTGATTAGAACGAAAAGGTGGATTGACAGTTAGAGACTAGTCTAGGGAAAACTAAAAAATGGCTAGTACAGACATTAAGAAATGGCACCATACTGTAAATTAAAAGCAAAGTTAGTTTAAAATAAAATCTTCATAATACTTTTCACATATTTTCCATCAATATGAAATTAAAGACAACAGAGGTGAGGGCTGGAGCAATTGATACTTGTGTCAGACAGGAGTAACAATTTATTCAGATTAACATATTTATATAAATTAATCCAATGCAATTCTTGAATAAGTGTCCAAACAATACTTATTAAACCAAAACGAATCAAAATAATACTCAAGGTATTAAACAATCACTTGTGATGTTTTCTTAATTTATCTATAGCATTCTACCAACTTATGTTTGAACAGTTTATACTGGACCGGACAGATTTTCCTATTAACAAAAAGGCCTTTCACCACTGTCTTGGTTTGAAAGACAGGTGTCTACTAAGAACAGCGGGAGCCCCTCCTTGGAATGGAAAATGCAACCCCCTTCCCTCTGAATTATTATAAATTTGAAATTAAGGGGCTTTCAGGCAAAGATATGAGGAATAGGAATAACAGTTCTTTTATTAATATATATCTGTAGCAAAGCAATGATACAAAAAACACTGGTTTAGCCTGACAGAGTCGGGGATATGACCTGACACCCTGCCAGGCAGGGTTGTGGTAGCAGTCTGATTGGGTGGTATCTGCAGTTCTCTTTGAAGTGGTGATCCTATAGGAAAGGGCTGGTCCTTTTTGTAAAGTCCCGTAGTGGCTGTGCAGCTCTTGTCATCTGGGGTCCCAGTAGATAATGCTGTCTCTGTTGTTCCAAACCCCAGGTTATATTCACATGGGAATGCTTGGCTCCTTCCCCGGGCAGAGCATCTCACAATGGGAAGTCGAGGTAAGACAGACCAGGTGCAAGTTATCTGTTTTGATGGGCCTGTTAAGACCAGGTGCAAGTTATCTGGGCATTGATGGGCCTTAACATGAGGCAAGACCAGGTGCAAGTTATCTGGGCATTGATGGGCCTTAACATGAGGCAAGACCTGGTGCAAGTTATCTATGAGGCATGTGGCAGGTGTTGATGGGCCCATTAACATGAGGGGGCAAGGAACTTTGCTACACCTGGTTTTAATAGCTCACAAAAATGGTAATAGAATACACTTTAACCCAAGACAACCACCAAGGTGATGAGTGGCTTTATTTAACTGCTTTTCTTCCATGGCTCCTCTGTGGCAAAGATGCAATAAGCCATGGTCCCCCTTCTGCCACTGACCTTCCTGCATGGACAGCTACATTTCTCCAGGTTTCTTCATGGATAAACCGTCAGCTTTATTTCTTGACAGTAAATAACGAATATCAAGGGCTATGAGGAAAGACCCAAACCTGCTCATTTAGCTACTCTACCTATAACATTCTCTCAAGAAATTCCCCAGTGATCAAATGTGTAGATTCACCAGCTCACTCTCAGCTGCCTTGAACCTCTGACATTGTGCTGATACAGAGTTATATTTATTTATATTTGTCCTGTCTGTTGTCAAAGACAATTTTAAGATCAGTCCTGTTAAGTCTAGTTCCGAAACATCTTTAATTTTACTCAATAA
This sequence comes from Climacteris rufus, assembly GCA_013398175.1. Taxonomy (NCBI): domain Eukaryota; kingdom Metazoa; phylum Chordata; class Aves; order Passeriformes; family Climacteridae; genus Climacteris; species Climacteris rufus. Next base: position 49,025 of record VZRZ01002587.1, read on the forward strand.
CAACATGAATAGTTTTCATGTATTCATACATAGCTGAGTCCTCGACAAAAACCACACCACATCAATACACACATTGACAAGCCACCATAAGATAAGGGTCTATATGAATGTCAGCCTTGTCTGTTTGCTTCATAGCTTTTGATTATGGTCATTCCTGTGCTATACACACAAAAAAATTAACATTTTAAATTCCCATTACTTTTTAAGGCATCAGTGAAAGTGTTTGCACATTAAAATGCAGCAAAAAATAGAAAAAAAAATTGCCACAGAATCAAGAGAAGTGATGTATGAAATAAAAGGAAAAATTCTACGTTCTAGAATGTAGAATAATGTCCTGTAGAATAATGTGACAGTATCATATTGCCACTGTCGTGTATTCCTATCATCAGTGGACCTTTTTCAGTATGGGGCTATGTTCCCACACGGAGGACAACGGATTTCTTCCCGACAGACTGTACATAAAATAAGGTGACTCCCCGGGATTCTTTCTTCTTCCCAGCTGCAGTGGACAAGGTCGGCACAATGGAGAGAAGGAGAGGGGTTTTATTCCTTTGTTTTTTGTTTTTTTTTTCTTCCTTTTGCCTTTTTGGCCAGTTTTTGGGGGGTTTTTTTTGTTTTTTGGGTTTTTTTGTTTGTGTTTTTTTTTGCCTTTGTCTTCATTTCTTTGGACCTGTGCCATCATCTGGAACTGAGGGG
>VZRZ01002587.1:52028-213593 GCA_013398175.1 Climacteris rufus
GGGGATCAACATTGGAAGGACATTCTTCTTCCCCCCCACTTCCCCCCTGCCTTTCCCACCCCCACCCCCAGACCTAGGGAGGCCTGGCGCAGCCTGTGCCGGGACCCTCAGGAAGCTATCAGATGGAAGGGACTCTCTCTGGGACTTTTCTACTGAGGTTTTCCCTTTTTGGGGGATTTATTATCTCATTTATTATCTTCATTTTTTTTTTCTGTCTTTTCTGTGTCTGCATGCGTATTGTGTGTGAATAGACAGGGTTTTTTTCACTTTCTTCTGAGAATTTTCTTTCCGGGGGGGTGGAGGGGGGGGGCCTGGTGAGAGTTGCCTTCTCTTTTGGAGTGGGTTCCCTCTGGCTGTTATCTCAAACGAGAACTAATACTTTTTCCTACTCTTTTTTTTAATCTCTGACCTTTGTATCCCATAAATATCAAAACAAGATGATGCAATTAAAATTGTACTTTATGCTTAGACTGAGAAATTGCATTCTAGATTGCATTTTTTCTCACATTGCATATTTTCTCATATTTTTCCAAGAGCATGCACACAAAGACACACATACATACAAATTGAGCAGCAGGAACCTTTTAGTTCTCTTAAAATGGATCTTCTGTACATTAATATTTGTAAAGGATAATAGTCCCATTTTTAAAATTATTATTATTATTTTTCACATCTGCAAAAAAGCCAGAATTCATAAAGCTGGATTAAAAATCCCCACAACATATGTTGTCTTCTGTGGTTACCCACAAATTTTAACAAAACATCGTGGAAACCCTTGTTAGGGCTGAGCCCTGATAGCTTTAGATGAGTTTAGTTTCATCTTATACAAGATCTCAACTTCAAACATTAACTTTCTGGTTCCAAGTTCATCACTGACATTGACTTTCTTTTGAGTACTTTGACATACTGCTGCCACAGATCACTTGAGACTTCCCCTTCATTCTTCAGGTCATCATCAGAACAATGACTTTTTTTCCTTTCTGCCATCAGAAAAAAAAACCACAAGCGATGGTGACTTTGCACTGAATATAACCTTGACAAGAAGTTCACTTAGAAACACTCATAGAAACCTTTCATTTATTGTTGGAGCTAGACACTAGCATATTTTTTTCGTAAGTGAGATCTATCAAATCTTACTAAAACTGTGCCTAAAGTGGGAGAGGGGAGTTTCAGGTGGCACAGAGCCAGGTTTTTGAGAAGAAAATTGCAGTCTTCTGTGAGAGCACTGAGATGAAGACCACACTGAAAATTTTCAGATAATTCCTGTCAGTGAGTTTAACTGGACACACTGCAGAAATTAAACAAACTGTTCTAGTGAAGCATGAAAGCAAGGAAATAGAGACTTGAAATACATGCAAATGTTCTGCTTTTGGAAGACAGCATTTAAGTACTGCAGAGACAGAAAATTGCCTGCAATGGACGACATTGTCAAATGAACTGCAAGTTCAACTAGTAATCAATCTTAACTATTAAAAAACAACTTTTCCCTAGGAAATGTTCCACCAGCTTGACTCATTAAGAGAAGGACAGCACTTCTTTCCCTAAAAGTTAAGTGTATACTGAAGTAATTTAAATACACCATCTTCTGCAGCAGCAAGACTGACTTGCTTTAAGACACTTACTGTATGAGATACTGCAAGCACAATTTTGGCTGGGTCTTCTCCAACACATATTCTGACCTCAGCATGTCAGTGTACATGAAAATTGAGGGAGCCAGAATTTCCAGTCATTTTTGCCTCATCTCTCTTAAACAGATATTGCTGAGTTTGCTGAATGCTAAACAGATGCAACATAGGTGAGAGTCTGCTCTTTGCTCAATTCATCCTCTTGAGCACTATGAAAATCACTCAATGACAAAGAAAAACTCTTCTCCGTGTGTTAATTCACTCTCTCTCAATAACTCCATGCAGATCCTTTTCATTCACACGTATTACAATTGTAACTTGACATAGCTCCATAAGAATCACTAATTAGTTTCTGTTCATTCAGTTCCTATATTTCTGGCTCCCTTTGACCTGCATTTTAACAAAACTTAGGAGATGTTATTAAAATCAGACTATGTCTTTTCCTCCTAATCTGATATTCCTATGGCACACAGCACAAGACAGTCCAAGGATCAATGCTCAATCCACATACCGTGTTTGGTATGGTTGGTAGTTAGATTTGCTTTGAGGATACCACATCAAGATGGAATCAAACCAGGCAAGAAAATTTCCTTGTGCTGTAACTTTGTGGGATCTGCAGTCTTTAAAGTGTGCTCTGCATGTGTCAGCAATCGCACTCACTGAGATCAGGGTATCATAGAATAGTTTGGATTGGAAGGAGCCTTTAATGGTCATCTAGTCCAATCCCCTTATCCAGTTCAACTCCCTTAAGTAAGGGGGTAAAAATATGTGTCATGGGAATTTTCTTAAGATGTACAGTTAGGACAACTGTCTTGCTATAAACCAATCTGCTAATTATTTAATTTGACTGCAAGAAAAACCTACATTTCAGTATCTAATTTAAAGTCGAACCACCTTCGATGCCTATGCATGACCAGTTTATTTGAATGGTAGTCTTTATAAAGAAATATAAGTTTCAAGGGAGCTTCTAACAGATATATTTGATATTTCTTCAGATGGTCACTTCTATTGCTCAACTATAGCAAAAATAATTACATGCTGCTTCAAACATGGGTCTATAAGTGCATTGTGAACCATACAAATTACTGCTTTAATACTTCATGTTGAATAGACAAATGTATATGTTTGGTTGTCTGAAACATAAACTGTTTCCACAACCATTCTATGTTTTTTTATCTTTCAATCATACCATTTTGCAACATGCAGTTTAGTTGACAATATCTCTCTGGCAACTTCCTTGCACTACTCTGAAATTAGATTTTTTTTTTTCAGATTACACTTAATTTTTTGTTGATTTGGTCTTCACATTTAGAAGGTGATACTGTGTTCTGTAAGTATTGCATAGAATTTAGTGGCCGCATTCTGTTCTTAAAGAACCGCATTCTCACTACGTCTACAGGTCACCCTTGGTTATTCTTAGCCTTTTATGTATCAGTATAATTAAGTTTAGTATTTTTATGATGGAGTGGCCTGTGAACAATATAGGGGATACATTTATGATAGTCACACACTATTCTACAACTTCAACTCCTTAGCCTTCTGAGAACACTCTTGGATTCCTTCATGTGTGGTAACAAATGAAATTAAGCAATTCCACATACGTCAAAATAGTCTTAAACTAAAAGATGGTTAGTAGCAAATTACACTGGCCTAAGAATGGAAGGAGAAAAGTTTTTGCAAAATGGAAAATGCAGCAATTTTTGCTAGACAATATTTTTTAACTAGCGGATTCTGGAACTGTTTGAGCAGCCTGAAACAACGTGTATCTTTGGATATACAAAAGCAACATAATGTTCTTTGATGAAGGCAAATAGTGATGATACACTCCCACCTAAGTACGAGGGTTTTCCAATTTACAGTCATCTGATTCCTGACACAAAACACAAAATATCTGTTCAGTAAAAACACACCTCTTTGAATGGTTCTTATCCCACACTCACGATAGTCATTTTGTCTGAATTCAGAAAAAGAATAAACAGGAAGAGAGGACAAGTATTGATTAAGGAAGAAGGTCAGAAAGAAGGTCAGCATGAAAGCTTCCAAATATGCTCTAACAAATGTTACTCCAAAGACTCACACATCCAGACTCCTACTTTTGAGTGTGACTAGTTGTTGAGATAGAAATGAAGCCAGTAGAAGTATAGAGCCATGCTCCTTGTAGTAAAGAGTTCCAGGGATTTCCTGAAACAGAAGGTATATTCAGACACTCTTTTTAATAGCTGTTAGTGACTGTATTATAAAAAAGGTGTTTAATACTAAATGAGAATCCCATCATATTTTGGCCCTGTGGAACACCTGATTTAGCAAGTTTTTGTCTATCAAGTGTGAGCTTACCAACCTGCTGCGAGGCTACCTCTATGTTCCTCCTCATTCTTGTAGTGAGAGAAATGCATTAGCTTCCTCTTTATCATTGCATCCATGACAGAAAGGCCTCATTTTTGTTTTCTAAAGTAACCTTTAAACCCAGAAACCAAGGCAAAATTACAGAGCCTGGAAAGACAAACTGAAAAGCCATTACAAGATTCAGTTGGGATTCTTTTTTAATTTTGACACCAAACCCCAGTATTCCAGCTCACTGTTTTGGGGCACCTTGACCTGGCATTACTGCAGTTTCCAAGAGCAAGTACAGTAGACAAAACTCATCCCTTAAACTACCATTTTGTAGAGATTCTGAGAAAGCTAACAAAAGAAGAAAATTTCTCTGTCAGGAAAACAGACAGGCGTCCTCAATTCTTTCTGTGCATGAAAAAAGAGTCTTGAATAGCCCACAGGAGCTATACAGACACTCAATATGTTAACCATAGAACTGCAACTTATTAACCATAATAAGCTTACAGGAACATTGTGTACTAACAAGCGCTATTACCACTGTCAATGCAAGGACACCACATGAGAACAACAATGAGAAAAGGAGATGATATATCATTAGATTTAGGAAAAATTAAAGATGTTCAGTTTCATTTCTCCTCTGCTAAATCCTTTCAAAACTAGTGTTTAAATCAAATCTTTGCCTACAGCAGTGACAAAAAAAAACCAGAAAAACAACAATGAAACCACATGAGTTTTCTGAGAAAAAGGAAAGTTAGTCTATGATCAGCAGATATAAAATCAGTAAATGTTTTTAGACATTTTGAAAAAATATGCAATAGCAGCAGGTAGGTTTAGAACTAGAAAAAAAATCCCAAAACCACAATATTTGAGCAAATGATGAAACAAAGAATACAAGAAGTGACAATTTTACATATTGCAGGCAAGAAAAACCTGAATATATTTCAAAATAGCTTCACAGATATTGCTAAGAGTAATTAAGGAACGAAAATTGGAGAAGAGGAGAAGAAAATTACAAATCTTAATAATAGAACCTGTCAAGAGAGGGATGAAAGTCAAGGTACAATACTTATGACTTTATGCTTACTGAAATGGCTTGCAAGTAATGCATCACCTTTCTGTTACATTTGGCTAATTCTACATGCTTGACAGAAGTCACAAGAAATCCTACAGTAAACAGCTGCAGAACAGCTGCAGTTCCTTTTTCCTCTACTCCATAAAATTGGTGTCTGGTTTACTTTCTAAACAAGAGTTCATAGTCCTGTTCCTTCCTCACAGATTTAACTAGATGATCAAATATCACATTCCTAATTAAAAAAAAAAAAATCTTAGCCCAGTCTAATGTGAATATGAATGTTCTCTCCATTCACATAAATGCTTCATCATTTTTAATGCCTAGTAAATTCTTGGCATCAGTGATATTTTGCGACAGAAGATTTAATGGATTAAAAAGTCCTGAAGGAAATGCTGTTTTTCAAAGCATACAATTTAACTTTAAGCTATATTTACTGAATGGTAGTTGTTAAGCATATACTTTGCCTTGTCAGTCAGTATGATTAGCTGTGCAATGCTTCAGTGCTTTAGTGCTTCTCTAATAGGCTAATACTTAGAAAAAAGAAAGGAAAAAAGAAATCTTCAGTAGTCTGGAAAAAATCATTATCTAGTTTGCTCTAAACTTTTGACACCGTGAAGTCTTTTGAATTGTCGTTATTCTCTTTCTGAAGCCTTTTGTCAATACTAATTTTGACGAGGATTTACTATTTTCAAAATATTCACATCTTCTTTTCAAATTAAAATCAATAACAAACATTAGAGAAGAGAGAGAAAAACAGCATTACACAATCTACTCTGCATTTTCCTTGGGAACAGAAACCCATTTTATGCTGGATGGTGTCATCTAAGAAGGTCTTATAACAAGCAACCTCTTTGTTACCAAGTACTGTGAATGGATGACCAGTAAGGGATGTATATTTTTTTTTCCTCCCAGGACATGATTAGTCTGGGAGCATTGCAGCATGACACAGAGGATTGAAGGCTGCAGCCTTGATACCCTTAAACAGAATGCACTTTTTATCTCTCAAGAAGCAAATTGTCTGTCTAATAAGCAGCAAGTAGATAATATCACTGGTGTGCTTTTAAGTTACTTTAATAACACAGAGGACGATTGCATATTATTTTACTGCTTGCAGGCTTGGGGGGTTTTTTGTCTGTTTTCTGTACAACCATTCAATGCAAGTAAGAAGAATTACATTTCTCCAGACAGATACTACTTTAAAACAAGGTAAGTCTCATCCTGTCACCTAATGCAACTTGTAAAGCTAATGGGTTTTTTAATCTATGCAAATCTTCCTGATTGGGTCCAGGATTTGTCATGTGTAGTGTTTGGTTAATTTGTTCATCATTTGCTATGTCCTGTACTGTGTTTTCTTCATGTTGGAGATGGATAGTAGGGAGGAAACCTTGTCCTGACAATTGCCTTGCACTGGACAGAGTGCAAGAGTTTACCTATCATGAAAACTTCTGACCATGCCAAGAGCAAGGAGCTTCCCAGGGACAGAGACAGGCAGAGGAGAGAGAGGTGCCATGCAAACACAGAGATGGAGACTGTTGGCTTGGCAGGGAGGAAACCTAGAACCAGTGCTCCCAGAAACAATGGAAAGGCTTATCTTTAGGTTGCACAGACAACTATGCAGAATTCACTTCATGTGGGAAATCCTTTGAGAGATGTTAATAGCAACTCTAAAGAGGAAGAAACTGTCTGACAATTAACCGATGTAAAAACTCTTATCTTTGCTTTAATCATTGCCCTGAGTACTGGTTTAATTAACTGTTCATTGGTCTTGTTCATATTCACATAAAACTTAGCTTCTGAGATTCCAAGTTAGTTTCCTACTTCCATGTGATCTCTTCAAGGTAAAAATATAGACACAATTAGCCCAGTAAACTTAGGATCCCTGCAGTCCTTGACTATTTTTAGCTAATTCTTTAGCCCTTTGCCAAAGACAATCTGGCAAAGGGATATGAATTAGTCTTCACTGTAAGCTGAGGAGACCTACAGAGAGCATGAAATTTCACAGAAGTATTAACTCCTGTAATATGATGTAGGTAGGGGATACAATTTCACCTGTACTGCACAAAGACCTGACCTTTTATCTTTGGTGTAGAGGATTTAGCTCAATGGAGGTAAGCTTAACTGAGGCCTTTTATTAATCCAAAACCCATACCTTGACAAGTTTTTTTCCTAGTGGAAAAAAATAAATTCAGTAGGGAAAAGTACGAATTCAAATCTGGTAGCTGAAGGCACCAAAAAGTCAAAGTTTTGCATCTGTGGATGTCATAGATGCTCCCATCCACTGAAAAGAAATGTCCAGAACTGTTCACTGTTAATTTTTAGTGTCCTTTGGCCTTATTTTGAGACATGCTCTCTTCTTAAGTTAAGAGAGTAGGATAGGATTTGCCAAGGAAAACAGAAACGCAGAGACTCACAGATGAGGAGAGTTGGCAGCATGTGTCCCTAGAAACAAACATTTTAATGAACACTTCAATACTGTTCCTATACTCAAAGCTCTATAAAAGGCACAGCTAACTGTGTGTCACAAACGTGATAATAAAATGCAGCCAAATAGAAACGGAGTCAAATAACAGTTCTGTAAACAGTAAAACAAATAGAATATTTTTAGTCCTTTTTCTGACCCACAAAACAGACTGGAGATTCAGCTGATAAAAAGCACTAATTATCCTGACTCAAGGAATCCAAGGATACTTCAGGAAATGCACATTACAAAACGATGGTCTGGCCATATGCATTCTGGCAAGGTCTGAGGTTTTTGTCTGAAGGTTTTTGTTAACTGAAGGAACTGTCATAATTAGAACTCCTAAATAAAGTTAGGTAGTGTCAGGACTACTATATCATTCTTGAAGCAGATAAAGATCTAGATTGTGCTGTAAGAATAAAGCAGCAAGCAAATGAGGACACAGAGAAATATGATTGTGCAGCAACCGGAAATTATTTAAACTCCAGGAAGCAAATCCTGTGATTTGAGCTATCTTGGATTCAAAAAGGATTTATAAATAAAATAAAGAAGCTTGCCTGCTGCAGGCTCCTGGGATTTCAGAATGCAAGAGCACTGCCACTCTGTCACAGAAAGGACATAACCATTGTGCAGAGGCACAAAACCTTCCATTCCTTTCAGACACATTTAGCTATTATCTGTACTGAAGTACTAACCTTTCTCACCTTTGTGCTTCCTTGAAAAGCATGGCAGGAGGCCAGCGAAAGGATGTCTTTAATGATACCAGAGTCTATTGCAAAACTCAAAGACTTTAGAGATTACAGCAGTCATAACTAGTTCCACATACACCATGTCCCAGAGGAGTGTGAAAAGTGGGGACAATAAAGGAGGCATGCAACACAAACAGTGCTCAGGAAATGCCACAGTAAAGGGATGGGAGTTTGAAGAGAGAAAAATTTCTCCTCAGAGCAACAGGTGGCCTGCTTACCCTCAGCAGAGTATTCAGTGTTGTATACAGCCATAGTACATTTAATAACGCCCAAATAACCGCAATGAATCACGTTGCGCTTTATACCTGTGCCTATACTCAGGCTGTCTATCAGTTTTGTTTTATGCCCCTGTTGTGTGCCAAATACAATACCCTAGAAACAATACAACCTGCTTCACATGGTGCTGTACAGAGAAGCTGTGAAGTCCCTTGTACTTAGGGCACAGAGTAGTGACTGACTAATTAGAAGTGTAATGGTTGGTGTAGGTCACACCCAGGTTTTCTTTTCTCTACGCCTCCTCAGGACAAAATTAACACCATTCTCTGCGACATCTATTATAATGGACACTGGAGCAGATTATTACACTGTAAACTACCCATAGGGGCACCTTCCTCCTCATCCATCACTGGCAGAGTTGACTGTGCTCCGAGAAAGCAGGATGCTGCATTTTTGCAGCTGGAGTTCACAGGGAAAGGATCAGACCTGCAGTGAGCAGCTCTCCCTGAATCAGAAAATGCCCCTTTACACATATCTCAGAATATTCCTTTCTGAAGCATTTAAGGTTATCAACCCACTTTGTAATACCTGAACAATGTCCTGGCTTTTCATCTGTAATTGTTACAAGGTGCTATTCGTCACTACAGGTGAGTAGCAGGAATTTAAAATCACTAATAAGAAAACAAAAAGCATTTCAAACAAAACAAAACAGAACAACTAACAAAACCAAAACATAAACAAACAAACGAAACCCAAGACAAACCAAACAAACAACAAAAAAAAGGGCAGATTCTGTTTTTGTTCCTTGCTCTCTGAAAGAGGTTAAATACAGTGAGACTTGTCCACAACATAGACCAGAATTTTTTATAGATGTGAGTCAGCCTTACTCTTGTAATCACCTTTCTCAGGAATGGACTAATTCTGAGTGTTATAAATATGGAGCATTTATGATGCTAGCCCTCACTTCTGGCATTTTCTAAAAAGGTTCAATGCCACAGCACAGTCTTTGTCTTCCTAACAGTACCCACAGCGTTGTGCTGCATGATATTGAAGTCAAGCATTTAATGCAAAACTTCTCCAGAGGTGTTGAGTATGGTATGCCATACTAATTCCAGAGATAGCCAAAAGATTTGGATATTTTCCCCACCACTGCCCTGTCAGCGTGATGGAAATGAACCAAAGTTAATTTCCAAAAGGGTAATGAAAAAATGGTATGAGCAAGTCCGTGGGTTATGGTGACAGTACTATGATGCTTAATTGCACTTACTGATAATTTCCAGAGGCTTCAAGTTCTGGAAATGCACACACAAGCAAACACACATAATCAAAAAGGAAAATATTGTGAGTTTAGTAGATTATCAAAGGAAGTTTGCTGTGGAGTTTATTCACAAGGTGTCATCTTTGCATCTGAAGACACTGTGCTAAAAAGTGCAGTTACTACAAAGGAAGCATTAACTCCTTCATGCTCATGGTGATCACATAGGTTTTTAGAAGGAAACTGCCTGCACTGCTCCCAGATGCTTGCCCTTGCAACCAATGCTGTCCCATCCCACTACGTCTGCCTTCCACCTTGCCTTCCCTACTGGCTTTCAGATCCACTCCCTTCTTCCAGGATTGGACAAAAAGCATGAGTCACCAGACAGTCATGAGTGTAACTGTGATAGGTGGTGTGCAGAAACAGAGTAGGAGACACGTCTGAAAGTCTAAATAAACAGAACTGGGCAAGGGGGGAAGCCAAAACTCAGTAAGTGATGCACTTCTGCAGCTGGAGAACTAGGACAGCAAGATAGGCAGAAAGTAGCTGTAGAGGACAACTGGGATAAAACTAGCATTAACCCTACCCCCGTACTCTCAACCTTGCACCTTCATGACACATCATCATTTATCAAGGCCCAGAAAAAAAATTCTGAGGATGAAGTTTGGAAGCCTGTTCATGTAAATAAAACTGATTTTTGATCAAGCTCTCATTTGTAAAAGCACCAGCCACCTTTCTCTCAACTCAGTTTTCATCATCAGCTACCCAGGTCTCTTGTGACTCTCAACAGAAATCTGTATCAGGTTCACTTTTGGCACTTCTGAAGATCAGTAGGCCCTTAAATCAATTATTTAAGAAGTTAAATATTGACTCAGAGCTGAGCAAATGCGGAGTCCACCAGCATTGACAATTCTTGTACTGAAATGAAAGCATTTTTTACAGTCTGTCATACAGGTTTTATCAGGGTGAGACAGCTTAGTTGTTTACTCTGATACTCCTTCTTAAAATACTGACCACATCATGTTCAAGTGTGGGTGCTAACAAAAACAACTAGAAATTTTAGTCCTGGATAAGAACCGTGACTTCACTCTTGGTTAATGTAATTGAGATACAATTATTGTGAAAGAAGCATGATGAACATCAGATCTTGCATTTTTTAGAATCCTGAATGTGTCCAGTACTTTTTCCCCATAACTGCACAGGATTCTTTAAATGTGAAAAATGGAAATAAATGTTTGTTTTAATCAAAGCCCCACAAGTGGTGTTGGAAATCATGAGTTCTTCAGAAGAGGTTGTAGTTGATTTAATAAAATTTATAGTATAGACAATGTTGCTTCATCCCATATTCCTGCTGCATCAGGGTTTTTCGTCCACGGAAATGCAATGAATGGTGCTTTCTGTGGACCACAGCATTAACTGGTATTTCTTCAGTTTTTCTAAGACAGTGACTCTCATAACTTTTACAAAAAGTACAAACTTCTGCTAACCTGCTGCTGAATACTCATACAATATCATACACAATATCAACTGTCATGCCATTTAAAAAGAGACATTCCTGAAAACTTCCCAAAAATTTGTGTCCTGGTGATGCCTTTTATGGCTGGCAGAAGACAGAAAAACTAGAGACACAAATTATGGGGAAGGGGAAGCAGGTACCTTTTATTCGTGCAAGTCCCTAACACACCAGGAAAGGGGAAGGGGCAGTTCCCCGATCCAAAGGCAAAACAAGAGGCTGTTCTGAGTAATGTCTCTGTTGATGTTTGAGGTCCCCAAGAAGATGTGTGTGTCCATGTGAGTGTGTGTGTGTGTGTGTGTGTCTGTCTCCCCAAACCCTGAGCGAGAACCCATATTTATAGTGAGTTTTACAATTCCTTACAGTTGACAGAAATCTCCCAGTTAGAGCAGGGTGCAGTTACATGTACACTGATCATTGGGTCCCATATTACTTTCGTGTTTCTACTGTCAAAGGAGATGAAATGTACTTTTCTGGAGGACAAGAAGGGATTACATGGGGGGGGAAACATACCCTTGTTATGACTAGGGTGACAAGCATGGACTGGAGTATGGGTCTTCTACTATCTACTAGTTCTATAAACATTAGCAATGGAAAACTACACGGTTTTCTACATAGGGAATTAGAGTAGCAAAATGAAAAAGCAAAACTCCATTTTGGCATCACTGGTTTCAGGTGAGAAAACATGAAAATGACAAAGAATTCAGACTTTATATATCTGCATTATGTGTTAAGTACCTACTGCTTTAAGATTGAAATTAAATATTATGTATAAAAATATGCATATGTAGATATAATTTAAATTTAAAATATACACATAATATATAACTTAAATTTTATATATACACAAATATAAAATTTAAATCCCAAAACAATAGGGTGGTTTTGGTTTTCACTTTCAAATGTTGTTTTATTATCGAATTTGACTAAATGAGTCTTTAGAATCCTACAAACAAAAAAAGCTGCCATTTCAGCCAAAATCTTGATAAATTTTCATTACAAAATGGAAACTAAACCCAGAATTCATCCACTCCCAGACTCATCTTCATTACGAGACTCAAGAAAAACTTTGTTTTGCCATGCTGAGCATTCAGGTTTTCTGAAGATGCACTGTCTTAATCCACCCTATAACTCATCTGATGAGTTCTAATTTAACAAGCCAAAGTGACTTGACTGCTTGCAAGCAAGCATTTACCACACTGTATTTGTGAAGTAGGATGTTCACTGATATGTTCAATTTAGAAGCTCTTTTTTTCTGAATCTGTCCTAATCTCAGTTATCTTCCTTTAATATAGTACTGCAAAATTGCACAGGCTTTACAAAACAAGTCCAACATACTGCTGTGATAAAAAGCAAATAAAGAGATTAACTCACCTTTTTGGATACCCACAAGAACTGATTAAACTCTACTTTTGAGTAATATGCAACCTAAAAAACATTCACCTTCACGGATGCGACGTTGCATCACTGCTTGCATACCTTGACACCTGAGTTTTCCATGTCCACATTACATCAGTGTGTTGCCACTATCTTCTGATGAGTACGCCCAGTGCTGCTTCTTTGTTATTTTTAATAAAGACAAACTTGTACTACAAAACAGACGTTCTTTCTTTGTAAGCTTTCAAGTAATGCTATTACATTTCAGCCATTGTCTTTGCTTGATTCTTTGAAGTTTTGGAAGGCAGGAAGGACGGAAGAACTGGAGGAAGGATGGCAGGGAGGGAGTCAAGGAGGGAAGGAGGGAGGGAAATCCAAGAAATAAAACTACGTTATCTTCTGTTTAATTGGGTTTTGTTTCTTTGGTTTCTTTTTGCAATGGAATGCATAGGACAGGATGCATGGAGAGGATAAGATCTTTGTATTTTTCTCCATCTCCATCAGGACAGAGAACTGTTCTCAGGATCTGTGCACTTTTTAGACCATTGGTTATAAACAACATGCATTTAGTTTCTGAAGGTTCTTTTCTATTGCTGAGGATGGAACCACCACTCTCCAGGCTTTTTACAGCTCTGAGTGGTAGTCAAGGTTTTTTTAAATTAGGTGGCTCCCTATGCTTTTCTGACCCGTGGTTTAGACTATTTGAACAGATGCAAGTTGACATTCTAACACTTCCCAGAAGCCACAGTAACTGTTTGGTGGTGCACTTGTGTCACGATCTGCTAACACAAGCGGGGGTCGTGATGGTTTGTTTAACGATCTCAAAATGCAAAAGGCACAAAGGGGATATCAACTTTAATCAAATAATGCACCTTTATTGAGTGCCAACAACACAATTATGCGATAGAGTGGGGAGAGAAAGAGAAATAAAGAAACAAAATAGAGGAAAAGAGAGAGGGGAAAAGGGAATAGCTACCAACGGATGAGATGAAAGCCCTCGTGGTCCTGCCAATAGGCTCGCCATCGTCCGTGGGGAGATCTTGTTGGGGTTAATTCAGAAAGGCTTCTTATAGCCTTTTTGAAAGGAGGGGGCAACTGGCCAGGAGGTGAGGAAATCTGCCACTGTTGTTGGTGAGGCCCGTTGGCTGTGTTCAGGAGGGGATGTTCAGGACTGATCATTCTTCTTGCTTCAGTGCAGTCCTCTCGCCTGGGCAGAACCTGTTCCAGCGGGTGCACCTTGCAGGCAACACTTGACAAACGTCCCACCTTAGCCAGGCCAGGATTTTTTAGTGCAAAAGTCCTCTTTTAGGGTTTCAGTCTCTGTCGATGATCGTGAGGCAGATAAGGAATTTTCAGGCTGACTCTTACAACTTGATGAAGTGACTTTTGTCATGTGCAACTGTGTTGTGACTGAGCAGAACTTTAATCTGTTTAGAAATGCAGTTTGAAGTAGGTTGACTCTCCTTCGGAGCATCTCCTGAGATTAGCTGTCTCAGAAAATTGGTCTCTGCAGGTTCTAACACAACAGCAGAGCACTTTCATGCATGCTCTACAACTCATACCTAATCTGTGCCTACCAGAGATTAACTGCCTTTGAAATTAAGGCAAGTTGGGAATGTGAAGGGAAGCATCCCTCAGAAACTGAGGGTAAGCCATTTCAGAGAAACATATTACACGTCACACTATACTTACCAAGAATGTAAGTTTGTGGGCTTATAAGAGAGATAGCACAAGCCACTAACTGATAAAATCCCTGTGTTCAATTAATCACAACACTCTGTTTACAGTCCATGTGAGCAGTACAGGCTTTCTGAAGCAAGTACAGTCATGAGGTTGATCTGAAAATGACTGTAAAGGAGGTCAGGCTCCAACAGTCTGTCAATTTTGTTCACTACAAACACATGCAAAGTATTTCTTTAATAGAAGCACTGAAAAACAATCTTTAAGATTTCCCAAGACCCAAACAATATTGTTTTATTCTTAAAATGAATGGAGATAACAATTCTGAAAACATAGCTTCCAGTTGCATGCAGGTGATGTTTATGGGACATGGACAAGCTGTATGTAGGTGTCTTAAGTCAGGTGAGTCCAGGTGAGCAAAGCCCGTTGACTTAAACTCACTTAGCTTGAACTCAATGCTCAGAAAATTCTCCTTCCAGATGTCTTAGCTCCAGTGAGAATGTTTCCCATGTGAGGTGAAATCCAAGCTAAAAGGAGAGTGTTACTTGAGTTTTTTCCTTCAGCTGGACTATTTGAACTACTTATTTTCCTGGGTGGTGAAAGTGTGGAAAACCTAGTAATTTCCACTGGACTACAGTGGGATTTTCCAATAACACTTCACTCCTGTCCACAGTAGAACCACACTATTCTTTCAAAGTTGTTCTTAAAGCAGTACAACACAGCTACCCTAAGACTTTACAAAGTAATTCAGAAGGCTTTTTTTCACAAAGCAGCAGTGCATTAAACCATGCTGGAGTTGGTTGTAAGAAAAAAAGCTTCCAAGTTATGGTCATATTGTCCTTCCTTTATTTAAAATCCTATTTACAACCTAAGTCACCTGGAACAATGTATGAAAGCAGAGAACACTGGATGGAGAATATATTCTTTCATAAGGGGCTCTATTTTTACCTAAAAAATAAAGCTTAAATGCTAATGTGGTCCCCCTATAATCAGGGACCCTATGGTATCAGCTTCAAGAGAGTTACAGGTTTCATAGTCTTAGTTATGCACTTTTCAATATAATTTCTACAATTTTTTCAGCATGTCAGGTTTTTTTTTAAATAGGTAGTTGATCACAAATTTCTTTGAGAAGTAATTAGACAAATTTTTCAATTAGACAATCTGTTCAACCAGATCTTTATGAGGGGTTATTTTTTATTATTTCTTTGATAAAGAATCAGAATATTATATCTACTGCTTCAGGTGAAAGATGTGGGTAGTTGATATGACTCTGGAACTGACCATCCTGTTATGTAACTCTAGATGCATTTACAATTTTAAGGCACTAAAGATCAGCAATGTTCATCCCTCTCCACCCCAACTAGCAATTATGTTTTATTAGAGCCATACATGCCCTCCCCTTTGTCAGTATCAGTGGATTTACAGAGAATTAGGTGTTGACAGGAATAAATTCTCACTAGCAAGATTAGTTCTACAAGCTTCCATGAATTCTGACATGGATTCCTGACATGGACATCCTGACTGACAGCGAGCAACAGACCCAAAGTTCTCAGGTCAGGTGCCAAGATTTGCCAAAAATTTCATAGTTTTTCAGAGCATATCGTGTTTTATTATCTGGTTGTGAATGGTTGTTAACATTAACAAAACTGCTGAGTGACAATTTCAAGGTCATAAAATTTTAGCAGTCCCTACTGTATGTAGGTCTGGCAACAGTAATTCACAACAAGAAGTTTAACTTCTCTTTTAGAAATAAAACACAGCAGTGAAGATCCTATTGTTTTATGTCTCTGGATTGTCAGGTAAAGGTCATATATCTTACACTGCTTATCAAATAGCAGCCTTCTGAGAAATAAAGCCGAGAATTAAGTGAGTCTGAAAATCAGATGAGTGTAAATTCCAGAGTCAGTGTCAATATGCTGATTACAATCCAATGACTGAAAGCTGTTTTTGTGTTTGTATGAAAATGCTCATATCAGCCCTGGAGATGTTGGTAGACTGTAACAAGTAAATATTTTATACTGATTAGAGAATGAGCAGTTAAACTCTGCATCTGTTGAGACCATGTATTGCATGCAACCTGGAACTTGCCCTAGCACAAAGTCAATGAAGCCAGATTAGCAATTTGGCAAGGGCCTGGATTCAAAGTCTCTGCTTCTGCATCACAGTGAATTTCACCTGCATTAAACCATTTGTGAGTGTTCAGGTCCCACCTCTGCTAAGATCCCAGCCTAAGTGTAAAGAGGGATTAGGAGTGGTGCAATTATAAACTCACAGGCACACAGATTTTGTAATCTTCAATAATGGCATTAATACATGGGGTATGTAAGGCAAAATGACAACATTTCACAGAATTGCAGGATGATTTGGGTTGAAATAGGCCTTAAATACAGTCTAGTCCAATCCATTTCTGGCAGCGACAGATGGCATTCTCTGACACTTACCTGCCCAATCATGCTTCCCATTCCATTTCCTTTTTTTCAAACTTGAACGAACTATATCAAGTGTCTGGTCGAAGCAGGCTGCAATAAAGAAGGTTCAAATAGACTTCCTGGAGCTCAGGCAAGAAAACATCTTGCACATCATACAAAGAAGGATTGGGTTTTTGAATGGAGAAATAATAGTTTACCCTTCTGAAAAAAAAGACCAGTTAGTACTTGAACACCAAATTGTTGCTCCCAGCATGGGGTTTGTTTTGTCTTCCCCACAAATGTAGTGCTTTAGAGGCCTTAATTCTTTGAGTTCGACAGCATTCCCAATTACCTGGTCTTACCTTTGCTTTACCCCCTGGGAACTAAGGCCCAAATAAGTTAAAGCCAAAACTGTCAAAAGTGTTCATTAATGTGGGGCACTTAATTTAACAGCGTTAAGCCATCATCCTCCTGAACACTTAGCATTTCATAGGACCTCGTGTGTTCAAAGAGCAACTTCAAGTGATTTCAGCCACAGTTGTGTGCTCAAGGCTTCCACAGATATGTTCCTGGATATTTCATGCTGAGCACACAGAAATATAAAACTAACTCACAGTTAGTGGCCAACTGTGAAAGAGCCGACTTTTTGCTCTTGGCTCTGTTTGAATTTGCTTTGCTTTTAAAAAAGGACTAAACCAGACCATCAAGCACTACACAAACCTGATTCCTTTTTAAAGCACAGTTAATCTCATAGGCTAACTACTAGTGGAAAGAAGGACTGCAGGAGGCCAAAAAGTATTAGGTTTGGATTTGCTTGTCTGTTTGTTTTAGGGGGATAAGGAGCTCTGTTCAAAAGCAAAGGGCTGAAAAATGTCAGCAGAATTTTGGCAGTGAGGTGAAGAGTAAGATATGAAAAGGAAAGAGTGTGGGGGAAGTCAGGGTGAGCTCTCTAACATCTCTCATGAATCTTTGGTTCTCCATTCCATCTGATTTGATCTTTGATGATGTCCTGTCCCCAAAGACTGATTTAGCTGCTGTTGTTCGTCGGGCTACTTCTGCAGCAGAAAGTGACCCCATAGCAACAGACTAGGACAGACCCTCCCACGGGACACAAAAAAGAATGTGGGAAGAAATAATAAATGCTGCTGGGGGAGCAATTTCCCCTTTCCCAGAAACTCCCAGCACTGCTTTATGCTCCCTTAGCAGCAGTAGCAGCAAGCCTGGTTGTGTGTGAGGTTGTGCAGGCAGGAGGCAGCCTGGCTGCTCAGCAGCAAGTGCTGCTCTGGCAGATGGTCTGAGCTTCCTCAGAAAAGAGACAGAAATTATGTAGTGAACAAAACTAAAGACTCTTCATAGGGTCCCAATATAGCCTTCCTAAGGGATATTTCATTGCAGTTTTTCCAGTATAGGTAACCATGTACTTTGTGCCCAGTACTGACCTTGCCTCCAGATGCATATCCAGAAGGGAAGGCAGGTATGTAAAAGAGAATAAAAGATTTAGGTTGTGCAGAAAACATCCTTTCAGACACTTTCGCATTGCCAGCCACTTGATTTTTGCAGTGAAACATACTTTTTAATGTAAATTATTTTGGGTGCATAGACAGACACCAAAGATGCATAGATACTAAACACATCTAGCAAATATTAGAAATCTCAAAAAACCTTGAAGAATGCCGTTATTCCAGAGCCTGAGAAAATAAATGGACAGCCAATCTGTTTTGCAGGATCTTTCCATCCATCTCTGACTAAAATTCAGAAAAAAATCTATAATACCCTTCACCCTGGTTTCAAATTAATAATACTTGCATACTGAAGACTCCCATTAAAGTTAACAGTTGTCTTGGTTCTGTAAAGTGCACAGGAAAGGAGTGTAACAGAAGGATTACTTTCTCCTTTTTTTGTGTACTTTGTAGTGAAGGTAATACTGTATGTCACAAATACTCAATAAATCTGATAGGTAATGTCCTCTGCCTGCAAAGAAACATGTGAGAAGACAATTTAGAAGCCCCACATTTATTTATGTCTATAGATTCAGGTATATTTTCACTTCTGTACTTTGAGAAGAGCAGGACTTTGTAAAACACAAACATGTGTCTAAAACCTGAACATGTCCAGGAGGTGCTACTACATGAGTCCATGTGCCCAATCCCTATGCCAGGTTTCCACCCTTACTGTACATCTGCAATTATTATGTCTTTCTATAGAGTTATCTACTGTGATGTTTATTGCTAATTTCATATGCAGCAGAGCTTGGTAGCTTTGTGTATACTGTGCTCTGTCAGGAGGCATTTGGGACCAGAAGATGCTGTTGAAGCTTAAGCTCATTAAACTGCCTATGACATGAATGAGAGCTGTTTACAAAGATGAGAGATGCAGGGTAACCTCAATGAATACAGAATAAAACAACTTTAAAAGAAGGTCTTCCTATAAGAAACTGGATCATTAACTGACTGTGTAACTTGAAATTGTCTTGGGAGACATACGTATGCATATATGAAAAGAGAAGAATTCTTAACACATCTAGCCTTGAAATATCAATATAAAATCAGGAAATGCTTGAACACTATTATTTTATTTATTCCCTTTGAGGAAATTCTAGATATTTTTAAATGACTGGGGTTTTTTTCAATAGAACAGGAACATTATGTATTATAAAAATCCTCCCTCCCTCATAGTCACCCATGACAAATTGCAATAACAAATTTATGGGGAAAATGTTCTCATTACAACAACCAACTTTCTTTTCTCTGTTCCACTTTCAATGCATGCTCCTACAGCCCAATTTACAAGTCTTCATATTGCCTATGTTTTTTCATTTGTTTTAATTTCCCTCTCCTTCCCTCTGAATACTTTAGAGATGGTTACCCAAATATATATGGTATGATCACACATCTCTTCCTAAAGACTGAATAAAATGTCATTTTTAGATGCACAGTTCTACCAATTAGGATCGATATTTCATTTTTTCCATCAGGTTCCAGTATATAATTGTTCCAGTATTTCTTCTACAAACTTATTTTACTAAGAATTGCAGTTATTAAACACATCTCAATTCTTACTCCTATTCTCCTTCTGATTATCTACATTTTCCTGTTCTTACAAGCCCTTAAATAAGAGCTTTATCTCTCTCAGCACTGTATCAATGCTTCATGGTCTTCTTTTCCTGACTATCTAGCAGGATTTTATAACATTAGTATTCATTTTGACCCCTATTTCCAAAGCCTGATTTTCAGCCAACTTATCCAAACTTGAACTGAGGCAAAATTTCACCTGCCATTTATAGGTACTTTAGGATGATTTCCTTATAATGCTCCAGTAGCCTGTCGAAGTTACAGATTCAGTTCACATCTCCCTTTTGCTCCTCATAAGTACCAGCCAGTGAAGGCTCTACATAAATTTGCCACTCTGTGGATTCAAGATCCTTTGGACCTTCTCTGCCATTGCAGCCCTGGGTTGCTGTGGGCTGCTGCAGCCTTTGCTAGAACATAAGTTGGGGAACAAGAAAGCTGAAACAGATGTTATTTATTTTCTTATATCCCCAGTGTAGCCTCAGCCTATTGTACCCTTTTTCTTAAACCAGCTTTTAATACGATGCCACATAACTGGAAATGCAGAAGGAGAGACAAATTGAAAAGAGAAAGGAAACTGTTCCAGAAAGCTTAGGAAGAAGGCAGAAGACTGAAAACAAGGATGATGGTGGAATCAAAAACAAAACAGCATTTGTACTAAATGTGGGAAGTAGGGGATGCTGAGCTGAAGAGGAAAGGAGAGAGAGCAAGACCTCTTGGTAAGAATGAGAATGAGTGCAACAGAAGTCAGGAACAGGGAGAGAGTCTATAACAGAAGAATAAAATAGATTAAGCAAGTGGAAATCTGTAAATGCCTGGGGGAAAAAAAAACTATGACTGGAAGCCAGAAGACATAAGAACACAAATATCTCAGCAAAAGGATGAGAAGGGATGAGAAGCTGCAATACAAGAAGGCAGACTAGGGAAAAGAGAAAGACCCAGCTTGTGAGTCTTGGAGGAAATAGTGACCAAAGGTCTTGTGATGCAACACAGGAGTTTCTGTGCTCACCTGTCCTCTGCTATCAGCAGCACGGTGGCAGCAGCTTTGCCATGCAGGGACATAGCACCCTGCCCTCCCTGAGCACAGGTCCAGTGATAACAGTTTGTCACATTTCATTAGACACCTTGTTAATTCACGTGGGAGAAGTCTCTGCAGAGGATGAAGAAGCATTCATCCCTACTGGTGCTCCCAGCAGGTGTAGATATAATGCCATATGCTCTAAGGACTTGCATGCTTGTTTGTCTTTTAAAAGCCTTATACAGCTTGTACAAAATTAAACTATGCATTTTTTAAATATTGCAAAAGTAAATTCTCATAGATTGCAAAGTCACCATCCATTTTTAGACACAGTATTTTCATTCTCCTTCTCAACACTGAATACACATTACCTTTTTTAAAGGATGTTTCCTCTCTTGCTGTACTGAAGGACTAATATTTTGGGACCAGGTGATATTGTCTCACAAAGAAGACCCAAATATATGACACCTGCCTGAATTGTTGCAGAATGGTGAAAGAGCATGACAGGGACCTATAAAGTCTTTCTCCTGGGGAATTGCCTTTACCACAGACTATATGGCCCACATGATACAAGAGCTACCATATAGCAGAAGGGCAACATCACCTCCTGTCGTATTTTTTAAGCATCATTATTCCAAAGACAGTCATAACATGGTCAATATTTTTGCTGGTGTACTTATGAAAAATCCTGATAGAAAACCTGTAAGGTAGTCAGGAAGCAGACTGAAATTTAATTCATTAATGAGTATTAAAAGTTTTCAAAGAGACCTTTCAGTTTAATTAGGATTCGACTTTCCAATGATATGAAATCAAAGCAAACCATTATTACTTTGACTTTATATTCTATCAGTTTATATAGACACTTTAAAGTACCTCATAGTACCACTTGATTTGGGCTAAACCCCACATTTTACATATATAACTGCACATTTTTTAGGGATTTCTACATTTGTACAGTCAACAGAACGAGAGTGCAGCAAACAGCAACTGACATCAATGGGATACAAATCCTTTGCGTCAAGTCTCCGGCTAAACCTGGACAGTTCTTCATTCTCCCAGTCCCTGTCCTGGCCTTCTGTGACAGGAGCATTGTGATTGGAGGACTTGTTGGTGAAGACTGAGGTACAAAAATATCTCAGGCAACCAGCTCTCACATTTCCTTGTGGAGAAGACACATATTTTCTCTAGTCTTTCTTTTATCATTACTGGATCTATAGAAGGTTTTCTTGTTGCCCTTGATGTCGCTGGCCAGATTTAATCCTATAAGGGCTTTAGCCTTCCTAACCATTCTCCAAGGATGGAGACTTTACCATGTCTCTGGGCAACTAATGCCAGTGTGCCTAGTAACCCTCACAGTAAAAGAAAAAAAAGCTTTTCCTTATGTTTAAAAGGAATTTCCTGTAGTTCTAACTGTGCATGTTTCCTCTGGTTCCATCACTGGATACCATTATCAAGAGTTTGGCTTTATCTTCTTTACTTCCTCCATCGGTATTTGTACACATATATATCATAGTGCCTGTGAGCACATGGTGTGCGAGAGGGAGTAAAACTTGTGAGAGAATGAGCATGAACGAGAGAAATAAGTTTTATTTCAATTTCACCTGGCCTAGCATATGGTCTTAACACCAATTTTTATTACATTAATAGCCTAAATGTTCTGCTAAACCACAGCTTATATTTTTTCAGCCAAAGAAAATTAAGTAGATGTGAATGCGAAAGATGTATACCAAACACTGAACAGCATAAAGAGAAAACATTCATGAACAATGTGACATATTCAGGTCAAATTGCAATCGATTAGTCACTGCCGAAACAGAAAATGAGAACAGGTGGTACAGTGTTGATGTGCAACTTCCAGAACTTGTGTGGGCAGCCACAGACAGACACACAAACAAACAACTTCAGTAATACACGTTCATTTTGAAGCTTATTTTTTGCACTCAATGTTTTATATTCAAAAAGTACAAAGGACATGCTTTAAAAGCAGTAGAAAACTGCTGTAAGAAATCTGGACTTTTCTGAGTCATAGATTAAATACTTTTAGTTGTATTCAAATAAGTGATCTGCACAGTTCAGCACAAATGTACATTTCAGATCTCACTATGTACCTATAATATTCTTTCCTTTGCCTATGATTCAAGGACAAAACCACCATGCAGCAGCAGTGACTTGCCAAAATATATGCAAGTGACAACTAGAAACTGTGACAAAACCCATTTACACATATATGAGATTATAAGTTAAACACACCAATCTAAATTCAGATCACTTTCATCACTATTCACACAGAGAAGAAGGAATTTTGCAAGTTTTTTTAATACATCAAGTTACAATGAATATTCCCAAAATAAAGACATCATAAAAGATCCAGAGTTGAATAGTTTAGAGAGGACATTTTCAAGTGCTGTAATAGTATATTAGATTATTCTGACCTTTTTTTTCACCTGTGCCTCGTATCATCTGAGATATAATAATGCAATTACAAATATGACCATGTATCTAACTGGCTTACTCTGACCTTGTCAAACCACTAAAGCCATTTGCAGTACCTATAATGTATTCAAATACAACACCACATGGCATTATCAAGGCTGAAAACTAAAAGCGAAATAAATGGAAACCTCCAATTTTTGTCATCAGGTTACCTGATTTGCATACCATAGCCAAACAAAATAAAACTATTACATACATGCTGTCAAGCAGAGTTAGTGTTATTGTTGCAATCTTCCAACTGTTGATTTTGGTGACTTGCTCTGAAAAGAAGCCATATAAATGGAATGTTTTAGATATAATTACTTGCCAGTACTTTTTTCAGGAAAATTACTTATTATATCAAACACATGAAAGTTTTCAGATAATGAAGGCATAATAAGTGCTCTTATAAATATCTCTTTAAAACCCTGGAAAGGTTTTGCAAACAGGTCATCATCTCAAGGTCTACGAGTCTGCAGGGCTTCATGGATGTCCAGTGCACGTCAAAACTTCACCTTGCTGAGCAGATTGAATTATTTGAATGCTGTGAATGGAAAAAATCAGACTTCTATTGCCACAAGGTTTTACACTGATAGTCATATAAGAATTTGAACCATTTTAAGCACTATTACTGTTATTAGATACATTAGTTAGTTATTACATACATTAGTTATACACTAATGTGTTAGTTAGTTAGAATTAAGTATACATAAAAGGGAATTCCAATGTAATTGACCTACTGCAGATCCATGAATCTGTAAAACCATTGATTCAAGAAAGTTTATTTTTGCAGCTCTACCCATTTCTACCCATTTATTTTTGGAAAAAGTCTTTTCAATTTCTAAAATTTTGTCCATAAATACATACTTAACACTGAATTTACATGTATGTAAATTTACAAAATGTGTATGTCCACATTCTGCTTTTGCCATGGAATGATTTCAGCTCTCAATGCTTGGTTTTGTCAATAAAATATTCTGGAATTTAAAAATTATAGGGCATCAGCATTTTCAATGGAGAACATTCTGTCTTCTTCAAAATTTACAGAATACTGAACTATTGTTGCACACCAGCTTTTGAGTTCCTTGGCCAAATAGATCTTCTTCCCCCAGAGTGATTTTGGCATTTCTCTTCAGCTAATGAAGAAATAATTATGAATGCTTTCAAGAAATTAAAAATGACAGTGGTCAGTTTAGCCAATTTCTAGACAGCTAGAAGAGATTGCTTGTCCTGTCTACCTGTATGCCACCATAGCTATACATGAAGATCATAAAAAAAAAATCAGACTAAAAAAAATTTACATTTCTGTAAATTTTATGAACAGTTTGAGGCACAGCTCAGGCAAAACCCAAAATTCTGAAAATACTCCATTTTCCCTACTTATCTTTATATCAGCTGTAAAAAAGGGTTACTCTGGTACTCCCAAAGACACTGAGACTCTCTGGACAGGACAGACTGTCCTGTTGAGTACTTGTTTGCTCATGTCTCCCAGCCACATTGTAAGATGCTCAGGATGCCATACCTGGAGATTAGCACCGGGAGTGTGGCTGTGCAGAGACTGCCGTACAGAAAGGTGGGAATCCAGCAACAAGACACACAAAAGGGTGTGTAGGTAATGATGTGCATTTCTGCTCCCATTGCCAGACACAAAACTGACAGTCTTGAATCATCACAACAGGCTTCCATAGGAAAGAAACACTGTAGGGAAGGCACAAGAGTAAATGGCAATGGCCCAATCTTTCTGCCTTTAATCTTTCCCCTTCCTGCTGAAAGCCACAGGGGTGAAGAACATTCAAACAAACTGTCAGAAGGGTCTAGATGCCTCAGCTACAGAAAGCAGTGAAAGGCAGGCGGGCAGAGGAGGCCTCCACACCATCAGAATACAGACACCAGTTGGGGATAGGATGAACCATTTCCTAGATTTCCTTCCTCCTCACTGATCCGAGATATACACCCTTGCATCCTGCCTCTCTGCCCCACCCTCCTAAGTTGTACTTAGGTTTGGGCATGAGGGGTAAGCCAAGGTGTAACTTCCATAGTGTGAGAGACAGAGAGAAAAAGAGACAGAAAGTAATTATATTTTAAAAAGAAACATACAAACTGTTACATTATTCTTATACACTCTTTTTCTTTTATTATTTTCCATGTCGAGGTAGAATGTAGCTTCGGGAAAACAAAACAAAACGAAACAAAACAAGCTCAAAACACAAAAAAAAACGCCCAAGAAACTTAAACTACAAAGCCAAAAAATTATTCCAGTGACAGACTATGCTGTATGGTTTTTCTTTGTTTCTTTTTTCATGATGTCATGAGAAAGAAACTTTTGGACTTCAGAAGCTAGTTTGATGTAGGTTTGTTTCAAAAGGCAATTAAGGGAACAATCTATATTAAAATGGCAATAAATATTTTAATTTTAACATATACATAATTTAATAATTGTACTACAACATAATTGTTCTTGCTACAAATATTTTAGTTCCCTGCTTTCCCTGTGATCACAATGCAGTCAGTGATTATATGCAGAATAAGATCCAAACTTCCAATTTAAATACAGCCATAAGAAAAAAAATGCTAAATCACACATTAAGGCAATGTATTAACTTTGCTCACAGAGTGTGAATAAGCAGATGTATCAAATTAATAATATTTCAAAAACTTCTGAAATTCTCAACTCCTCATTCATACAAGTCTTCCAATGAAAATTCAGAGTAACCAGAGTTCCTAAATATTTTTTCAAGGAAACACTGACAGGCATGCTGGTAGTGTCAAACACCCTTAATAACTACCTCTTAGGTGGGTAAACTACAAGTACATAAATAAGGGACTTTTTAAGATTAAAAAAAAAAAAAGAAAAGAATTTGTGTCAGATTGATTAGTTAATTTTAATCTAACACAATCTTTTTTTTCTATCTGTTTGTGAAATTGAAAAAACTACTTTCTGATCACTGTGAATTAGGAGAAAGGGGTCACAAAGGATTAAGATGGAAAACTCAGGGGAGATGGTTGTAAAAGTCAACAGTTGCTACATCCAGCCATGTCACTATAAAAACAAAACAATAATTGTAATAACTTAGAACCCAAGGAGAGGCCCTAGCTGGTGGAGTACTATGGCAATAAACCTCTTAACCTTATCGCTGGCAAAGTTGTACTTGACCTTCCTACATCTCATGTACCTGTCTTTCCTACCACTCTCTCTGTCCAGAGGAAAAGAAGACAAACCATTATTACTAACATTTAGTGAAAATGACCTGAAACAGGGGTTCAGTTTCTCTAGACTGTTAATGAAATTTTACAAAACAGGTGGTTTTTTAGCATTAAACTATAAAAATGAGAGGAAGAGGTAAAAACAAAGAAGGAAGACATGCACTCACTGCTCAGTAGATGCTTCATCTTGGTAGGCAGATTCCATTATTTCCCTTATCATTACATGATAAACTTTTCCTTACACTTTATATGCAAAGGTCATCTTGTGGGGCTGATGATTTAGGGACTTTTTTTTTTTTCCCATAACACAAAAAACTATTTTTTTCAACAAAACACGAGAATTGCTCTAGAGAACTACATTGTGTGAGACCAGTTTCTTAAAATGTTTCATCTGCTTTCTGAGAAGAACCTGGGATGCTTAGACTGTGGAAATGTATTGTGAAAGACTCAAACTCTTTAACTTTAAAAATGATAACTAGATTTTTTTTTTAACTGAAATCCAGTGTTATGTTGTTTCATCTGAGCAGAAGTTTAATTCAGGTTGAAACTTACCTCCTTCAAAAGTTCCGTTCACCTTCTGTTTTCAACAGGGATCTACAAGGAAGTGGGGGAGAAGATTAACACAAATTTCAATTAATTTATTTCCCAGAAATGGTAGTGTCTTTTGGGATACACTTTTAAGGCAGTGGAATTTTTGGGCTGCAGCAGAGCTGACAGCACAATGGTGGCTGCACAGACATTTCTACCACCCCAAAGGTCATTTACAAATTGCAGCAACTCTAAAATGTCAACTAACTGATGATGGATGGATGTGAGTACTCCTATATTTTACTTTGGTATCTGGATTCTGAACTCTGTAAATTGCAACCTGTCTATAAAATGAAGGAAACTCTGTGTCACAATGTGCATAAAGGAGTTACCAAAAATATACAAGTACTGTGTCTTGCCTGTGCTAATTGCTGATATGGCCAATATGCTACAAGCTGAGCTTGTGTGCCTTTTTTTTCTTAACACATGAAAGTCGGGAGGGAAGGCAGATATTGTTTTAGTTTGATTTAGAAAACAAAATTATCTGTAGAAATAGAACAGAACATTTTTATACATCCTCTCATTCATCCCTCTGTGGAGGAAAATGGTGTGTTTAGGGTTTGCACACCAAGAAAACAGCTACCTGTTTTCAACTAACAATTATCTGATCAGCTGAGTCTGACTCAAGTTTGAAAATAGGTTTTATAATGCATATATGCAAACTCAGGGAAAATTCCCATAGATAAATAAATTGCAAAAATCATGCTCCTTTTTTTTTTTCAGTTAAAACCCCTATACAACAGAGCTAAAAGTAAATCAATGGAGTTCCATAGAAGTGGTATGGAGAAATGGTATGGGTTTCTGAACAAATCATGGGAGAATCTACAGCCTTTAAAGATAATTTGAGGTATCTGGAATACATAAATGTATCCAAGGGGTCTCAGCAAATTGGGCCTTTAGAAGAAAGTTTCTCCCTGACTTCAGTTTTAGTTACTTTATCTTAATGTGAAACAACCCATGTTCAGCACTAACAAATTAGTGTTTTCTCAGGTTACAATGATTATAAATGCATTCTATTGTGTAGGAAAGGAATGAGTACAATTAGCAGAATCTCAAGGGACCTCAGAACTACCATATAAATCTCTGCACATTCTTAAACTGACAGTATTTTGGCAATCGCTGCTAAGGGGACTCTAAGGAAAGCCAGAGCCTGCAAGTCCCTGTACTGAAGGAACACCGAGAGGAAGCTGAGCAGTTTGCTTTGTTTGAATTGGATTGATGATTCCACACACAGAAATATGGCCTACATCTCTTGTTAAAATATGATTTCATAGAGAAATTGATTTGAAGAAGTGTTGTTTTGTTAAGGAAAGGGAAATGGAGGACCTTGTAAGCCCTAGTAGCATTTCTCCAAAACGTTTTTCTTTACAAGTACCTTGTTGCAAATGTCTTCATACACAGCAAAATACTATTTTCTAGTCACACTTCAACATGAAGGCCCTCACCCAAAAACAAAGTAGTGGTAAAGCTTTTTACAGTAAAATATTATATTACCATCTCTCACAGTTTTCTAATCAAACCATGTTCTCTCAAATCAATGTCCACAATCTCTGAGACATTTTAATTAATACCAATAACCTGAATGAAAATATAGGACTACCAGTTTTACAACTCATGCAATTCTGATATAGATTCAAAATCAAGGAAAATCAAGGAGCAAGGAGGTTCACTCATCTCATGGCTGAGACTTCTTACTTTTCTCCATTTTTCATGTTGGCTATTTCATGGACGGTTTAAGACTCAAATTTATTGAAACCAGAAGAAAAAAAGCTTTGGAACCATAATATAAATACAGAAAATTGGCAGAAGCTCCTGCTGTGGAACTTCAGGATTGGTAGGAAGAGACCCAGGGCAATGCCCTCTGAACCTTTTCCCTCCAATATCTGAACTCTCTGCCTGAGCTGTGGTGAAATCCCATGTCTCCCTTGTGTCACCTGAATCCATACCTTAGGTCCCATACATGGCTATGCCCTGGGAAGCTCTCCCCTCCACTGTTCACTTTGAACCAGGCATCTTCCCATTGGGTGTCCCTTGGTCCCACCTCCCTTTAAAAGATCCCTGCAGAGCTTCCACTTGCTCTTTCTCCTGGGGTAATCCAGCCACCTGGGTGTCTCCTGACTCCCTCCCTGGACCCTCACAACACAACACTGGATTTACAATAAAAAAGGCAATTATCGCAGACAAGAGCCCTCTGTAGCTTTTTATTCTCGCTGACGTAAGAACATCACTCCTGGGGTAATTCTCAGTTCCAGAGGAGCCAGCAGAGACAGGTCATCTGCAGTAGCAAGAACTCTGTGCTTTGGGAGAGTAGCAAAACCATTGAGCCATTGCAGCTTGTCCCAGCAGGGATTTTGCTTGCTTAGTGGACCCTGTAGCAGCCTCGAGAGCTCCAGGAAAAGCGTCATAGAAAATTAGTTTAAAATGCATTATTACAGCTCTTCTACCAAAAAAAAAAAAAAAAAAAAAAAAAAAAAAAAAAAAAAAACAAAACAAAAAANAGGCAACTGCAGTAACAATAGAACAGGCAGCTGAATTCTATCCCTATTTACATTTTTAAGAATGGAGGAACTGAAATGAAGATCAGAGACTTCTTTATCACAGGTCAAGTTATCCCCAGCTGAAAGCTTTGGTACAGAACAATCACTAAAATGATCAGTCTTCAGAAGTGTCAAGTTATACTTAAGGAAAAACATTTGCAGAATTCTGATCTAAAACATCTGTCTCTGAAGTAATTCAAGGAACATTAGTCACAGTAATCTTTTTCAGATTTCATTTGCACTTGAAGAGATATATTAAAAGTATTCAACCAACAACAAGCCAGTTGTTCTGAAATGTGCTCTTTGAATCAAACTGCACTAAATATCACTAAAGCAAATCCTACACAGGAAAGATTGTGATAGGATTCATGTTTTCTCTGCAAATTCTCCTATACAAATAATCTAGATAACTTAGTAAGAAAAACCACTAGAAACATCTGCTTCATGTCATCATCTTAACCTTCTCATGAAAGATCAGCTAAATTTTTGAAACACGACAGCAAAGATTGAATCACAGAATCACAGAATCACTAGGTTGGAAGAGACCTTCAAGATCACCGAGTCCAACCCATGCCCTAACACCTCCACTAAACCATGGCACCGAGTGCCACGTCCAATCTTTTTTTAAACACATCCAGGAATGGTGACTGCACCACCTCCCCCTTGCTTATTGAAGAACCTGAATCAGTTGTTTCAGCCACATTAGGAGTGTTACCAGCCCATGAAGGGAATTGATCTTTGCCTTTTACTCAGCACTGGTGAGACACACTTGGAGGGCTGTGTCCAGTCCTGGGCACCGCAGTACAAAAGAGATACAGAGAGACTGCAGAGTCCAGGAGAGGGCCCAGAGACCTGGGGCTGTTCAACACGGACAAGGGTAAGTTCAGGGGAGTTTTACTAATGTATGTGAATGTCTGAAGGGAGGGTGCACAGAAGACAGAGGAAGACTCTACTCAGCTATATCCAGTAACAGAACCAGCGACAATGGCTACAAACTGAAACACAGGAGGTTCTCTCTGGACATCCCTTTCTTACTATGAGGGTAAGTGATCACTGTCAAAAACCCTGCATAAAGCAGTAGGGCAGGCAGTGATAGGAATTATAGTGAGTTCTTTCCCAGGGGAGTGTCCTATGTGACAGGATCATATTTCTTCTTGTTGACTTTACCTCCTGCCCTTCAAATGTTGTATTTCTCTCCATAAAATGGGCCCAGTATGTCAAAATTAATAGAGGCTTGAATCTAGATTACATGGATCTAATTTCAAATCAGAGCTGAACCACTGCATGTGGTTTGAATCCTTCCATCAGTAAGTTTTACCTGCACTGAATAATGAACAACTTACTTCCAATCACCAAATATTTGGAAGACTGCTATGTTCCTGCTCTGTGCATCACTACTGTGATTTCCTATACTTACATGTGATCTGCCATGCTTAAAATATCCTTTCCAGAGAAAGCCCCTTTAGGGATTCTGAAGGGTTGCCTTGCCTGGGAACCCTGAGGAGCAGACAACTTCAGAGATTCTCTGTTCTGCTAATAGTGTAGCAATTTCAAATGCATAGCTGTAGAATTTTAGCCTTTTCTAAATCTTCTAGGGAAAGTAGTTTCTTGTAAGTAAGTAAGTAAGTCTGTCTGTTGATCTTATCTGAAGTGACTGACGTCAACTCTAATAATCTCAATATACACATCTATTTCTGAAAGGCACAGCATGTGGTTACAACATCCTGGTCTGATAACAACACCAAGTTAGACATATACTATTTCCCTATTTGCCATTCAGCAACACATTTTAATTTTCACCTGTATGTATTGTACTGGAAAAATCATCCAGAAAGTTTGTGTAGTTTCCATCATAGGAGGTTTTCAAGGCCTGACTGGATAAATCATTGAGCAACTTCTGATCTCAAACCTACTGCTGCTTGGAGTGGGAGGTTGAACTGCAGATATTTTGAGGTTTCTTTGTCTCATTTTTACTATGACCCTATGTAAGGTTTTCTGCTTTATCTAAATTTTGCAGCAAGTTTTGCTGATGCTCCTACAAAGGTTGTAAGTAGAAGACAAAATCTGCCTGTTCTAATGTTGGACCCATCATCAGGTCATCTGACAATAAGTGTAATTTTATTCTGATAGAAAATGTCTGCTAATATGGTCCTTTAATTTTGTCTCTGATTGACTGGGTTTTTTTACCAGGTTGGACAGATAAACTCAAGACAAATTTTGCAATGGATTTTGTCTGTACAAGCAAATGCTGTACCATGGGCACTCACTAAAATATCAAAATACCATTTGAATTTTGAGTTATGCAAGTGATCATCTGAATTGTTCAAAGCAGCTCCTGCTTCCCTCATTAGATGGCAGAGACCTGGAAAAGAAAGGCTGCCAGATCGATTTCAAGCTTCTTATGATTCTGCTAAGAGAGATGGAGAAATAAACTGGGAATTATCACATTAAAAAATTCTCTCACTTTCTGTTTGTCTGAATAAATTAGCCCAGGTGAAGTTTGCTGGAGGTTAATGAAATGGAAGATCTCTTCCAATACATGTCAGAGCTCTTAGCTAGTTTGAGCACTGTACATGCCCTATTCTTCTGTAACCATGTGCTTTTCCCATATAAACAAGCTGCATGGTGCTGTAACTCTGAAGTTGCAGTTGGCCTCAAGAGTTTCTATGCCTTGCATTTTCTCTTGATTAATTGCATCCACTTCTGACAGCTGACATTGAGACTGGGGAAACCTCAGTCATGAGCTTTCTTAGCTGCATTTCGAAAACCTTTTTCAAGTCTGGCAAGAACAAGCCATTAACATGACCTGCTACTGAGAAGTAAATTATTGTAATAGAAAACATGAAGCACAAATTAGCATAAAACCCTAATCATCTGACAAGCATGTTGGTGGTGTGTCCCTTACCAGGTTAATATGACTTTATTCTGCTATCAGTTATGCAGAATGGTGAGCATCCTTTATGTGACAGAGAAGTGGGGATGAATGGATATTGGGAGGGGTGATGAGCCAGCTGGGAGCATGGGGCCTGAGGGAGGGGAGACAGTGACAGGAGGAGGGGGCAGGAGGGAAGGGCATAGGGCTCTTTCTAGATCTCAGTAACAAAGGCCTAACACAAATGGGCTTCATAAAATAGCTTAAGACTGAACAAAAAAAAAAGGAAGGCAGATATTGCATGTGATATCTTATATCCCTTCAGATGGCTGGAACTTCATATTTGTGCTGCATTGGTGGATGGGCTCTGCACAGCAAATTGTGGGAAAATCCATCGAGGTTTTGTCTCTCCCGCTTCATTCCCGTCTGCCCTCATACCCCACCCAGTGCAGCACACGGGTGATGCTGGTCAGTGTTACACCCATTCCAGCAGTGCCTCTCAAAAATACAAAGACGAGGAACACAAACTGAATTACAGGAAACTACATGTAAACACAGTAAAACACGTTTTGCCATGAGTTCAGTCAAACTCTGAATAGGTTGTGCAGAGGGGCTATTGATTCTCCATGCTTGGAGATACTTCAAACCTGCTGGTTCTATGCAGTCTGTGCTGGCTCAGCCTGCTTCAAGCAGGGCCATTCAAACAGACCACGTCCAGAGGTCCTTTCCCATCACCCCCATGCACTGATTCCATGAACCAGAGTAAAATATGTTTTGTAGTCTTCGCAATCTAAGCAATTATTAAGACAAAATTTCTAGACAGAAGCCAAATCTTTTCTACTCCAGCTAGTATGTTACCCAGAACATTAAAAAGTGAATGTAGGATGTGTCTGAACCAAATTATTCAAAAGCTGAGAAATGTAAATTATGTGACTGCTTTAGCAAACTTTTTTTTGACACTTTCTTGAAAATAAATCTCTAAAAAGTTCCTGAATATCCTTACCCAATCTTTTTAACTCTTGAAACAGTGTTAGTCATTAGATCTGTTAACTATTCTAATGAAACAGTGAATACAATATCACCTATCTTCTTGTGGGCACATATTTTTATGCAAAAAGTAGATGGTTAAAGATTAAATTTTATTTTTCTCATTTTTACAGCAATGATATTCTATTAACTTTGCAGTAGTAGGTTTGAAATACTTTTGTGTCTTTAAGATACAGAAAAATCTTCATAGCGATTTATATATTCAAAGCACATCTCCAAGCAGCTCTGCCTGCAGCTGTGATTGCTCAGCAATTATTTAAAAGAAGCTTCAGGTATCACAAGTTGGATCCCTTGATAATGCACTTTCAATGTCCAGTTCTGAAGATTTCTGCTTAAGTAATTTGCCCTTTCTCATATACTAACTTTGTGGCAGAGGCAGGGACAGAAACCAATTTCCTAAGCTTACATTTATCTTCTTTAACCTTTCCAGTCTTTACTCTGTCTGGCATCAGCCATATTCTCTGCATAACACTCGACTTCCTTATCCAATGAGGCAAGGACCCAGGTTCCTCCACTACACAACCTTAATTCACCTGAGGGCACTGGACAGATGGACCCTGAGCAGTAACAGACTCATGCTGTCTTTTGGAAGAATTGTGACCACTGAATAGAGATTATCAAGTGCACAGTCTGACAGCTAAAACATATTTGTACTAACAAATCTGTTTCCTGAGCTGTGATAATAACCCTGGCCCTTACTGAATACTTCCCTCCAGTACTGGGTGTGTGTATGGAGAAATCCCCTATGCTCCTCAAAATTTAAAACCAGCATGAGAGGGAAGAATTATATAGCAACAATTGAGTTCATGTCCCTTAAACCAGAAAGGGTTTTAAATCTTCTACCTCCACCTTTTAAGTCAACATACAGCTGTAGCCACAACACTCTTCCATATGGAGCAACCACAAGATAGGGAAAAACTGCACTCCTTGCTAAAGTGTCAGTGATTTGTTGATCACAAAGAAATGGCAAAGCACCAACTCCTGAACAGCCCATTTGTAGTTACACATTATTTTTTTCAGGACATCACTGCTACTTATCTGTTTTGGTTCTTCTCCTATTTTTTTTTTTTTTTTTTTGTGGCTAAAGTTCTTATACATGAATGAATATTCAGTGCAGTTTAATCGTTGCTACTGGGTACTTTGAAAGTGTTGTGATCTCCACTAAACTCTGCAGGAATTTCGACTTGGAGCTTGGGATGGTCTGAACTTTATCCAAATACATAGAAACATTTCCCCCCACTACGTTAAGATTGATCACCCTCGTCAATCACATTCTATAGGTCTGAATTAGCATGCCTCCAGTCATCCTCAAGGACCTCAAGCTAGTCATCAAGGAGTGATTTTTCCTAAGATATCAATTATGTGCTCAACAGAGAAGGAGAAATGACAGAAACAAATGTGGGGGAGATAATGTACCACTGTATAAGTTCCATTCCACTGGAAGAAAGATGGTTGAAAAAAACATGCCATAATACTCTCCAGTTAAGATGAAGTCCCTAGCAGCCAAATTCCATGTATATTTATAAGAACAGTTTGTGATGATAGTTAGATTTCCCAAGGATATTCCAGTGGAAAAAAAGGCTCCATGCACACAGAGTGCAGGCAAAAAGAACTGCAATGCTCAGTTGTTCTGTTCTCCTTGCTGTACTGGAGCAGTATTCATTTTAAATTCTGTTTTACTTGATCACACTTCCACATTGAAAATATCTCTATTACTTGTTGGGTGTGTGACTCAATCATTATTTATGGTGTCAGTTTAAAAGTCTTCCTTTGACTTCACCAGTGAATTATCTATTTTTAAGTTTTGTCAAAATCTGCAGTCTAGATATAAACTGAATATTACTTTCCTTAAAAAAAAGTTTATCTCATTCAAATTATATTGTCAGTATTTGCTTATTCTTTCAAGAATCCTGCGGGCCACAATCTCATCTGAGCTATGAAGTTCTACATTAATTGGCTTAACTTTAAAGTAAAATGACTCAGAGTAATTTCTAAAGGTTGTAGAGAACTGGTGGGGACAAATCTGTGATATAGTCAATCTCATAGGAACAAAGTGAGTCCATCTTAAACCAGCAGTCCAATAGAAAAGGACTGTTTTGAAAGAAGCAAAACTGAGTTCTGTTGTCCTGAGTTTTGCAGTTCTTCAATGTTTTCATTCTTCTGTAACAGTTTCCCACACACTTTCTGTAAACATAGCCATGTTTTTCTAACTGTGTTCTATTGTTTGCATTCCTTTCTCCTGGGCGGAGATAATTGATGGATAATTCTTTTGACCAGTGTGATGGAGAGGTGGCAATTTCTCCCTCCAATCCTGTGGTTTCTAGGAGGATGTATAAAATAAAGTGCAGGGTCTGGGAGGCACAGTCCTGCCCAGTTTTGGCCCACAGTTTGGCTCTGTCTCTCCAACACGTGTCTGCGCCTTTCTTTCGTGTCCAAAGTGCGACAGAGTTCCTGTTTGCAGCCAGCAGGAGTAAAACAAGAATAGCTTTCCCTTGATGAGGAAGGACAGGAACCATCAATAACTGAGTAATTTTGAGTAGAGGAGGCAGAAAATAAACTTGATATGCTCAAACTCCATGGTACCTTTTTATGACAAAATTTACTGTAAATGATCTGTTACTTTTTAGCTCACTGCCAGTCATTTCCAGGAATTCACTCTAGTTCCTTCACAATAAGAGACTGATCCAAACAGCAATAATTAAGCTCCAGATTGAACTAAATGCTAGAAAACCCATATTATCAGTCAAGGATCTCACTGTCAGAGAATCATTTGGGTTGGAAAAGACCTCTAAGAGCACCAAGTCCAAACATTAACCCAACACTGACAAGTCCAGCACTAAATCATGTCCTAATCTTGAACATTTTTGTTCCTTTACAGAGGCCATTCTCCTTCCCTCACTGTTGCTTCAAGGCCCTTCTTTGTCTTTGCAGAAGCGTTTTTATAGGGCCGACAGCTCTCATTTACACAGGGAAAAGTTACAGTTGAGAATGAAAAATAATTTTTGTGCAGATAAAGATTTTCAGGAGTGTTTAAATTGCTCAGGAACTACAGCCCTCACTAAAAATAATACTGTATTTTGAAAATGCCCATGTATTCTTTCTTTCCCCTGAAAATTGACTATGTCTGCATTTGGTTATACAGAACCAAGACTAGTAATGAGTAGTTCAATGTTTCATGAAGATGAAGGACTAATCTGCTGAAACATAAAGTAATTGAAGCTATCCCAAGTCAATGCATACAAAAAATATTTCATTTCACAAAATAAGTTGCATTTTTCTGCTGAAGAAGTTATAATTTTGCCTAAGCAATCAGCATATGATTGAACAGAAACAGTCTGATGTGAATATTTCATTATAAGGAATTTTTCCTTCAACTACACTCAATAAAACAAAAATTACTCTGATTTGCTTGTAAAACTAAAACAAATTTGGTCTTTTACACTCTTGTTGTCTTGCAGCTTTAGTACAAACATTCATTCCAGGCAATTAGCTACAGTTGTCTACTAGCTCACATCTCAAGTTTAAATACATCACCTGACCAGTGTAAATAAATTTCAAGTCTATAAAATTATTTTTGTTATGTTACTATTCTGTCTTATAAATGTTTATAACTCCATTAAAGATATTAGAAAAATAGCAACAGTACTCCCTGAGCAACCATTTAAAGTCCTGATGTGTTACACAGTAGTTATAAATTAGCACATTTTTTTCAGTGATTACTTAGAAATAGTAATACTCTTTTCCTGTTCCTGATTTAGCTTCTTGAAGCAAAACACCAATCACCTAAATTCCATGGATTTTTAAAAATAACTATATAGAACCTCTGAAGGAAGATAAAGTTTCACTTCCTTTTCTGGTAACAAAATGTGTGCCATCGTATCCTATAATAGAAACCTGCATCACAGAAGTCACCATGGAAGAAGTCTCTGCTGCAAGGTAGCACTTCTTGAATAAACATTTGAGAGCAGTAGACATAACTTCACTGTGGGACCACTGATATTCCACATAAATAGGGATATATGTATGTATAACGCAATTCCCATCCCAAATATTGAAATAGGTGGTAGAAGGTATTCACATGAGTATTCTTAGGGGAAAAAGTTATTTCCTGCTCTTGTATGAAGAGAATATCCCGTGTGTTTAAATAACATTAAATTTGAATAATTTTTCAGTTTTGTTTAAGGAAACCTTTTTTTGTCTTATGCTAATTGTACTCTTAACTGTATGAATTCCTTTTGGTAATATTTAACTTTATTTAAATCTCAGTAAACTCAGTTTCATATTTTAGCTCTCACGATTTCTTTTTTTCAGACTATCAGTTAAGACCTGTTAGTC
Source organism: Climacteris rufus (assembly GCA_013398175.1). Lineage (NCBI taxonomy): Eukaryota > Metazoa > Chordata > Aves > Passeriformes > Climacteridae > Climacteris > Climacteris rufus. The sequence goes on from VZRZ01002587.1 coordinate 89,854, forward strand.
AAGCCTTTCAATTATTTCTGGGATCAGTTTTTTTATAGTAGATCTATTGGCATAAAAGGGGATCTGTCTTCTGCTTTATTTCTCATTCATTTGTTCTTCATTTACATACTTGTTCTTCCCACACTTTTCCTTCCCATTCTCTCCAATACAGATGATTACCACTTTCATTTCAAAGGAAAAGCAGGGTGAGGGAAAAGAACAGTTCTTAAAAGCTGGGTTAGAAATTAGCTAGCAGCTATTTTCACACATTTTTTTCCCCAGCTCTTTATAAGCACTCCTTCTCTAACTAACAGAAAACAAGAATTGTTTCATAAGACAGGCTTATGAAAACAAAACAGATAAAAATTCGATAAGGTGCTGTGTGCATATCATGGTAAAGGAAATATTCATATAATTTTTCTTTCACAAATGGATCAATTGTGTAAAAACCTACCAACAAAACAAGGAAATATAGTGCTTGCTCACTGAGGATAGGACGAAGACTAATGGCTTATATTACTGAAGTGTTTCATATTTAGCATACCCCATAGGATACCGAAGTTAAACTGCTNCCCTCCCCTCTCTTTCCAGAGCAGAGTATTCCTGCTTTCATGAAAGGAGTAGGGGACAAAAAGGTTTTTGCAGACTGTTCCTTTTTAAACTAAAAAAATTAAAAAAAACTTTTATTTTGAAGTTCCTCTATTTGCAAGCTTTTTTTTTCTTTTTCTTTTTTTTTTTTTTAATCTTAAAAGGTACAGAAGAACCAGATATTTAATTCTATGCCTTTAGGACATTACCCTCAGTTTGCTGAAGCAAAACAAACAAGCAGCACTCCTTCAGAAGCTCATTGCATGCATTTTCCCCTCCATGCATGGTATTGGCACTAATCAGGGAATCCCCATGGGACAGTCATGGGAAACTGTTGTGGCCACAGGAGAAGCTCTCCGTTCTTACAGGGAAAGATTCTCCCCAAAAATCAGTGCATTTCAGAAGGAGCTGCATGTGAGGGCTTCTCACGTGTGGGGTCTGTGTTGGCCTCCTTACCTCCTCTGCCCTGCTCCCACTCTCAGCCCCAGCTCCCCATCTCCTGTGGGGGAGCTACCCCATACAGCACCCTGACAGCCTTCCTCATCTACTATCTCATAAAGCTTACACTGTTACTGAAATAAGGACAGAAATACCCAGAATTTGGGGAACGCTTGTGGTTCCTCAGTTCCAATTTGCTTATTCTCCTAGGTTTCTTTTTTTTTTTTTAACCTGATATAATTTCTTTTGATGAAACTTTAAATGAAAATAGAAAATGTTTCATATTTTCAAAAAAAGGCAGCAGTGGATGGAAAAAGTGAAGAAAGCCATAGCACTTTCCTGCATTGTTCACTGGTGAAGAGGTAAACAGTGATCTGTCAGAGAGTGGCTGCCACCTCCCCAGGAGTAAAGACATTCTTACTTCACTCTCAACTCCACCCAGATACGTTTAACATTGCTTTTCTCAGTGCAAAGCCTTGCTAGCCACGATCACCTGTAATCCATACCACATCCAGAGATAGTGACAGACCACCAGGAGAACATTTTAGACCTGCTAAAAATGGGGCATGGCTCGCAAAAATCTGAAATGGCAAAACACCTGCTACATTAAATGTTTTACAACAACCAAAGGTACAAATGTCAATCAAGAAATTATTCTTGTGCTCACAATGAATATTGCAAATCTTCTTTTCTGATGCCAGCAACCACATTTTCAGGTTTAACAATAATTACTACGTGTCCATTAAAAGACTAGGTTAAAACTTTTGAAAGAGTTTGTGGCTTGGGGAAAGTCATGTTGAACAAAGAAATAAGTGGTCATGCAGGAGTGACTGGGAGAATGATGGTAGGGTTGGGAATTGCCACAGGGAAACCTCACCCCTGTGTCTTCCACATGTGTTCAGATGTAGCATCTTCAGAAATTTCCTACCTTGAAATTCACCATATACAACTGAGTGGATGGATGCCCCCAGCTGTTTTCAAGTGATCATGCTGTAGACACCACAAAGAGGTTTTGTAAGAGAAACTCAAAAGTAGACCTGCAAGTTTGTGGCAAGTAGTGGACACAACTAGAAGTCTATTGTGTAGCATATAATTGTATTATGCTGTGGTGGTTTAGGAATACTGTTCTCCAATTTAGTACTCCCACCAAAACCATGTACTGCTCCCTCTGCCCCTCCAATCGGAGGCACAAAAGGCAGACATCACGGGTTGAGATGAGAGCAATTTGCTCGAAACCGCAGTGAGATAAGAAAATTAACAGTAACAGCAACAATGCCAATTACAGAAGATACAAAAAAAATAAATGATTCACACATAAAAAAACCCAGGTGATAAAACACAATACTGGATGGCTCCCTCCACCAAGATTTTCAGCAGGATGGAACCCCTCCTCCTTGGAAGAGAGTCTCTTTCCCCTGCCCCCAGCAATGATGTGAGGTGGTATAGAATAGCCTCTGTGTCCTGGCCACTTCCCATCCTGGCTACTGCAAAAAATAACCCTGTCCTGTCTGGAACTAGGACATATGCCTAAAGATCCCATCTATGTACAATTCTAGGCTCTCTATTGTAAATGGTGCCGTTATCACTACCCATTTTGGCAGTTCTGGGGGAAAGTCCAGAGACAATGGGGGAGGCAGGGGGAAGTCCACTTCAAATAACCATGTTGAGACACAATAAGACACTTGAAATGTTTGTCTGAAGAAGAGACATCAGACAATTTGAGATGAAACTTGATGCTCTGTGTGCTTCCACAGTTCATTGCAGCAGCACGAGATCCGTGCCAGCACAAGTGGGAGCGGAGCAGCTGCGGCAGTGTGACATGCCAACCAGGCTGGTTCATGCCACCCCACACAGCACAGGTTATTTGCTCAAGGAGCACACCAAGCTGGTTCTACCTATCACTGGGTACCCTCCAGCAAGGGGATATATCCCTTTTCATCACTCTGAGTACTGTTTTCACGCCCTTCATTTCACAGTAAGTCAAAATAAAATATTTCTTCTATGCTCTATGCTCTGGCACTGCACAGGCAGCTACTACAGGTTTAGAAGCCTTCATTCATTTCTGAACTTCCTAATTAAATACTAAAGAGTAAAAAACCCAGTCACCACCAGTTGTGGTTCAAGAGGTCAAATCAAGTATTAAATGGAAAAAACTACCAGGTGTGTAACTGTGTGGGCAGAACAGAATGAGATACAGAGTCTTTGACCTCTGTGTTTCTGGTTAAAATCTATACAGCTTTATAGTCAGTTATAAAAAGTATCCTGCCATTTGACTCATTTCTGTATGCCAAAGTTCTGAAGGAAATTTATTCATAGTTATATTTGAATCACTGTCTATATGCCTTGACACTTCAGATCAAAACACCAGAGGAATCTGATGATTTTAATTCTAATTATTTAAAAAAAAGAATTAAAATTAAGTCCTACCTGGCCTTCTGTATAATTTTTTCCACTGAGAAATCTCTAAAGAGTTATTTCTAAGTCACAGACTTCAAAACCTGATGGAGTTTCTGGTCTGAAAATTCATCCTTTTGCTCTGAAAAGCCAATATCTTTTTGGTAATTCCTTTAACATTGTCCATCCATTTGCTGTCCTTCAGGCTTTGCATGGTTTGTTTTCCCACTGAGGGCATGCATTTTTTTTAAAAAGCAAAAACACACCAGTAACCAACAGTCGTAATATACACAATACAACACGGAAGATGCATATATCTCTTCTGTAGACTTGAATAGCCTTAAATTGATTTGCTCCTTTGTCCATAACAGAACAGCTGTGTAGTTCAGTGCAAGCTGAAATCCATCTAAAGTTGTGTGCAGAGTCAATTTTACAGGGCAGTCATCCAATGTGCAAATGTGAGGCCTCTATACACTATTTTCTCTTTTTCTCCCAGAAATTATGTTGTGTCTGAGCCCACCTCTATATTTAGGTGTCTGCATCCAGGATGCCACAGGTGTGTCATCCTCAGTACCAGTCACAGTTAGTTTAAAGTCAGCCCATAAAAACACATGGGTGTCAGATACAATATCAGCTAAAGATCAGCAGAATACTTGAAGTATCAGATAAGTATCAGATAGAAACCTCTTTTTTACAGCAACGAATTATTACCATGCTCTACACACTCAAAATTAGGGAAATTAGGACAAAGGGAGAAAAAAGACTTGCTTGTTGCAGTGTGTGGACAATCCCCATGAACTGCAACAAACTGCCAAAACTGGCATATTTACTAAAAGGATTTTGTGTGCTGTAACTTTCATCCCACACATCTAAATCCTTTTTCTTACAGTTATGTTCCCACTCACACCATAGAGGCCACACTGGGAGACACAATGATCATATGTGAAAAGAAGCCCAAAGAAAGTGGAAAACAAAATGTAAGTAACAGAAAGGTAGAGTAATTAAAATACTTGCATATTTAAATCTACTTGGAGATTTGGCAGACAGAAATGCAATACAAACAGCTTCAAGATGTCCAAGTTTTATGTTTGTTAGATGTGGTTTTAAGTACAGACTTAAAAAGAAAAGCAGGAGAAAAACAAGTAGGTAGCTCCAAAGCATCCAGTAAGCATCCAAGCTGTATCCCAGAACAGCCTATAGCAAATATAAAGCCAATAGTAAAGCACAATAGCAGCAGCCATGAGGATAGTGTGAGAGTAAAGTAACATCAGCACTTTTTTTTTTCCTGTAATACAGGCCAGGGAATTCATCAGAAATTATTTTTAGAGAGACCATACTCTGTTCTAGTGTAGAAAACTACAACAAAAAAACATTCTCCCTCAGAAGCATCTCTGCTAATCTTATCAAGATAATATTTCTTCTCAAGTTACCTCTAGTCATCAGTGAAACTCTGGACTATACAAGAAGGGCAGACCCCATCAGATTCCAAAAGCATTAGTGCCCGTAAATCCCCGAGTTGCCCAACCAAAAGTGTGTCCTCAGATGAAGTCATCCTTTGGTGTCTCTATTTAGCCAAAAACAAAACCAAAGACATGAGTTCAAGGGTTGAATGAAGAAAAAACACATAAGTGGATACTACTTCATCTGTATGTCCTGCACAGAAGGCACCAACTCAACCAAGAAGAGTGCTCCTCTTCTCTAAGGAGTGATGGTGTTGATGTCCAGTACCAGCTGGTATCAGGCAGACTTTTTGAATTTGCAGAGAAAAGCAGAGACCTGCTAGTATGGCTGACCTCCACCACCATTAGCTCTGAAGTCGTGCTGCTAACCACCAAAACTGTGCTGTGCTCATATGATTCTTCCACACTTCTGGAATAAACTCATTGAAACTAAGGCTAGCTGTTTCCACTCATTCTGCAACACTCAAAACCTCTTCACACAGCCTAAAGTAAAAAGTTCCTGCTTCTTTCACTTCAGTCCTGGCACTGTCTTTCTCCAAAAAGAAAAAGGGAAGCATTGCTCTGAAATGAACAGATGAAACTAGTATCAGATGAGGAGAGCACAGCAGGATTAGATAAATGCTTAAGAAGCAGAAATATTTTAGTCTTTTCATATAAGTATTCCTAGTGCTAAATAAAAAATTAAAAGGCATTGTTTGCAGGGGCTTCTGAATTTTTGAATACAGCTTTTGAACTTACATATCAGTTAAGCATATTTATCCTTTTAGTGCTGAATGCTGCCATAAAAAAGCAGAAGAAAGAAGTTCTTGCAAGTTCTCTTCTCAGCAGCCTTTTTTTCCAGCTCACTGGAAGCAAAAGCAACACAGGGGCTGGAGGTGCAGATGCAGTCCTCACATGCTTTTTGTCAGCATGGAGAGAAAAATATCCCCTTCTTGAGACTGTGCTATCTATTGCTTCTGTAACTCACAGCAGCAGCATGAAGATTTTGCAGACTTATCAGCACTTTAGAGAGAGGTAAAGGCTAAGTTTTATTATTATTAGCTTAATTTCTACTCTTTTTCTTCACACAAACACATATTACTGGGCTCTAGGGAAACATTAACAACAGCAGTCTCATTTCTTGCTCTTAATACTGGCTTTAATTAAATATTGCTTTCTCTCTACTTAGCTAGGTGGCATGGGACACAGGAATTATTTGAAAGGACTTGAGAGTGAACTCAAGAACTAGTACAGTGGAATTACTCATTTCTGTGCAAAAAGAAAGACTAATTTTCTGTCAACTGGTTTTTAACTAGTCCCTGTTCAAAGCACTGTGGCTTGGTCCTGCAATGTCTCAGACAAGATTTCCATCAGGTAAAGAAAGCATGATTGCAGCACTGCTCCTATGCTTGGGAAAAAAATAGTATCAGATGTTTGTGACATGGTCAGTATTACTTGAATCCAAAATGCTGAGACCCTTTATTTTTCACCTTTACTAAGATTTTATCATACCTGAAACACTTGTCTGGATTTGGTCAACCCAAGACAGGGATCAAAGATAATTCACTGCTGCAACAACAGACTTGCATTAAAATCTGCCTCCCTTCTCAAATATTAGGTATATGCAACTAATATATCTTCAGTTAAGAAATATAAATTGAATTTTTTTATCTTTATTTTAAAAAAAATTTAATCAGCAGATCCCTAACTGTATGCTTCTAGGTATTTGCCTGTAAAGAACCAAAGCTAATGTTTATATGTATGTGAATACTTTTTATTTAGCCAAACCAAATGGGAAAGGAGCAATACATAAGAGAGGAAAAACTCCTTTTCTGAGACAATGTGGAAGAAAGTTGATAATATTCTCTTTCCATTAAAAAAAAAAAAGGAAAAAATAGAAATATATAATTCCTTTCAGAAGAAACAGCATGAACTCTAGATACCAGAATTTCTGATAATTTATGGTAGCATTTTATTCCAGTGATAATTTAAGTAAAGTACATTGAGAGAAATTCTTATACATTCCAGGAATATCCTTTATTTTTTCTTCTTCTTAGTTTATACTCATGGTCTTCATACTAATCCTAACTAAAGAGTGATGGATATAAAGAAGAAATCTGGATTTCAAGTTTGGTATGCTAGGAGCCAGGAGACTAATTTAAGCTTAATAAACAACAGAAAAAACAAGCCACAGGCAGTCTGGCCAACAGTTCTTGTGATCCGTAGAGGTGTACAGACAACGTGTAATTATTGGAAAAACACATCTAATCCAATCATGCTCTAACTCCTGGCAACACAGTGTTCAGTCTATTGCCTTTATGCTAACTTAAGTGGGGTTGCTTCCAGCAGCTGCCTCTACCCATCAATTACCACCATGCTTTCCCAATTCTGTGTTGCAACTTTCACCGGTGAAATATATTCGCCGTTTGAAATGGGTTTTCTCTTCTCACTGGTTATTTTGTGGGGAAGACACTGTTGTGACAGTAACTGTGATAAAGGATTTTGGTGCTTGAGAGCATCACAAGGCTGAGCAGTGAGGACTTGGCTCTGCATTAGTGGGCTGCTGGCAAGTTCCTAGGGCAGTTGGGTTGCAGAATTACAGGGCCAGAAAGCATCTCCAGAAGTCATCTAGACCAGCCTCAGTCTACATCTTAACAGCAGTTCTACCAACTTGGTCTTGAAATGTGGCAGCAACTGGGACTCTACAAGTGCTTAACCCTATGGAATTTTTTGGGTTCTATCATCAACTGAACTTATTTACAAATCATCTTCTCCCAAAAAATAAGAAATCTGCAGCATTCATTCTTCTGTTCTGTATGAGGAAAATTAGACTGTAAAAATTTTTAAGGATCTTCTTCATCTGTTGATACACTTTTCATTTGAAAGAGGTGGGGTCTGAACATTCCAAATCTAGGAATAAACATAGAAATTTTATGCTAACCAACCGACCTGTATATGTTGCCATTACCGTACAGCTTATTGCACACTGAGGTGCCTTTCTCTTTATTTCAAGTATTCCCAAATATAAACCTTTGAAAAAGAGCAGGGGTAAATGAAATGGCTCTATCATAACAGTGCTTTGTGAATACTAATGTTCAAGGATGCTGGGGACAACACTGTATTTCACTTGTCTCATTACTTCTAATGCTTTGATAGTGTAGAACCTGTCAAAAGAGAAAATTTACACCCACATCTGAAATCCCTAATAGTTTAATACAAGAAAAAATCTTCTGGAATCATTGTGTTCACAATTCTGTAATTTCAGTTAAAATAAAGCAGAAATAATTATAAGTGTTTGAAATTTAAAAAAATTAGAATAACTAAAAAGCAGACATTTTTCATAGTGTCAGATATATTTCTTTACTAGATGAATCTTTACATGTCAAAAGCTTAATGGAAGGTGTGGATTTTGTTCTTTTTCTCCAAGTATTTTGCAGTTTTCTGCAAAATTTTACTAATTAATTTACAATAAAGAATATATTTAGGCAAACTTCAAGTGTTATGAGTCATTATTGCTGTCCAAAATACATTTCCCTTTGCTAATACTTGGTTTCAATCAAAATTTCTAATCACATATATGTACTCGGGTCAATTTATGAATAATTGAAAAAGGAGGGGGTGGCACAATATTTTTTTTAATGGAAGCTACATTCAGAATCCATAGATAAGGCTAGATAATTGCTAAAGGTCATGAGAATGAAGATGATCTGAATATATTAGCTTAGAGACCACAGCACTGAAATTCTCGGAGTAAAATTACATTCGGTCTCTTAAACAGGTAGGTGTTAATAAATACACAAAAATTAACTAATAAAATCCAGTAGTAGCTGTCAAGTCAGCAACACCTCTTTGTTCATTTTTTAATTTGTTCTATCTCATCTGGAGGAAAAATGAAGAACTAGCTCTATTTTACTGTGTGCTTCTGAAGGCAAACAGTAACAGGAAAATCAGCTTTGGGATAATGCTTGTGGAGATACACAATGGCAGGTCCATGACTTGCTATTTTGTTCAGTTTTTCCTTTTGTTTTATTAACAACAACAACAACTGAAGAAAGTCTGATTTTGGCAAAGTGAATAAATCAAATCTTTCATATAAACAGTAACAAATTTTTTACCTGCCTGATTAGTTTCCTCTCCAAGGACATATTAGCATTGTCCACTAAATTTAGAGTAAGAAATAAAATGCAACTTGATTGAGGCAGTTTAAGGACCTGTCATTACAGACTAGTGCCTGAGATTTTATAAAGCCAAGGACATCTGCTGCAGTAATGTGCTGGTGTAGCAGAGTATAACCCACATTACACAGTGGTTTAATGCTGCTTAATACAACTGCCATGTTTTAATCCTCTTTTAATGGTGTTACATTAAACAGTACATATGTCTTCCACTTTACTCTCACAAGTTGGAGCATCCTCACTGGTCAGTGGCAGGGGGGATTTCTTGATCTTCACAAAGTGAATGTGCATAAATTGGGTATTTATAGCAGTAGTTAAAAGGTAAACACTTGTCTTTGAATACCTAAATTTCAGTCAGTAGTCATAAAATACACCTCTGAACAACTACGTTTGTCACAAAAATGTTGTTAGAAATTAGTTACAATAGATTTTTTTTCTTCCTTATAGACATTGCTCCTCAACCACTAAGAATAGCTCACACTCTAAGACTATTAGGAGTCTGTTACTGGCTGGTATGTACACAGTCTCATCAGAGCTCATTGCAAAATCAGAACTTACATTGTCACACTAAGTTCTCTTCACAATGAACCATTTTTAATTCCCTCCAAACAAATTAAGCAAATTAAAGGGCGGGACGGGGGGGAGAAGAAAGGAAAAAACCCCATGCTTTTTCTTTCTTTTTGTAAAAGCAAAGCAAGTGATACTGAATATATTCAAAAAGAGCTAAGAGGAACCTGACCATACTGTGAGCAGAAATAATGTATTTGTCTAGCTACAGTCTGTATACTACACTGACAGATTGGGCACTGTTTTTTTTCAACAACATTATGTACCTTCAAAGAAAAAATGAGGAGTACAATAGTGGAGGTGAAAAACATGTTTTTCATCCAAGTAAAACCTGAATTTGCTGTGATATAATGAGAAGAAGTTTTTCAGTTATTTATTTTTCTCTGTGAAATTACAAAAGATTTATCTAAGACCTGAGTAAAGCACAGATCAGAAAGAGGAGATATGCTGTGAAAACACAGCTATAGATCTTACAGGTGATGTTTTGGAGGAAAAGTTTCAGAAAAACAAAGGAAAATACTGCATGACATGCAGACCTTCTTGAATCTCTGAATATGACAATATGACTTGTGTGTCCTTGGAAGGAATGAATGCATGTTCAGAAGGTGTGGTGCCCCAGTGCAGCTACCTTAGAAAAGTGCTAAGGATGAGATTTTGCCCAGTGGGTAATATTGAAGAATGTCTCAGGAAAACTCTACTCTCTGTCCCTGTCAGATTTTTAGTATACAGAAATAGTTTGATCTCTACTTACTCACATTTGCTCACAATAGTTTTTTTATTACCTTTAAGACAGGCTGGTTACATCCAAGTGCATGCCCAGGGCAAGCTCTGTTACATCTTTCCCTTACAGAAAGGGACAAAGTTTAAGAAAATGTATGTTAGATTTAAGAACTGTCAGTGTTAGTCATTTGTCTGATCTAGAGCTTTGGTAAATTTGATAAACAGAGCCTTCAGTTAGAGGTGACACAAAGATATTTCTTACCAAGGTAGAAATGGAAGGACCATGATTTTATAGGTCTCCAATTCCTGCACATACTACTTGGAAGATAAAATACCTCAAGCACCTTCTGTAGACATCATGAAGAAACAGCTATAGGGGAAGATGGAAGTGAAGAGAGTATATTTCAGAATCAATGCATGTTGGATACTAAGAAGTCCTCATTTAGGGATATTTGGCACATACAGGAAAAAAGTACATTTACACTAAGAAAGTTCTGAATTACTTAGATTAGCCCTCAACTCCTCTCATCATTGCTTAAGAGTGTACTTAGCTACCCAAAAATAGAGACACATAGCACATCCACAGTCCTTCCTGTAAACATGACACCTGAAAGGTTTTCACTCATTGCACTCTCTCAGGTCAAATGTCAACAACAATCCTAAGCTTGTCCCATAATCACAGCTACTGGAATCCTTTGTTGCTGTTCTGGTTCAAAGTGCCATCTATATCAACAAAACCAGAACCAAACAGAACAATATTCCCATTTACTGGATGACAACATATGAGGAGAAGCAAAAAAACAATACCTGTTTTGAGGGAAATGCTACTGCTGTGGGAAAGGTACTCATTACTCTATTGAACTTTGACAAGTAGTTTACAGCTATTGCTTGCTAACAAAGACAAATTCCTGGCTGAAGTATGTCCCTCTGCAATTAAATGCAGCTATAGTACCTTGTAGTGTGGGTGTGTTTGTTTAATATATTCCACCAACCAAGGAGTTTTCTAGTCCAAAATATTTTGTCAATTATTCATCTGGTTTTAAACTTTGTGAGTGTTAACTTCTTGCTATAGTCCAGTTACATAAATTACTAATTGAACTTCTCGATGTTACTCATTGAAGGACTTTCCCATTACTACTGGACAGGGACTAAGGCAAGTAAAGGTACATATGTGTAAATATTGTGAGCAGTAGAGCTTCATGTAGTACTTTACTCCAGTATCTTCTCTACTGACATTAGATTGTTAAAAATTTTTTATTGCATCTGAAACTCACTATCATGCGTCATGAAAAGAATAAAAGTACTAATACATTTTTTATCCCAGTTTTTAGGGTGTCCCTCCATACATGCACTTTTTATATTGCTAGCTTACATATTTTATTGGTGTGAGGATATCCCTTCAACGAAGTTGTTTATTAGACTTCAACAACTTCACAGAAGAAAGTTACGGCCATTTGCTTAAAGTATTTTCTTCTAGAGCTCAAAACTTCAAAGGAGTTATAGCAAAATGATACAGAAACTCAAGTGACATTGAAAATCAGTAGTCCAATACTGTGGTGTACTGACCCTCAGCATATAAATGTCATATACCATTCCATCATCTTTTATGAAATAGCTTTATCTGAAAAAGCTGCCAGTGCTTAAATTTTCAAACTTTTGTCAGCATATTCTGAAAAGAGACTGGTGAAATAAATTTGGGTGACTTTTAATGATCCATTGGTACTGAAATGGATATGTCAGCACAGTGGATTTGTTACTTCTTGTTAAAGTATCTTGCCTCCCTATTAACAGCTGTGAAGATTTGTTTTCTTTCTTAATGATGTCAAAGAAAAGGAGAAGATTTTTCCTTTACTTTTCCCGTTTTTTTACCATTAACAAAACCAAAATTTACAGTTTTGTATATCCCTTACAAACAATTACTCTGAAATCACTCAAGTGTAGAATTTATTTTGTTTTAAATTGTCTCTTCCCATAAGTCTCGTGTAGGGCATAGTTCTGCACTGTGTAAAATGTCTCTTCTTTCAAAGCAAACCAAGTACCACTCAAGATGTCTTCAAAACTACACAGCACCCCAGCTGTAGACCTTTATTTAATAAACACCTACTCTGAAGAAGCCAGAAATAACCAGAGCAGCAGGGAGGCAGACATCAAGTATTAACAAGGCTGAACAAAAAATCCCTGCCCCAGCAAGAAGGATGGGACCATGCAGGTCTCCATCTCCAAATTTTTGTTAGGGTGGAAGAAGCAGTAAGAAGGAACAGTGCATTTCTATTTCAAGGATATTGATGGGACCCAAGCAAAGATTATGAGAGAATAGAAGAACAAGAGCCACTGCTCTTTTCTTCACCAGAGGTGCCACAAAAGGGGAAACATACCTGTGTGTAAAAAGGGCTGAAGGAGGAGTGATCTCTCCACCCACTCAGTCATCCAAAAAAATAGGATAAAAGGAGCAGCAGAAACTGAGACACAGACTGAATTAGTGAGATTGCCAAGTGTAACCACTGAGTATAACTTCTTCAGCCCATTTATTCTCTCATCCATTGTAAAGGAATAAAGGGAGACCTTTCAGACATATGGAGAAGGATTATCTCGTAGCTGCTCAGGACATGGCAAAACAAGCACTGAGTCAACTTGTGCAACCTCTCCACAGTCCTTCTTCTTTACTGCTGCTTTTCACCTGAACTGCCCCAATGACCCTTAGCTACAGCTCAGGATCAGTCCTGCAAAATACACAATGCACTTATATATTTCATGGTTTAATGGAAATAGTATTGAATTTTAGGAAGGTTTGGTTAGGTTTTTTCCCCCCTATATTAATGTCTTTGCTCCTTTCACAATGACGCAATTAATGTTAAAATATTTATAACAAAAATTACAGAATAGCTGTTTTTCTGTTTTTGAAATTATTTCAGCATTACTGTTCTGTCCTTAGAAACACTGGGCAACTTGATTTACATGGTTTTTTGTCTGGATGGGAAAGTGTAGTCCGTCTCTAGCAGTGTCCATGCAATTCCATAAGACTTTTAAAATAAAAAATCATTTAGAAAATTGGAAGTAGAAATACACCTTGAAAGAAAGTTTCTTTCAGCAGTTCTACTGACTCTTTGTGACAACCCAGCTGCAAGCTTTTTATTTTTCTCTTGAAGCTTTGAAAAAATGAAATATAGATGAAGGTCACTTTTCATTACATCTCCCCTCATTGTGAATGGGTTTATTTCTTTCTGCTTTTACTGCTAAGAAACTCCCAGTCTCAGCAGCAGAGACAGTAAAACACTCGTATTTCCCCCACTGTACTGTAGGGTTTTTAACAGATGGACAAGTGAAGGGGGCTCTTGATTCACACTTAGGATAGATTTAGGAAGTGATATCAAAACACCACCTTCACTTATCCTCTAATATTTTCTTAAGGACTCACATGAATGGGAAGCAACCAAGAGCAGAGAGACAAGCATGACTGGAAAGAAGAAAGGTTCCCTGCCTGGGAAAAGGAACCTCCTCCTTGTCTTTGCTCCAGAGCCATCCACTCCTCCCCAGAAATCTCTGACTGCAAATCAGCTGCACCTGCATATTTTACTATTAAGGTTAAAGCCAACTCTTATTCTTTCCAGAACTATAGGGGTGCGTACTTAACATAGGCACTCTTTCTGGGGTTTTTTTACAAGTTTTTCCCAGTGAAGTTTCACTTCCATTTTCCTGTGTTCCTGGAGGGCTATTCTCCATGCATGTGCATAGGTATGCTGAGAAACTATTCATGTTTGTGCCTCAGACGTATTAGTTAGACCCTATTCAAGAGTTAGAATTTTGTTTTTAATCCTACTGTTTTTGTTTGTCTTGGTGGCATTATGGAAAAACTTCTCCCTTGCAGACACACAAATAGTATAGAAAACCCAACATAAACAAATGCTTTCACCTTCCTATATGATTAAATCATGGTTTCTTCTCTCAAATACAGAAAAGAATCAGTAAAAAAATCAAACTAAATTTGTAACAAGGAGAGTGCCTTGTAACAGTCGTAACAAGGAGAGTGCCTCTATGTGTGAGTAGAGTCAAACAGAAAGAAAAATAGATTCCTTCCTCTCTTCTGTTAACTACTGCTGTCACAATCCTGGAGAAGGAAGGACTGAGGAAGTAGCAACAACAAAGTCCTGAAGGGCTAAAAAGCTATAATGTGTATATTTGCATGCACACGCCTCCAGTGCCCCAAATGTCTTGACATGCCACATCCAATGGCAGTGGTTACAAAAGGCTAATAGTTTAATTACATTTGCATATTGTTGTACATACTGCAATAGATATTATCAATATTTAAATGACAGTTGATTGAGTGTCTTTTCAGCTTTTGCACTGCTTAATACATTATCATGAAAATCCCTCATACGATTGCCAGAGGTTTCTCCAATGCTAAAAGTGGCTCTGAGCTTCTAGCTCTGCCATTAAGAAATCCAGCTAAAACATATAGAATGGAAATTGAGTACACAGAGCAGCATAGGAGATCTCCTGTTGTGGGTCTGCTAACGATATCAGATGCTGAAAAGTGCAGCAAGACTCCGAGACAAAGAGAACCTAGAAGTGTTAGATTTAACAAATGTGACGGCAAATATCTAATAAGCATGCTTTCCATTTCCATAGCAACTTCCATCAAAGAAATGGAAAGCACTTTAAACATCAATCAATTTACCCTCAACAGTACTGTGTGGAAGGCAAAATATATATTAGAAGAAGTAAAGTTGCTTCCTGGTGATTGCTGGGCTGTATTTTAGAAGTCCTTTTTGCTACCTCTGCACTAACTTTCTCATTAGCATTCAGACTTTCAATCTGTCTATTTCATGTTCTCTCACACAGATTGTTGCCTAAGAGGAGTGATCAGAGATGTTGGGATAAAGAATAAAGATCCTGGGAAGTAATGAATTTAGCTATTACTGAACACCACCAGATCAATATAGCATAGTCTAAGCAGTCTTATCTACTGTAAGTTATCACTGCAAGAAAGTGTCTGCAAAGGCAGATGTTAGAACAACAGCAGCCTCTTTCATCAAGAATTTTGCCAAAGTACTTATACAAAAACCATATTTTGTCTCTCTCTATTAGGCAGGTACAACATGCATGCTGTAATGCCCAATGGGTAGGCACCATGACCCTGTATAAGGTACTTTGTGCCTGTTAATGATGGGTGGCTTTAAAACATTTAGAAAATAATTTTTATACAGTCAGTATGTCTGATGATAAAGAAAGAAACATAGCAGACCTTCAGTTAGTATGTGTGACATGCCTGCCCCCAACAAGAGAAAATAATGTCAGTCTGGTTCCTCCTGCTCTTGAATTTTTGGAGCTGGGATCTAAAGCCTGAAAAAGTAATTTTTATGCTCTGGAGTTCACACAAACTGAAATTGAAATGGTCATGTATTGGCAAAGAATTGTGGTAACCCTTGATGTTTTCTTTTATTATTCAGATGGCTCTGCTGGCTGGAATGAAAGTGAAGATGACAGACAGGATTTTAGTCTCTAGAGAGAGAAGATCTCATTGTAAGACTGGATGTTACACAATCTCCACCACTGGGGACAAGGTTAGAGCTGGTCATGGCCAATAAATTAGCTCCCTTTCACTATCTGAATAGGTTTCTTTGCTAGAAAGAAGGTTAGGGTTAGACCAAGGGAGTCTAAAGAGTAATGAGAACCTTTTTCTTTCTTTTTTGAATGACTCTTAAGAGTTTTTGAGGAACACAAAGGCCCTTTTCTCCAGTACTTCATATCCACTTTTCCAGAAGAAGTAGGTCCTTTAGCTAAAATCAAGCTGACAACTGAGGTTAGCATTTGGGATCTAGTAATTTAAGGTTTTGGCTGAATGGCATTTCAGAGTTCAAATGAAAGTAGATGCCTCCTGTGAGCAGTATTTTGATGGTTTTACTATTCACAATGGATCCATGGGATAGAATGGATTTGAAAGTAAGAGTTAGGGATTGTATTTTTAAATCTAAAGATGAAGAGTTTCTTTTTTTTGCTGGGTGCTAAATGGCTCCAAGTGATGTCAAGAAGACAGTTGCCACCTTCAGCATTCACTTTTTCAAAAGGGGTGGATTCCTTTGGCTAGAATGGAAAGCTTAATGTTAGGAATGGTGTAAAGATTTGCTAATCCAGAGATAGAAAGAAGTAGATATTTAGATTTAGGCAGAAATTTAGTGTCAACTGTAGCCAGTATGAGATGAACTCTTTCATTGCTGGGGTAGCTCCCCTGCATTTAATTACACTAAAATTTGGGACAAAGTAATAAAATATACAAGATACAAGATACAAGATACAATATACAATATACAATATAAAAAAATACTCTTTGCCAAATGTTAATGGGCCTGAGAGTAGGAAGAAGCTAGGCATTTTTTAAGTCCCATGCCTTATGTACACATTTTCTGAGGAGATGGAACCCTGGGCTATAATTAAGGTTAGAGTTAGGGCTACTGGTTGTATGTCAAAAGCAGAGAACCTGACTTAATTCTCAGTGCTGCATGTCCCTTGGTGAAGAACTACACTGCTGCTGTAATTTGGGGTTGATTATTTATGCATCCTTTCACTGCCTAGGTAGTTCTGTTAGATATAATGAAGGCAAGAGCTGGTTAAAGATTCAAAACCCACAGGCTGAAGAAATTATCTCCTTGAACTCTGTGTGCTACGGAGGTTTTGTTATGTATTCTACAAAACTGCTATACTAAATGGATCTTGTTTCAACAAGAGTCACCAAACCAAGTTATGACCAGTTTATTAAACCTCGTACTTGAGACTGGATACATGGATATAATTCTAGAATTATTTCGAAGTTCACATAACAAGGCAGATGTCAGAAATCACCCTCAAAATAAGCAATGACAGTCACCAGGCTTCTTTGTAGCTTTGGGATATCTCTGAGTAAAGAAAAGTGTCTGGAGAAAAATGTTTCTCAAGATGCCACCAGGCATTTTTGAGTACTGCTGTTCTCTGGGGTTCCTTGTGAGTTTTTAGGTTTTGTTCAGGTAGGGGCTTCCTAGCAAAGTATACATCAAGGCTTTGTTTCAATTTTGTTTTCAGAGAAAACAGAAAATGATGGGTTTAGGCTTTGTATCAGCTTTCAGCCTCTGCTCAATACTAAGGAAACAAAACAAGTAATACTCAGAAGCTGAGAATATGCTGTAACTTACATGTCTAGGGGAGTGCACTCTATGGTACTGTAATTTTTACTAGCTTTTATTCAAAATTGGTAACATTCTCATTTATTTGCTTAGCTTATATAACACATGAAAATACATTAGCAGGAAATTAAGTTTTTATGTATGTTGATTTTAAAAATCAACTTCAAAGCCATGTTTCTGTTATGAAAATGTTTCTTTTACAGTTGAGGTTTTACCATATTTGACCTGACAACACCTGGAAATGAACAAAATTATGAAAGAATAATCAAATGTTTTCCAAATTTGTATTAATTCTGACTATGCGTTTTTCACCAACCTTCAACACAGTGCACACCCAACAATTCACAGGAGAAAAAAAAGAAGAAAGTATTCTTTAACTGCTTGGATTCAGTTTTCAAGTAAAGTATAAAAATAATTACCTTTACCTTTCGAGAGCTTTTATAAACTATTGTTCTGGTCCACCTATAGAACAAAACCAGAGGGCTTTGTCATGTATTTCCATTCATAGAAGTGTGCCAGTTAGAGATTGGCTGAATTTATGAGCTATAGATATCACATCCTCACAGAAGAGAAAGGTGAAACATTGATATCATATGCCGTGATGATGTCACAGAAACATTATATCTCCCTTCTGTTGTTAAGGAGATCTGTATCCAGCTTCTCTCCTGAGTGATCTTCACTGCAGGTAAGTTTAGGAACTGATCTCCAAGTTATTCTGGAGAAGTTCAGTTCCAAGAAACCTTGTTTAGTTGAGGATTTGAAATGACCATGTTTGTTTCATTTGGGTTGTTTTTAAACAAAAGCATGTGGGTCACTGGAAGACAGAACATTGGTTTAGATGCAACCAATGCAATGTTCTACAGAAGAGAATGTGCACAAGTAGATATTAAAAAAAAAAACCTAAAAAAAATAAAAGAAGGATATCAGACATTTTTGTTATCTCCTGATCTTATTGACGAGAATTGTATCATGGGCACACTAGGGCAAAGGAACCATCTTCTGTCATAGCTGAGGCTCTGGTTTCAGAAACAAAGTAAACAAGGAAAGAAAAACCGGGAGGGTTTACACTAAACTTGATCACATTTCTACAGGTTCATATGATTGATTTCTGCATTCTTTAAGAGCTGTTATATCGGTGAAATTGCACCACAGGTAATAAGGTAGATCTGTGCTGCATTTGTGAGTGAAATGAGTGGGCATAAAGCATGCTACACTTTCATCTTTTTAATTCATCATATTAAAACTTATCATGGCAGGTGCAATTATGTGAGCACCAAAAATAAATAAGTAAGCAAATAAATAAATAGCTCTCACATTTTCCTAAGCATTCTGCTTTTCCTAAGCATAATAAATCCATGGGTTGGAGAGCAGGATGCAATCTTCCTTATAGCAGAAGATACTTTGGGAAGAAAATGCTAGTTAGGAAAACTGCTAAGATTCTGTTATCACAAAGAGGGAGGGAGGGAGGGAGGGGGGAATAAAGGCAGGGAGGAAGGGAGGAAGAGAGGAAAAGAGAATGAGTAGCATACATGACATTACAGAGTCAGTAGTTTCTCAGTGTATAATAATTTTTGAGAGAATAAGCCATATCTCTGTGGTGTAGTCTAAAATCAATCTACTTTTAGCTATTTGAGTCAACTCTATTCCAGATGCAAACATTACGACAATAGAAAGTTATTTTCCAGACTGAGGCTGACTACTCCATGCTACACTAGTAAACAGAATAGTCTTCCAAACATCTCACTTAAATCTGTATATATTTAGTGCTGGGTTTTGGACTGTGTTTACATTAAGTACAAATTTAAATAGCATATCTTCATGTAATCATTGGAGGTCCTGAAACAGCAGCTGCTCTTAGGGATGTGTTTTATTCTTTCAGAGGAAGGAAAAATATCTTGAAAGTGTCAACACAAATGTAAACATTTGTGCAAAAGGACAATTACTGCCACACCTATATCAAATGGAAAAAAAAGTATACCTTTTAAAATCAATTTTCTTGCCCTTTAACTATGGTTAGAAACTATGCATTTGAAAGAAAACACCTGTAACTCTTCACAAGGAGAACTTTACTTCAGGCAATGGAGAGTCTGACTGTTTTTCTTTTTTTATTGACCTCCTCTATGTATGAAGAACGTCCTCAGAAAGGATACAAAGGAATGTGCAAGATTCTCTGCCACCAAGGAGTCTATAAACAGGAATATTTCAGTGCTGCTTTGTTCATTCACAGTATTGTCTAGGGAGCAAGCTCTTACCCCTGCCCCCCACCCACCATCTGCTGGTTTTTCTGATGCACACCGAATTTTCATAATGAGTGAGAAGGTTGAAACATGAAGTTACATGCTCCAAAGTGGCAGTGAGAGAGTGATGTGTGCTACACTTATTGATCACAACCTTTCTAAGGTAAAAACATTCCAGAGATTCTAGGAGCTATTCTGGCAAGGGCGTCACTGAGCAAGAATGGTCCATGGTCTATTGGATAAACCTGACAATGTTGTGTCAGATCTTCAAGACTTCTTCCACATACATACAGAAAGTAGTTTTAAACACTGCTCTCATCACAATAGAATTTACAAGAGAAGAAATTTCCTCTGTCTCCTTTTAGAACTTGGGTATAGACTGAAATCCCTGAAATAGATCCCACATTGTGATGCAAGGTTAGCTGAATGCAAAAGACCAGCATTTTGCTGCCTTTTTCCTTTGTGAAATTCCCTGTCCCAGAGCAATATATTGTAGAAAGAAATTATGATAGTTGAAGAATACATTTCTGAAATACATGGTGCCTCTGAAAGCATGGTACTACTGCATTTTGGAGGTAATATTTAAAGTGTCAGTGTTTAGCATCAACAAGAAGACATTCTATCTAAAAGATAACAAGACATCACATCACAGAAAGGGCTTAGGATTTTTTGAATATTGGTAGCCATATACCTGGACCCATAATTTTCCTGTTATATAAATACATACACTTTTGAAAGAAGATAAACCTTTTAGTATGATAGACATTATAGACCCCAATGACTGCATCCCAAAAGCACAGAACTCTATACGTTATCAGAAAATCCTTAGCTTCTCTAAACTCAAAAAAATATATCAAGACAACTATTTGAAATACTAAATATCTTCAGCTTGAGATCTTCAAAGTTCAAGAATCTGTTAGATTTTTCATGCTTAGCAATTAACACCTACCACTGTAAGCAGTAAGTAAAGAGCTTGAAAAATATATTTTTCAATCAAATATGTGTATGTTATGCCATCATTACATTTCCTGATGCTGCCTACAAATCTGTTTGGTTCACTTGGAATATATATTTCCCCAGTTCTTTCACAAGAAAAATATGAGAATCAAACCTGACCTTTTTTCTAAGTCTTAAAGAAACTCAAGAATATTGCTCACCCTGTCAGAACTAAAATTAATTACTGTAAAACTTGAAGTTGGGTAGTAGTTTTCAAATGATGAATATTTACTGGTTGTCAATATATTTAGATGTTTCATGAGAGCAGTAAGTTTCCTATGGAGATATAAATAATTACAGCATTTTCAGTTCAGACTTTGATAAGTTACTTGATTTGAATGCTAAATGCATAAAGCTAGTGATGATTCTTTGCTTTTGGATTTAAAATTTCATTTTGTATTGCTCATCATGGTTGTGAGTATTGCTCACTGGGAACTAGTTTAAAGTTGTGCCTGAATATCTGCAGATGAAGGAATGTAGGAGAGAGATGAATGTCTTACTTATGCTAACCACCCAGGTTGAGCATTAATCCATGGTATGCAAATTTCAGAGTTAAATATCATCTGTATTAATCATTATATCTGAGGTTGACTGAACTGAAATTAATCTGTGGTATGTTGTGACATATTAGTGTTCATTGTCAGCTTATTTCAGAAGAGAACTATCACGACATGCTTCTGTCTCACATAAATAATAAGAGAGTCTTGTCTATGTAACCCTCACTTTTCTTAATCTTGCTCATTCTCTACTGGTGATATTACCTTACTAAATAAGTAATGAATAAATTAGAACAAGTAAAGGCTCAATTTTTGTGAACTTTCTCAATATCTTATTGTCTTTAGTGATGCTTGCAGCACAGTTTTTAGATTGTTAACTGATTTGATGACTCTATTCTCTACCTGCTCTTATTGTTTAAGATCATTTTTAGAGAACCCTATATTGGAATATATATACATGAGCCTCATGGTTCCGTAAATAACACACACAATATTTGTTTTGAAGTTTGTATCGGTACTATTTGTGTTTGTTACTTGCACATTCATTTCTAAAGGCCCTGTACCAAAATTTCAAAATACAATCTATTGTTCATGATTAACTTTCTGTAGGAATTTCTGCAGAGTAAAATAACTTCTGGGTATATATTAGTTTGTCAGGCAATCTCATGCTTACAAAATAGCCACAAAGAAATTTTTGACCACTGCAAGCTTTTACACAAAAAAAATAACCACACGTAATTGTGTTCTGTTTTTGAGTATTTTAAGTTCTACCAAAGCAACTTACATGACACCATTTTACACGTCACCATTTTAGCTACTAATAATGAAGATTAGGCAGCCTGCAGTTTGCATCACATATGTTAGAAAAGTGCAAGGCTGGACACACTCCACTGATTCAGTTATGTAAACAGACAGTAACATGATGGCAGACAGAAGAAGAAATTAATCTAATATCCTTTATGTCTCTCTTTTTTCGTTTTTTTTTTTTCCCCATTTTTATGCACTAGTACACACTAGAATAATCCCCTGTCTCTCTGTTTATAGATCCCTCCTTACCTGCTCAGGCCTTGATGTATGGTGAGACTCAAAAGGCAGTAAATGCCTGCCCCTGCCATGCTCAGTGCTGCTCTCAGATCTCCCTGGGAAGTGAGAAGGCTCTTTGGTAGAGCTTCTGGTGGTTCTCTGAGGAGTGAGGGAAACTTTAGGCAACCACAGCAAGCCCATAACTCCTGTGGTCTGGTGCCCTCACTCTCTCTCCCATGGGCTGCTGCTTTACATTTCCCCTTTTAACCCAGTAAGGCTCTCATAAGGCAACTGGTTGAGAAGCACCAAAGTTCCAGATCCCTGCTTTTTCTTGTCGGGGAAGAAGTTTCCTGGGGAGCTGATGGACTTTGTTTAAAGACTCTCCCTCCAAACTGATATACAGGAGGAAATTGTCCCTAGAGACTGTCCTTTGTCCTTTTTATCCTTGTCCTCTCGATTTTATGTTACTAGGGATTATTTACACAGTGAAACATGTAAAATGTGAAACGTTCCCATATAGCAGTGTTGAATCAAAATTCCAAAGGTGTCTGCTATGGCATAAACAACCTGTTCGGAAAAAAAACAACTGAGCATACAGAAACTTGTGTAAAATCAGCACAAGATAAGCCTAATCATAGTTATGTTGCATTCCTCTACTGTATAAAATCAAGCTGATCAAATGAATTAATCAGGACACCACAGGCTCCTTTCCTATATATCACTGACAGGTGAATGAGCATGAGCTGACTCAGAAAGAAGATTCCTGAAAAACATGGACTGAAGGCTCCCCAGAGGATCTCCACCGGAGCCTTTTCAGGCTCTGTCTTCTATGAATGGTATCGGTGGGTGCTGTATTGGCATTTGGCCAGTGTCTATGCCTCATGGCTTGGATTGCAAAGCACATGACCATAGTTAGTGTTACTTAAGGAAACAATAACTAATCAGTCTAGGGAAGAGATGATACTTCTTTCTGTAATTGAATGCATGCTTTACTCTCTTACCTAATCATGTCCTCCTTTTTTCTCAAGAACACAGGAACACTTCACTGGAAACTGAATGGAGATGAAAATATAAAGTGGAGTGAGAGCTGGGTTTAAAACTTGTGTATAATCAGGCTGTATGAATGAGATGAAGGCTCAGTTCAGTCTCCTCCCCTCTCCCCGCTCAGCGGGTGCTGACACAAGAGCAGAATTTATTGCACAGTAAGTATATTACAATTGCTATTTGTAGCAGTCCCCTTCCAAGTTATAATATTAAGAAATAATAGTTCAGGGCCAGATGTGTTATTTAATCACTTCTCTCCATTCTCTTTCTCCATTTTTGTGGAAGTTGTTAGAAAAATATGATGGTGAATAATGAATTAACATAAGGCCCCGACCTGGATTTTGAGGGAGCAGTTGTTTTATTACCTGTCCTTCTCTTCTGTAATTTTCTCATCATTTCATGTTTCAGAAGGCAGAGATCAGGAAACTTTGATTTAAGAGCATTCATGCTTCCAGATAGCATTCTGAACTTGCTTTATGAAACCCGTTTCAGAGGTTAATCTAGAGCAACTCCTTCAGTGTATACAACAGGAGGAAGCTTTGTACTGGTTTTGACTTTGGTGGTCATCTATGCAACTGTCCAATCTAGAGTCTGCATACATGAAGAAAGATGTTTGAAGATCATAAAAATGAAAATTAGGTGTGCCACTGTTTGCTAGCCTATTTTAAATCCAGTTTCCTTCTTTTCAAGGGTTGGAAGGATAGGATTTGCAGGTACACAATGCTCATCAGCCTGAAAATGCAATAAACAGTAGCCAGAGCTATGCCTGCTTTTTGCACTGATTAAAAAGCTCAAATAACCCTCCCCACCCCACCCCACCCCCCCAAAAAAGAACCCAAACAACTAAGCAAACAAAAAACTCATCTTATATGAAATCTTATTTTTTCTGTCATTCCCAGGGAAGGAGAAATCTTTCTCCAGTTCTCTGCAGAACTATTATCTATGAATTAAGGCGGCTTTTATCAAGTGAATCTAAAGCACTAAGTGCTATGCCTGAAGCTCCTAAACCCTCTCCTTGTGAAGAGTGCTTCAATGCAAAATACTCTTTGTATAGGCTTCCTAATGAATTGCATCTTTGTGATTTTAGTTCAGGCCATAAAGAATTAAAAAGGTCTGAGTGCTTTTTGACACTACAGAAAGAAACGCAGAGAGGGAAACATTCAACTTTAAGAAAAACCAAAGAAATCAACAAAGGTACCTTTTCTTCAGAGTTATGCACAGAAGAAACTATGAAGAAGAACTATGTGACCTGCCCTGTAAAGTCCTGTGAAGATATAAAACATCCAGCAGACATCAGTAAGAACAGGGAGTTTCCTTCTAATCTTCTTGTCAGATGGTGTTTTCAATTAGCTGCAGATGATCTGACACAATATCATCTTCTGTGAGTTAAGGGCTTGATAAACAAGCCAAAGTGTGCAGTGGCATCAGAACTACTCTTAAGGCACAGTCTCCAGACAGCAGGTATACTTCTGAAGGTCAGTGTGACATTTTTATCAGCACAACAGGCAAGTGGAAGAAAAAGATGCTGCATCAAGACAAACAGAAGCATATGAAAAGACACAGAGATAAAGCCCTAAAATAAATATATTCTCACTAATAACATTGCATTTAAAGTAGCAAACATTAGAAAAAGGTCTGTGGTTGGCAGAGTGAAATAACAAGTTCAGAAAATCCTGCTCTGATAAAGTTCCAAAATTTATGATCTAAATCAGTCTGAAGCATAGCAGAGAGATCCTACCGCTCCCATAGCAGCATATCCCCCTAATCCTTTAGGTCTTTGTGTTTAGCCTCAGCTTCAGAGTCCCAGAATGAGGAGAAGAGGGGCAAAAGATTTCCTTGGTTGCAACTATATTAATTTGTTGACTCCAGCCTGTCCTTGGAAGATTGAATGTCATCAAAGAGCCTGATGTGTTTTCCCACAGAATTAAATTACACAAAGAGGTAAAAAGAAAGATGTGTCAACAACACAGTGTACCTAAGACTTATTTCATTGGCTGTTATTGTGTTAAAAGACAGATTTCTCATTTCTTTCTCTTACTCTGATGTGTTACATCATCCCTAGAACCTAGTCACTCTGTTATATGGTGAAATACATCTGAGAAGAGCACGAAGATCAGAAACTCCAGTATGTTGAGAATGAGTGACTGCATCATCATCCAAACCGTGCTAACCCACAGCACCTTACTCTCAGGAATACCATTTCAATCTAGGAAACTTGATCCACAATTCAGGGCTTCTCCTCAGCCCTCACTTTCTGAAAGGGATAATAAGAAATCTACCGCTGTGATTTTGAGCTCTGCCTGAGTGAAGATTAAGATCGTATTTCATCCCTGTTCATGAATGACTTTTGCAGTGGAATAAAACAAATATCTGCTTCTGTTGAACAATGTAGGCAAAGCAATAAATCCCCTTCTGGTTATAAAAGGAGCAGGGAGGGTTCCTACACATGTGCAGGAGGAAGACAGCAGAAGAAGCTGAATGAACAGATCTTACATGTGAAGAGGTAAATAATGTGCAGTGGACAGAATGATGATCTGGACAGAGAAACCAGAGGTTATGCTGAGCTGCTGCCAAGGGCTTTCCTGTGCAGGCAATCCAAGTGAGCACATGGAAGCCATGCTCCAGGAGCAGGAGTGATCTTCAACACAAGCGTTGCAGTGTTCAGCTGAAGCAACATCTGCATCCTTAGGTAAAGTAAGTAGACAAGATACTAGGATTACAAGCAAATGCAAGTTTTCAAGATTTAAAATTTCACAGGAAAGTATCCAGGGGCATGTATGAAGATACTTACTATCTTTGCAGAATTGTTCAGCCCAGCCTAAATTTTCACCTTCTTTGGTATGCCATGTAAGAAATTAACTGTAGAAAAAAAATAGCAGTGAGTGTTTTCATTTGAAGTTTGTAATCTCAAGCAGACTCAAGATAAAAGAAATGAATAGCAAAATAGGAACTAATGACAATTTTCTGTTCATGCCCAAATATTTCTTAAGGAGAAAGGCAATTAAGTTATGTCTGGACAAGTGTTCCCTGCCACTGTCTTATGTAAAGACTGTCCTGCTTTGCAGGAAAAAAAAAAGGCAAGTTTCATCTTTAGACTGAGAACATTCAAAGAAACTTACAGTTGTCTATGGCATGGCCATTATACTGATTGATACTTGATATAAAGAAGAAAGTTTAAAGGAAAAATTGTCTTTATACCTTGTGAGCCCAGATGTTTGAAGGGATGGAACTGAGAGCAGAGGTGGCGCTGCATGAAATACAGCAACAGAGGCATGTCAGGACACAGTGAGATGTGTTGTCTGACTTGGTCCACAGAAGCTCACTACAAATACAAAAAATGAAATTAGGAATTGCAGTGTTGAGACTGCAAGCAGTGCTGGCTGTGCTGATGCTACAGAAGGCTGCCAGATGGACCAAAAGCTTGTGATTATTGCCCAGAAACGCTTTTCCAAATCAAGTGGTACACCACCAAAGCCAAAATCTGGAAAACTACAAAAATCTCTGACTCTGCATGCTCAGGGTGCTCCCTGTGCAACTGCCATGTATGAAAGCAGACTAGTAGAGGTGTTAGCAGCAAACCATCTCTCTCCATCTCCATCTCACTTCCCTATGGAGGCTGGACTGTGAACAAGCACACCGTAGCCAAATAGTCCAAAACTTACATTTTTGGCCTAGACTAAACATTTGTCCTTTTCTCAGCCAAAGGTGGTTGGCATTACCTGTTCTTCTGTGGCCACCACCTTGAGTGTAAACTCATAGAGCTTTCACATAGACCCATAGAAGTGACTCCCTTTCTAAAACAAAACGTGAGCCCCTCCAGCACTAATAGCACCTTTATTTATCCATGCCTGGGACTGTGCTCATTAAACAAAGCCTATAAAAATGGAAAGGTGCTGTTCAGAAGCACAGAGCAGGCCTCAGATTTGTTGCAAGCTATCACAGGCAACATACCAAATAAATAACTACATAAACAAATTGAGCTTCATCTTTAGGGACTTAGGTTTTCTACAAAAATCTTGGTTTGCACTACTGAGTGTTTTACTGCTTCAATTTTCTCACTTCTCAGGGTCACCCATTTCCTCCTGAATGCTAACCCAGTTCTCTTTTGAAGTGACAACACTTTTTGAAGTTTGTGAAATCAGTAACTGTTATGGGCTCATCTGGTATTCTGTGTGAAAACCTGAGTCTTCAATTATTCTGCTAACCTCCAGCTCCTCTTTCTTAAGAAAACCTGATCATTTTTTTACAGCAATCAAATCAAGCATTTTACTGAGGCTGAAGCAAATTAGATTTACCTCATTTTCTTCTTCTAGAAAATTTAATTTTCTCTAATGTCTTAACTACTGACCAAAACCAAGTCTAAAGGGGCATCACTTCCTTGGATCAGGGTCTCTTTTGGTCAATAGATCTGCCGTCTGTCGCATCAAGGCAAAAGCTGGTCTTATCTTTATTTAAGAATCTGTTCTCCAGTACATATCTTGAAGGTTATAGTCTTTTGTAAAGACTTTTCAAAGACAATTTATACACACTCAACCCCTCATGCCCCATCACAATTACTACCAAAATTCCTCACAATTTTTACACAGTCTGGCAATGTCCAGTCCATATTATGTCTTGCAATTACTGTCATTATCTTTAATTCCTCTAGAGCCCCACTGTTGAACTAGTTTGGCCTTGGCTGCCAGCCAGATGTCTACCAAGCTGCTCCCTCACTTCCCCTCCTCAACAGTTTAGGGGGAGCAAATAAGATTAAAACCTTGTGATTCAAGATAAAGGTAGTTTAATGAAGAAAAACTAAGACCCATGGAAGCATATTAAAAAAAAAAATTCTCTACTTCCCACCAGCAGCTGATGTTCAGGCACTTCCTAGGAAGCAGAGTTCCAATATGCATAGCAATTGCTTTGGAAGACAAATGTCTTAATAATGAATTTTAATAATGAATGTCCCCCTTCTTCTCCTCTCTTTTAGCTTTTATTGCTCAGGACAAGATCATACAGTATGGGATACAGCTTCATAGAGTTTGAGTCTTCTGTCCTGGCTGTGTCCCCTCTAAACCTCTGGCCCATTCCCAGCCCCCTGGTCTTTGTGGGGAAGGTTGGAGAGGCAGCCTTGATGCTCTGCTAGTACACTTCAGCAATGGCCCAAACACTGGTGTGTTATCAACACCCTTCTAGCTACAAAGGCAAAGCACAGCACTTATGAGGGCGGCTATAGGGGAAGTCAACTCCATCCCAGACAGACCCAATATTATATAACAGGAAATATTGCCCTCACACAACCTAAACAGCACTTACCAGCTTAGGCTGTATTTACAATACATGTCTCTGGCTAAAAGTTATAAGAAACTAAGGTGTGCAATGGTGGATCAAACAAAGGCCAGAATGACCCAGTTTCATACCTACCACTGTGCCCAAGAGCAGGAGTTTGTAGGAGTGGTGTAAGAACTGGGAGAAATATGAAGTAGTCTATTTTCTGGTATGAGGAAGTCCATGGCCTTCCCAAGACAAACCAGTATGTCTGGAGACTAACCAATAGACCTATTCTCTCTCACTTTTATTTTTAGGGTCCCTAATATCCAGTGGCCCAAAACATTAACAACCATTTTTACAATTATGCATTTCTTGCAAACTGCTTCCTCTACCTTAATAATCTCAATGGGTACTCCCTAAGTTTTGGATTGCAAAAAGCAGAATCAGCATTCCAGATGCAGTACCTCCATAGGTTTTATGATCTTATGGTCTGCTGTCATATCTTCAGTCATTCTCTTCCAAGCCAAGGACTCCAAGTATGTTGAGACTTTTTCTCTATGGAACTGGTTCTAAGCCAAGGGAGCAGCTTTGTTGCCTTTTCTGTGACTTTCTTGGTTTATCTGCATCATTTTAACATCTCCAGTATAATTTGACTCCTGTTTTTTCCCACAACCTCTTAAAGTTTCTGTGGGATAATTTATAGGAATTACATTTCAGTCTGTACATTTCACACTGAAGACTTCCATAAAATTTACTTTAAAGTGACATACCAAACTGCACAATTTTAGAATACTTAAGACACGGAACTGACTAATTTGAGATTATGTATTTACAGTACAAATATTTATCAGAAATTACGTTTTTAAGAGGCAAGATTAAGATTCTTCTGACAATTTAAAATATCATATTGTCTCCTGAGTGTTAGTGTATTTACAATAACATCCTTTTCAAGTTACTAACTTTTACAGGAATCCTGCATAGTCTGCTACTTTCTGAATACTGTGCAAGGCATTTTGTGTCCGACTCAGCCTCATATCTCATGTGTATGGCAATGCGTCTGGTCAATTCAGGGACATACTTGGAAGAGTCCCATGGGTTATGATCCCAGAGACAAGAGAGGTCCAGAAAGATTTTTAAGGATCACCTTCTTCAAGTTCAAGAGTGGTACATCTTAATGAACAGGAAATCAACCAAAAGCAGCAGGAAGTCTGCAGGTATGAGTAAGGCGCTCCTGACAATAGAGGCGGAAGAGGGGAGAGATGACTCTGGAGGAATGCAGACGCATTCTCTGCATGCTCGAGTAGGAAAGCCAAAGTGCACCTAGAGTGACATCTAGAGACAGGGGCTTCTGCAGGTACATTAACAGCAAAAGGAAAACTAAAGAAAATGTGGACTGATGCTGAACAGTGAAATAGGAGGCAAATTATACGGGCAAGCCTGAGGTACTCGATGGCTTCCATGCCCCAGTTACAGACAAAAGGTAATCCCAGCCTTCAGGGATTCCAGGTCCTTGAGAACAGTGGGAAAGTTTGCAACAAGTAAGGTGGAGGAGGATCAGGTTAGTGAACCTGTCAGTAAACTGCACACAAGTCCATGGAACATGATGAGATAGACCTGCAAACACTGAGGAAGCAATGCCACTCTCAATTATCTTCAAGAGATCTCAGTAAGCTGGAGAGATTCCTGAGGACTGGAAGAAAGCCATCACTCCAATCTTCAAGAAGGGCAAGAAGGAGAATCTAGAGATCTAGAGAGCAGTAAACCTCACCTCAATCACTGGAGAGGTGAAGGAAATAATCCTGCAAATAGTTCCGAATATTTGTAAGGAAATAAAGTAATTTTAAATAATCAGCATGGATTTATGAAGGAGAAATCATATATGAAAAAACTGATATTCTTGAGCTCAATAGATGAGGTAAGACTGTTGCCTTAGGTTTTAACGCTTATATTTTTCAAATTCTGTATTGTCTGGAGTGTATGCTTTATAGCTTGTTAGTTCCTGTTCTCTAGAGACATAACTGTGCCTCTCTGGGCTTGCTCTTCAAGGACACTTAGACTGCCCAGGCCCAAGCTTCTGAAGGGAGTGGGGTGGGGGAAGGGGGTGTCAGGGAGCAAGCTAAGGGAGCTAGGGGGAAATTGCAAAGTTTTAATTGCCGAATTTATGCTGATATGCAAATGGACCAAGCCTATAAAGGTGTGGAGAACTCGTGACTCATTGTCCATTTTGGGTGATGCCCCAAGGAGGGGGCTTTTTCTGCCTTAAATGTACCTTTGAAGGCCTTTCTAATAAATACCCACCTTTTATTCCCTTACTCCTGGCTAGTCTCAGTTTTTCAGCTAGCCTTTTCAGGCAACAAGAGCAACAGATGTTGTTTACCCTGATTTTAAGGAAGTTTTTGGCACTGTCCCCATAACACCCCACTGACAAAATTATGAAATACAGACTAGATACACGGACAGTAAGACAGATTGAAAAGGATCTGAAATGTAGGGTTTATTAAAGAGCTGTGATCAGCAGCACAAAGTCCATCCAAAAGCCAGTCACTAGTGGTGAGGAGTCACTGCTAGAACTGTTCAACAGCTTCATGAATGACCTGGATGATGAGAATGAGCACACCCTTGACAAGTAGGATGGAAAAATAGAAGCAGTAACTGATACATCAGAGGATTGTACTGCCATTCAGAGGGACCACAAGGGTCTGGAGAAGTGACTTGACAGAAACTTCAGTGTTGATCCCTTGTTGATGTAGTTTAACAAGTGAAGTGCAAAATCCTGCACCTGGGGAGTAAGAAACTCATGCAGGAGTAACTACTGGAGCCAGTTGTATCGAAAGCAGGTTGACAGAAAATATCCCAGAAGTCCTGGCAGACAAGAAGTTGACCATGACCCAGCAGTATGCATTTTTATCAAAGAAGCCCTACAGCATCCTGGGCTGTGTGATGGGAAACTTTACCAGCAGGTCAAGGAGGTGACTCCTCTATTTATTGCTGAAGAGAAGCATCTGGAGTGCTGGACCCCATTCTGAGCTCTCCAGAGCAAGAGAGACATGGACATACTGGACTGAGTCCATCAGAGTCCATGAGGATGATTAAAGTACAAGAATATCTGACAATATCAGGAGAAGCTGAGCAAGCTGGGACTGTTCAGCCTGGAGAAGAGAAGGCTCAGGAGGATCTTCTCAATGAGTGTGATACCTGATGAGGTATGGCTCTGATGAAGCCAGGGACTTCTCAGTGGGAAGGGCGATGGCTACAGGATGCAGAAAATTCTATTTAAACATAGCAAAACAGGTTGGGGAGTTTTGTGTGTTTGTTTTTGTTTTACTGTGCAGATGGTCAAACACCTGGAACACATTGCTTGGAGAGGCTGTGGAGCCTTTCTGGTATTCAAACCTCAGCTGAACTTGGCCGTGTTCTACCTGCACTAGTTCCTCATGTTTTGAAGGGCGAGCTGAAATAGAATATCTTCAGAAATGCTATCGTACCACATCTATTCTGTGACTCTCTGAATGTCAAGATCTTCCAGTTTTATCTGATATCATAAATTAAAAACAAGACTGTATATAAAATAGCTTCATAAATATCTATATCTTTGATTTATCTGTGACTTCAATAATCATAGTTCTGTCAAGTTTGTATTGTAATTCTTTCCACAGGGTTCTTCCACATCAGGATTGCTATTTTCTCCAAATACATTAAGGACATACTACTTTGTCCCCTAGAGATATCCTCTGTGTCAGTGTATCCTTATATAATATCATTTTACCCCAGATAACCATAAGAAACTCTTAATCTAAGAAACTCCCTGGGTTGCTAGAATGAGTTGGACCACAGGCACAGAGGTAATAATTGAACACTTAGTGAGATGCATATTCACTTCTTTGATTTCTGAAGTGCTGACATTGTGAAACATCCTTAAATTATTTATGAATCAGTTTTAAGAGATGAAACCATTTGGTGGGATGTTAATTGCTGCCAAGGAAGGGTCCCTCAAATTATCAACCTCTGTCCATTATCCTTTTTTCAAAGCTAATACTTCAAAACCTAAGGTAAACATAGATAAATATTTCACACCCATTATTTTAATGGAGAAGTTGACAGACAATTTCACTCAGTCACTCAGCCACTCAGTCTACATATATTCCTTTTCTTTCACTCAAATTCATCCAAATTCATGTAAACGTTATTGGCCTTTTGGTCCTATCCATTATCTCCTTCCAGACCCAAGGAGATACAGAATTGTTGTACAAATACAACACATAGGGAGAAAATTTCCATTTTGTGTAAATATCGGCTGCTACTCTGTCCATCTGATCACTATCAGCCGTCTGCTAGTGCAGGAATTTCTTTTTTTTTTTTTGTTAGATAATATAAGGATGTTTACAGCAATAACAAGGCTCATTGTAGTTATTAATAGATAAAACCAAAAAATGTCAAGAGCTGTTATTATTTTGTACCAGTTTGGACCATAGGTCACCAATCTTGTAATGACTGATCTGTTCTAACAAACATGAAGAACCAGAGCATTATCAGGGTGAGGCAGGAAACTGAAAGATGTGAAGACGTGCTATCAAAAAACTCTGGGTGAGATCCAGTTTGGAATGAGGACATCTGAAATTAGGCTTCTATATGCTCACTAGCTTTCTAAGCACCTATTAGTCTGAATGGATTGCTACTCAATGCAGTCAATGGAGCCTGAAAAGTGCTCTGCATGCACTAAAGTAGATGTTTGTTGCATGGTCATTGAAATTTCAACCTCTTGAAAATGAGGAGAGACTAGGACCAAATGACAAGCTGGTTTGGGTTTATATTAAACACGGAGTACTCCACACTGCATGAAGCATACTAGTTCCCAAAAGTCCTTCAGGTGAGAACAGCTGAAAAATATGACTTTGTGTAAAAGACTAATTATTTTTCCTTGGTCTTCTAACATGTCAAAGTGAGGAACCTGTGAATACAGTTAGGCAACAGCTGCAACCCATCATAGACAAGCTGAAAGTTCAGCCTCATGAGGAAAGGAGCAATGACTGGGCCACTCCTAGCCCTCCACCATAGTAAAGAAGCCCAAAGGAAATTAGACCCCTTACTGGAAATGATAAAGGCCACACTTAGGCTTGATTTTCTAGGTCTGATACTCTGGGATAACACCTCCCCTTCTGGGAGGTTAAAAACTCCCAGAAGATGTGAACAAATGAACAGCTGTGTGGCTATTTCCAAGCCACTGCAAAGAGGAAGTGGAATTTCACTACAGACAACATTAGTGTGAGTAATATTCATGATGCGACACTAAAGAAATAGTGGCTGCAAACTTCACATTTGGGACTCCTGCATTGTGCCCTCAATCTTCTTGCTTGACTCAACAGTGATGGATTTAGAGAGGAACAGCTTGAGTTTTAGCTATAGAAATAGGCAAAACAGCTGTGGCTGCACTCCCAGAAGACCTCCATGTCTTTGTACAGTTCCTTTGCACTGCAACAGAATTTGGCTTCATCTGTGGCTCCCTGATCTCCAGCTCTGCATAGCCTCTGCCTCTGTTCTCCAGCAAAGCTATGTGAGATCTTAAACCCGGAACAGAGAGCTTCACATAATGGTAGAGAAGCCACATGCTAGGACAGCTGCCATACTGTCCTTCAGAAATTCACTGGATTCCTTCTTCTGCTTTGGCGTCTGAGTCTACTGGCAGTTGTTGTGCCAATTCATTCCCTACCGACTAGAAACCATGCAGTGCAGGGCTTGCAAACAAACTTCTCATGCAATTTCCACTGGTCCAAGACTGTAGACTATAGAATAAAGTAAAACTCCAGTATAAAGTTTGAAGTGCCCAAAGACCTGCATTTTGGCAATCCCTGCTGAAATATGTCCAATGAATAATACTGCATAAAGTACATTGACTCCAAATGCTCTCCAAAGCATTTAATATACATGTGAAGAGATGGCTTCTGTAACAGTTTTAGGTTGGGTTTCTGCCTAAGCAGCAAGGCAACTTTTTCTTCTTGGACTTGTGACACAGACCTTGGGTATGAAATGATTGCAGATGTCTTTGGCAGCTTCTCTTGCTTATTTGAAAGTTATATAATAAATTAATTTTTCATGTTTTTTACTGATAGACCTTGGCTTTCCACAGATTTCTCTTCAGTTTGGGCTAAAGTTAGCTGGGGAAAAGTTTGGCTGGAATATTTCTCACTGAGAAATGTTATTCTATCAAATAAGGAAATCCTGTAGATTCTGTTGCAAGTTTAATGTGGAGAGAAGAGGGGGAAATGTTCAGACACTGTCAAAATATTTTGTCATTTTCTTATAAAATGATTTTTTAAATTTGTTTTATTTTGTATGGACTACTGTAACATAGCATTTAAAATTGTCCAAAATCAGAGCATTTTTGTCAAAATAAAATATTTTCATCAACTCTAAATGAGGCTGTTTTTTTGGTGGTTTTTTTTTTTTTTTTTGACATTATGAAATTTGGAAATGTGTTTTAGGCTCTATTTTCACTATTAAGTATACCAGATAGAACATTCACCTTCAGTTCAGCAGTGCCAAACATGCCTCTCTCCAAAGGACGGCAGGGTCAAGGAAGCAGCCGACAGAGACAGCTGTAAGGTGCATGTGACTGCTGGTATTTGAACATGCCATTGTGGCGGTGCCTCTGGGCATGGCTGCCAGCCCGGCTCGGCCCCGCCATGCCGAGAGCCGCGGGGGCCTGGTCCTTCCCTCCCCTCACGATGCAGCCGGGACTGGCGGCCGTGGGGGCTCCCCGGCTGTGGCGGAGGGGGCTGTCCCCGCCCAGGGGGACAGCTCATTGGTTCCTGTGCCGGTGCAGACAGTCGACTGACTGGCCGGTGGCCCTGTCAATCACTGTAATCCTCCTCAGTGATTGGCTCTCTCGACTGCCCTTCCCTCGCCTCTGTACTATAACACGCCCCTGACTGCCATTTTGGCCATCTTTACCGCACTCCATGCTCCAGTAATAAAATCCTGCTGGCAACAAGCGGAAAAGAACCCTTTCTCGTCTCTTTACTTCCCTGCTTAAATTAAACTGCTGTGCGTGAACTAAGCCTCAACTCTGCAGGAGCTTTGATGCTCGGCTCGACTCTGTTTAGAGACTGGATTAAGCCAAAGTCGCTTGCTTCAGGACACGAGACTGCTGCTAAAGGCTCCAAGTTACTCATGCTTTCTACCCGTGGCATGCCATCACTTATAGTTGTGAGGAGTTACACCTGATTTCATACAAGCATTTTAAGAGTGAGAGAAGAATATGTCAAGATGGTGCCAGAACAAAAAAGGATGCAAAGATTAACAGACAAGCTGGTGCAGGTGAAAGGCAGTACAAAAAAGGTATAGTTATTTGTATAGGAAGATTTAGTCTAACATTGTGAGACATCTCTGAAAACCTCATGCCACTGTTATTCATGCCAGAAGAGCTATGTAGATTCCAGAACACAATAATTAAATTAGACAGCATTCCAGAAAAACTGAAATAAAACAAAAATGTATAGTGCTACAGAGGAGATTAAGCCAAAAACCTGCTTATATCCATTTGGAAATACATGTCAAAGAAACAATTATCTTTGTATTTATCCATACTGGTTTTTTCATATGTCTCTAACTGAAGCATGTGGTACAAAGTATATATGCAGCACTATGACATGATAATTACCCTGAAAAAATAAAATAGATATACAAAATACTAATTAATTTTGTACAGAATAGAAACAAGAATTCTGCATTAGCAGTCAGCAGCTACAGTCCTTAAGGAATGAATGTGAAAATACTACTGGTGTCATGCTTATTTATAGACTTAAAGACATATACACATGCCTATATGTGAGATGTTTCTAAAGGGTTTTTTAAATTATGGCTGGCTGTCTTACTGGCACGAGCAGTTGTGTCTGCCAGCATTTTCCAACTGAACAGTAATAAGGACATCCTGCAGCCATCACCAAGGCCCACAGGCTATTACCAGAAAACAAATGGCCATATTCTAAGCAATTCTTCAAGATTGTGTTCCATTCCTTACACTACACATCATATTATTAATAAAAATTCCTTTTAGAGCTCAAAATTCAGTGAAACATAATGCATACATTTATACAGTAAGTCAAATAAATTATTTGGACCAGGATTCATCCCAGCTAACTTCAACAAGAAAACCAGTCACTCCGGTTTCCTTTTATACTAAAAGAACAGAAAACACTGGAATAGAAAATTTGGAGGGTCCAACGAAGATCTATATCAGGACCTGAGGGTACCTCTTTCCCTGTTGCTTCCTTGCAAACCTGGAGTGACTGTGCCTAAGACACAGTGTGAATCCCATCCTCAGTGCCATTTCTGCAGTCTGTTCAATTTCTCTGAACTCTTCTAGATGCCTTATTTGACTTACTTTCAGTCATAAACTCCAGAAACAGCTTTTGAATACCATGGCAGCATATGTGGCAAAAGCCACAGCCCCGCAGCCTCAAGAGTGGTGGATGCAGCCTGAGGTTGTCACCGTTTGACTCATATTCCTGGTCAGGGTGAGCTTTCTGGTTCACCCCCCCAGCATCCCTTGTACCTTCGTTTACATGTTGCAGTTCATTGGTTAGTTACTGTATTACTTCATGTTCTGTATAAGGTTATGTTCTAGAAACTGTTGCTGTTCAATTCTCTATTCGTTACATGCAAATCCTTATACCCCAATTGGTTACTTTCCCCTGCTTGTATCCCTATAAATCCCATGCTGCCCCTCAGTCCCTGCTCCCGGTTCCTGAAGCCTTCAGCTCTCCCAGATCCCTGCGCCACCTCTCCTCGACCCCAGACCCTCTCCTGCCTTTCCTGCTGCCTAACCCTGGGAAATAAAAGAGCTGGAAGTCACACCAGGGCCCTTCTCTCTGGCCTTTATTCTCGCCTGTGCCCATGACATCAGCCGGAGCTCTCTCTCACCCAGAGGAGCCAGCACCAAAAGAGCTGCCAGAGGACACCCTGTGTTTGGGGACACTGCAAGCAGCAGCCCCCAGGAAACCAGGGTCATTCCCAGAATAACACTGAGTGGCCTTGAGCAGGCCCCTGGAGCCAGTGTTAGAATACTGAAAGGTAAACACATTTGTAATCGGTTGGGTTAAGGAGGAGGCTCCTCCAGAAGTGACTAAACTGAGCTATTGGGCTCCACAAACCCTGACTGCTTGGTTTAATCTGTTGTCTACTGCCTCAACTCATGGTGATAGGACCTCAGTTTAATTCATAGATGCAGATTTGGATAAAGCTGTTAATGACAGTGTCAACATTTTGCTTTTGTTTTCCTTTTAGAAAGTTACATGCAAACTGAGTAACAGAAACAACATTTTTAACCTGTGTAAAAGGCAGGATGCATAGGGCAGCTTAGTTCTCTGGCCCATGGATTCTTCCACTCCTCCTCTTCTGCTGTGCTTCAGGTCTCAAGTTGGCTTGGGCTGCTTCCCAGGTAGCCTCACAGTCTGAAAAGGAAGACTCATTAGCATCTGACTTCTTTCACTTACAGTCTCCCAGGCACATACTGTTCTAAATCGCTTTCTGCTTCAGTAGGAAAACCAGAGACAAATAACTTCAAAAGATTCAGAGTGCAATGTGTGTTAATATTAATGAGTAGTAAATAAAAAGGACTTTTACTAGGTAACAAATACCTAATGTTATTTAATCAAAAACAATGTCTTTTCTTAATTACCACAGTTATGTGGATTTTTTAAAAGCAAAAAATTGTAAAACCAGGGAGAAATTGAAGTGTGAAATCCCAAACCCCCCTAATTGTTTTGTAAAGAAAAAGAAATGTTGAAGAGCTTGAGAACACAGAAATATATTGTACTCATTGAACTGAAACCATTGGACCGCTGATTCAGTGGTCCAAAGTAGAGGTCACCTTGCAAATATCCTAGAGTAGAATCAATATTTTGATTGTTCAGTAAGACCTTTTATGTTAAAAAAGACCTTTTCTGCTCTTCTATGGATCTTTAAAACAAGGTACACACACCTCCTACAGCATATGTTTTCACCAGACTGAGTAGACAACCACCACAGTATTGCTGCTTATATTTGCTCAGAATTTCAACAAGATGGAAAATTCCTCTCTGTTCCCTGCTTGAAAATTTACCTTCTTGTGACAGGGTTCTTAGATCCATGGGAAAAATGTCTTTTCTGCAAAGCCTCAAAACTGGAAAAAAAATAAAAATACATTAATGGCAAAAGATAGCTTCACTTTTGAGGTGCTGCCATTTATGACATCTTTAGATTCAGGGAACTCTAACAACACCATGAAAAAAAAAAAAAAAGCTGAAAGATAAAGGGAAATACTTTGCTTAAAATTAACAAGTTGATGACTGAGAAGTTTTGAACTGAGGGTCAATTGCACATCTCACACAATTTTAAGTAATGATATGTCCTGGGTTGTTTGTATCTATGGACCTTATTATTTGTAAGGAAGGAAATTTAACAACCATGTGAGAGATTCCACATTTGAATGTAAAAGCAGCTATCACATGTCTTTCAGGCAGCTGAAATTGCATGAGACTGAGGTTTTCATAGTCAAAATCCACTCCATGCAGGATCACTTAATGTTCTACATGTATGCAAAACCAATTAAGCATTGCCATAATAACAATTAAAGATGGGACTCATCTGTTGCGATACCTACTGTAGCTGCACCTGTACTAGTTGCCTGATGCTTCCTTTACAAATAAGTTCTTCCAAAAAATGATTGGTTACATCTTACCCAAAATACATCAGACGAAATGGAGTTTAAAGCACATTTCTTTCTCCTGACTGTAAACAGATTTTACAGCAATAAACTCAGATGAACATGTCTAGGTAGTGGATGAGATGAATGCCATCATAGATGACTATGACAAGGAATTCTCTACCAGCAGCAGGGAATAATGACAGATAATCCATCTAGAATCATTTGGGGATTATATGAACAAAGGTGTAGTTGACTGCTTTATGAATTTCCCTTATAAGACACATGATCTTTTTGCCTTACTAGGCTCAGAGAAGAGCTCTTGCTGAAGAGGTTAGAGAAGCTGGAGAGGTTAGAGAAGGTGGATGTTTTTTTGCATGCTTCTGACATACAGTATCTCTACTCTCAGCAATCAAAGGGTTTTGCTTCAATTTTCCACTGAGGCCAGATAATGAAGTATTAATAAAGCTCTTTCTTTTTCTTCTTTTTCATCTGAACTGCAGTGTAGATGTGTAAAGCTGTGTAGAAATACTTTGAAAATTCTGAATACATAAAGATTGCTGCAGGTTTTTTGGTAGAACAATGAAGAAAACCAGGAAGTTGTCATCCATCACTGCATGGACCTAGCATTCATCCTGGATAGAAAATCTCACTCGGTTCTGAACACTTTATTGTTATGAAAGACGTAGCATTGACGTTGCAGGAAAAGAGCTTCTGAGGCAAAACCAGTGACCTGACACAATTGTTAATAAAAAGTCCACTTTAATGATTCAATTGCAATGAGTATCCTTCATAAGCAATTTAAAAGGAAGTCTATAACAGCATTAAAACCCAAATGAGATTTTAATGCATGACACCTGCTTTGTGAGGGCTCAGAAGAGATAAGAAAAAATTGCTGGATCTCTAGTCTGGATAAAATTAGTTGCCTGATGTACTATGACACAAGCCAATATACCCACCAGATTTCTGAATGGCTTGAGTTTCCAGAGTTAGTTTCCATCATACATATGTTAATTTGAACAACCTCTTCTCAAAGGACACCCAAAATTACTGGATGTTTTGGGGATTTATCCTCATTTTTCAATTGCAATCACTGCTCACATCCCTTCCATTTTTTCATAGCCATCTTTGTTCTATAAAAGGTTGCTGAAAGGACAATTACAATAAAGAAGAAACAGCAAGATTATTTAGAAGGTCAGTGTAAAATTTAAAAAATACTCTTTCAATTAAATGAATTGTGTGAAAGCCAACCTGAGCAGAAAATGTTGGTGAAGATTAATTTGACTGAAGGAAAGTAAACTTTAGTCTTCAGCTGGCTAAGCAAGAAAATGGTACAGATGAGAGCTGAGGAAATTTTCCACAATAGCATGTGAAAGATGCATTTAGAAATTATTATGCCTACACTGTGAGCTTAGCCTAAGTCTGATCCTGGGTCTATCTTTATCACATCCCTCTTAACACAGCTGTAATTGACTTGCAGCAGGTTTGCAGTCAGAGCTAAATTGGGTGGAGCTGTCAGTAAGCTGAAGGCCAGGGCTGCTCTTCAGGGGGGACTTGATGGGCTGTGGACTGATGGGAACTTCATGAACCTCAAGAAAGGCAAATGCAAAGTCCTGCACCTGGGATGTCAGAACTCCATGCAGGAGTACAGGTTGTGGGCCAATTAATTAAAGGGCAGGCAGGCAGAAAAATCCCCTGGAGCTGTTGTGAACAAGCTCAACACAAGCCAGCAATACACCCTTGCAGCAAAAATCAACAGCCTCCTGACCTGTATGAGAGAAAGCACATGCAGCAGGCTGTAGGATATGATTCTTCCCTCTACTCTGCTCCAGTGAGGCACTGAGAGTGCTGGGTCTGGATCTGGGCTCCCCAGGACAGGGAGGAAATTGAAACAACAACCTCATGGAAATGCACTGTGAGTACAGGGTAGAGAGCACAGGAAATAGGAGGAGAGGTTGAGAGAGCTGGGTTCCTTCAGCTGGGAGAAGATAAGGCTCAGAAAGGTCTTACTGCTGTCAGCAAGTACCTAAAGGAACAGTGTAGAGGAATCAGAGTCAGTCTCTTTCCAGGAGTTCACAGCGGAAATACAAGAGGCAACCTTCACAAGCAGAAACATGGAAAGTTTCAACTCAATATGGAGTGGGAGGGATATCACTGTAAGAATGGTCAGACACTGCTGCAGGCTGCACCAAAAGGCTGTGGAGGTGCTCAGAGCTTGACTGGACATAGTCTTGACCACCTGCTCCACCTGAACCTGCTTTGGGCATGATGTTGGATCAGAAGACCTCTGGAGGTCCCTTCTAACGTAAATGATTCTGAAGCTCTTAAGTCTGGTTCAAAAAAAAAAACCTAGTGTCTCCAAATCCCTGTCTTCTTTCGGATAAGGGTAAGGTTGGTGTGTGAGATGAAGTTGGAGGCTAAAAGAGTTTAGACACAACATAGGACAGTGTCTGTCTCTTCTCCAGAGAGATCAGGGCCTCTTCTTCCAGTCCAGCTCAAAACAAATCAGTTCATTTAAAAATATATGCACTTGATTTTTTTTTTTTTCTGGAACAAAGAGGAATAGATGTTTTATACAGCACTGACGTTGGTTTTGGTGTAGCAATTATAACCTGAGAAAAAAGTCTAGATCCATGTCATAAAATTCACTGTGCCAGACCATAAGGTTTGCAACCTACCTCACACATGTGGGCATGAAAGACTGAAAAGGAATAAAGCTGATCTGGAAAGAGGTAAGATAAGAGAGGAAATGTGTGAGGAATAGGAGAAATCTAACCACAGTGTAGCACAAAGCAATACAAAACATGTGATGGAAAAAAATAACCACTGAAAACGTCCTGTAGTGCAGTGTTAACCTGTGGAATTCATTGCTATGTATTAACCTGACGTCAAAATCTTAACAAAATCAAATCTTTAAAAAGGCTGGATAACAATTTCCAGAGTTTTAGTAGTTATAAAATAGATTTTGTACACTGTATAAATCTTCATACTGAAATTCCAGCTAATTCTCTCGCAATATGTAAAATTCAACGCCTACTGAAAAGTTTCTTCTTTCAGATGCACTGATGTTTAGCTTTACCTTGATCCTCTGTGACAGTTCCCGTGTACCAAAGGAGACAGAACTGAGAGCAAAGCACGCTGGGAACCAAATGATTCCTGTCACTTGGATGCATATTTACATTCAAAATAAACCAATTAATTCTTGGGAAGGAGAAAAGACTGTGCAGTAAAGTAGCTGTAAGAGAGATTTTGTGATGGAATCTGAAAGCTCACAGACACATTGCAGAAGCTGAAGATTTGGGCATTGAAGGTGAAGGAAAGACTTTGCAATAACTATTGGCATAAGTGGAAATGCATACCACTAGTGTCTCTTCCTGTAGCCTGTGAGCACTGTCACGCAACACTACAGGGACAGGCAGATTCTTTTAGGGATCCTTGGTAGAATGAGGAATGGTTACAGGGCTGTCGTTATAATTAGAGTTTTCTTGTTGCATAAAAAATTTAGTTATCAGCATAGCTTATTGTTGTATGTGATTTCTAGCAGTTAACATTGTTTACTGCCACACAGAATTTCAAGAAATTATCATAGCTTTCAGCTAAACAAAATTTCTAGTAATCAGTGCAGTCTTTGAACCATCTATAGTCTTCAATTACCTAGTCACTTGTCACCTTGACCCTCTGCAGATGAGGTCAAATTCTTAACAATCAGCAAGAGATATGATAAAAAACCCCAAAAACTTTTTATTTGTCTACAACAGGAGCCTGTTAACAATGCTGACATGTGAAAAACCAGCTTGTTGTAAAGGTACTTCTCTATTAAAAACATGAAATTATCTAATGCAAAAATGCTGTCTTAGATTATCCAAGGGTATCTGTAATATTTAGGCAAAGTGACTACTGAATACTGAATGGTTCTCCAAATCCATTGTCAGTTTTATATTTGTCATTGATTAAATTGTGCATCATAGTGCTTAAAGCAATTTGAAGCAAAGAAAGCCATGGTTTCCTCTGCAGCCTACATTAAGGCTACTAATTTTGCTTCCATTTCTGACAACAGCTATCTACACATGGTGATTGCAGTAATCTGGTTAAAAGAATTTGCAAGTCCCTATTACAGGCAATATTCTGAAGACCTGTTAAGCCTTGAAGTGTGACTAGAGTAGACTATTGGTAATCACCATATCTGAAGTTTCTGGATAACAATCATTCTATCTTTACACACCTTTGCAGAACTGAAATACAACAGGGGTTTACAGAGTTGGAAAGAGGAAGAAAGAATTAATGTAATTTTTTTGTTATTTAAGTGCTGAATTACATAAAAGTGGGAGGTTGACACTTCTAGATCCATTCTGAGTCAGTTCATGATGACGTACATAATATCTCAAAAAAATGCTGCTCATGCTACATCAGTAGCTCTTAAGAAAAATTATTTTTAATCCTCTGAATATTCATATATACATCATACATAAGTAAGCCATTAAAATCATAGGCAACCATGCATCTGTTGTTTGCTAAAAGTAGGCAACTATATTTACAGTACCAGAAGTCATTGCAAACATAGTTAAATATATTGATTATAGACTTGCAGACTATGACATTCTGCAGCTACAGAATGCCATTCTGCCAAAGAAAGAAACAGTTCACCATCTGCTATTTTATTTCCTGAATTTGATTTGCATTGATATTTGTATTATTGCATTATTAATGAAATGCCTATCCAACACATGATTTTTAGGAGATGAAGGTTGCTATTAGTACTCAGGAATTGAAGATTTCATGAGATGAACTTTACCATTTCTTTCAGTAAATATAAATTATAAATAGGAGGTTTTAAAAGTATTTTGAAGCATATTGTTTTTGCATTTATATAATAATTTTATGATAAAAAATATTGCTTAACTATAGGAAATAATTTGTAAAAATTATAAAATACTAGCAATTCAGGATGGTTTAGAGAGGTAAAATCTCTCTGATACCCAGAATATCAAAGCAGATTACATAAATCTGATTGTATTGAAATAATAATTACTGTCCTATTGCTG
Organism: Climacteris rufus; assembly: GCA_013398175.1. Taxonomy (NCBI): domain Eukaryota; kingdom Metazoa; phylum Chordata; class Aves; order Passeriformes; family Climacteridae; genus Climacteris; species Climacteris rufus. Next base: position 134,081 of record VZRZ01002587.1, read on the forward strand.
TAGATTAATGATTAAAGAGATATTGAGTTGTAGTCATCTGCCTCAAAAGCCTCATAAAATACATTGCATCAATACCAAAATCATTACCTAGGTTGAGAACTTTTCCTGCTTTTGATTTGAATTGTCAAAGAAAATAAAATTATATGGTATTTAATTAATGAACCCAAGTATTAGGAAAAGAAAAATAACTCAAATTACACATAAAGGAGAAGTAATTGGACTCACAATACGAGATTTACATATGTCTATGTAAAAACATTCAATATAATATTTTTGCTTCTCATTTAATATTTATTGATTATTACATGTCTATTGTTACCTTTAGCTGTCTTTCTTCTGGGCTGCCTTTGCATTATTGGAATGAGGCTCTACATGTGGAACCAAACAGTTACAGGGACAATGGTTTGTCTAGAACGGAGATGTCACAGGTGTTAAACCGGTCTATGCCCCATGTCAAAACTTTCCACAAAGGAAAAAACATGAGTTGTTGTCATAGGAGACTCCCTTCTGAGGGGACAGAGGGCCTCATATACCGACCAGATCCATTTCTTGGGGAAGTCTGCTACCTCCCTGGGGTTCAGGTTAAAGATATGATGGGAAATATTCCTGCCCTGGCACAGCCCTCAGACTACTGTCCATTGTTGGGTTTTCAGGTAGGCAGAGATGGAGTTGCAACAAGAAGTCCAAGGGCAATCACGAGGTACTTCAGGGGCTTGGGAAAAACCGGTTAAGGGTTCAGGGGCAGAAGTAGTGTTCTCCTCTGTCCTTCCAGTTATAAGGAATGACTGAGGAAGACAAAAGAAGATCAATACCTGGCTCTGAGCCTGGTGAGAGTTTTGGAGTTTTTGATCATGGGTTGTTTTACAGGACATCAGGGTTGCTGGCGGCAGACAGGGTGCGCCCGTCTCAAAGAGAGGAAGAGGATCTTTGCACAGGAGTCCACAGGGCTCATTGAAAGAGCTTTAAGATGGATTTGAAGTGGAAGAGAGATAAATTCAAGCTCACTAGGTGTGAGCTATGGCATGCAAGTGAAGCTCTTTGGTCTGCCATCTCAGTGGAATTAGGGATGGAGATCCCTGTGGCAACAAAGGCCTAAAGGTTATTGATGTGTTAGAAATCATGACTGAGAATTGTCATGTAGGATTTAGGGCTTCTTTCCCCCAAAAAAGTGTTGGGATCAATAGTGCAACTGAAGTACATCTACACCAATGGACACATGGGCAACAGACAGGAAGAGCTGGAAGCCATTGTGATTGTTCTTAACTGAACCAGGCAGTAGACCTGATTATGGAGATGAAACATTCCTCCAAGAAGATGATTTTGTACCATCTTCTCAAGCTGAAGAAGGAATTTCTCTCATCCAAGAAACACAAGTACTTGTTATTAGATAAGAAAAGGTCAATATACACTCTACTTCTCCTACTGTTTAAAAGCCTACTGCAAGGTTTTTAGATACTCTGGGACTAAGTCCTTAAGTTATTGTGAGAAACTGAGTAAAGGGATGACTGGAAGTGCTGTTTGGATTTTTGTCTAAAGTATTTGTGAAAATGCTCAGCCCAGGAAAGACAGACACTTCTTATCATATACAAGCTCTAAGTACATGAGAAACTTTACAAGTGAAATGTAAGCACCAAGGGTGCAACTTCTGAGTCAGGAAGTAAATCCACTTCTTTTTCCATTTGCATCCCCAGGGGTAAGCTGTGACACAGCTGTGACAGTGTATCCCCTATCTTGAAATAAGAAGATCAAGGAAGAAAAGTTCCTCACTGCAGTAAAATTGTAGTCCTAGAAGTACTGCAGTGATACTGCCCCATACCTCTTTGCATGCAGCCGTACCTTGGCAGAATTACAGTCAGCACTGTTCATAGTCTCAGTAGCTACACAGGACACAAGTATTTATAATGAAACTTTTATGAGGTCTCTTTACGTTTCGCCTTTAGAGCACTCTTCTTCCTGGCACAAGAACAGCAGAATATGAGCACAAACATGTAATTATGGTAATGACTGCTAACAGTAAAAAATGTTGCTATCAGTTAGCTGCTCAGAAACTAAGGCTATTAACAATCCCTTGTTAGAGCTTATTCTGTCAAAGCAGAAGAGATCTCAGTCATACTGGATGGAAGCAGATGGTCAGCATTACACACCTGTGTGGGGGAAAGGGAAGTAATCCATTTGGAAATTAAGGATAGAGGGTGAAAGGGAAAAGATAACGTTGTATGCACGAAGAATTCAGTAACAAGAGTGTAACTCAAGTTCATCCCTATAGGGGATTTCTGACACAAACTGATAGAGGAATCACATGGATGGTGTCACTTCACAGTCTTTACCACTAAGTTAATTTACATAGTAAATTAATAAATTAATTAACAATACACAGCATGCTGAGTACTGTTAGTAGTGGTACAATCTTGTGCAGTATATGTTCTGTAAGCATCCTTTCTTTCAGTGTTATTGTTATATGAAATACCAAGTGAAATAAGTGCATAGTGATATTTTTGAGAATTAAACTCAGCCTAAGAAAATGTATCACTATCCAAACCAGAAGACAAAGTCATCCACTACACTTGCTACAGTTTCAGCCATTGCAACAGTGCAGAACATAGTAAATCAGCAGCAGCAATAAAGTCATATTTTCCAATCAATTACTCCAGTAAACATGGCGTAACAATTAACAACTGAATATGTGAGGCTTTGGTGAACCAGTTACTATAAAAAATTTATAGTCATTAATATGAAATAGAATGGTCTTAGCTGAGAATGAGCCTAGAGGCTGCATTAGGACTAAGGTAAGCAGTTCTTAAAGACTTCTTAAGGAGAGGGTTTAAATTTAGCTGCAGTGCAATCAGGAACATAAAAATCACTTAAATCAACCACCACTTGATAACTTATGCAGGACATGAAAAGCCTGATTCAATTTAAACAGCACCATAAACCTCTGGCTGTACCAGTACTTTATCCACAGCTGAGACAGAGTCCTGGGCACCACAGTGTGATCCTTTCCACCACTCAAATTGATAAAATGGTCCCAGGCCATTTTGGGACAAAATTAAATTACATTCTGTTGCAAACAATTCCTGTGAAGAGTTGAAAGTTTAGCAGAGGCTGGGGACCAGTCTTAATATGCAGCTTTTTGATAAATTGTGGTTTTCCTTTTCTTTGATTCATTTAAGAACACAATAAAAACTTATGGCCTAAATGAGTATGTGCCAAGTATACAAATAAAATATTACAACAGTTTCTGACATTTGCTTACTTCAACACCAAACTGATGAGGTCCCCTAATTTTAAAGAAACATGTATTAGCAATAACCACACAACTATTTTTCCTTCCATTCCTACAGCAATTACACCTGTGCTGATTCAGTGCCCCACTATATAAACACTGTTCCAAGTTTGTGTCATTATCAGTCATCAGCATATTCCTGATTTTTACACGAGTATGTTAAGGAAAACCTTTGATAAGATCTGTAGCAAAATGAATTCTTGACAAATGCCAAGCACTGAGTTTTGCTCTATTCAACAGACCCATTTTTGCTGTTGTCATTTCCAATACCAAAAAATTTCTGAATACCTTAAAACTCTTTATGAAGTTGAGATAAATTTTTTCTGTATAGTACTGTATAAAATTTATCACTGAAGTACCAGTATATTAGACCTATTTCGTTTTCTTTGCCTAGAAAATGGCTTTTTAAAGGAATTTTTTTTAAAGGTGTGGGGAAACCAGAATTTTATTGACAGGTAAATAAGCTAGAATACATGAGAAACAACTTCCTACATAAAATTTCTATAGCAGCTGTTTCTGACCATGATGACAGCACTGTAGGGACATAGGGGCTGGCATGGTTTTATACAGTCCTGCAGCTCAAAAATCACCTCTATTTATGAGGAAGGTGCATGGTGTCCTACTGTCTGGGTCTAGTAGATTTAAACTGGAAAGAGCAACACTCTTAGCTATCTCAGTTATACCACAAAAACCAGAATTTCTCTTTTAAACTAATTTTAAATAAAAAGAGGGAAAGGGAAGGGAAGGGAAGGGAAGGGAAGGGAAGGGAAGGGAAGGGAAGGCAAGGCAAGGGAAGGCAAGGGAAGGCAAGGGAAGGCAAGGGAAGGCAAGGGAAGGCAAGGGAAGGGAAGGGAAGGCAAGGGAAGGCAAGGGAAGGCAAGGGAAGGCAAGAAGGAAATTTCTTATCCAGCCACAGTCTCTTGTTCAAATGGACCTTTTAGCTTCTGTGCAAATTGTAATAGTACTTAATGCATTTGGGCTTGAGTAGGGAAATCCTTCCTCTTTATAATCAATGTCAGATTTATTACAAACAGGTTAAACTATAAAAAGACTTGTTTGAAAGCTGTCCACATTGATCTCACAAGCTTTTCTGGCCATCGAGAATGATTATAACACGTTGTATGCTGGCACTTTTCGTAATTTCAAAATGCTTTGCAGTGTTAGGAATGTGTAAAATCTCTTCTTGTTACACATTGCATCTAACTATAAGTAATTTTACTTCCAGGTGGGCTTTGGCCTTCCTTTTTTGTCCCATAATGTTTGAAAAATGCTTTTAGATACTTCCTTGGTTGTATCCTTGATTACACTTTTTATGTTCTTTTTTTATTGTACTCCTCCTCTGATATTATCTTTTTTTATATTGATGCATGATAATACTTTTCTTTGGTTGTGCACTAAGCATCAAAAGAACTAATGAACTAAGAAGAATGTCAAACTTAATAGGTAATAAAAAATGTCATATTTGACCAGCACTCATTTTAATCAGCCTAGCATTCAACTTATTATTTCCAGCAACTCTTTAAACGTCAGATGAAATCAAAATTCCCCAGTGATAAATTTCTACTTCAGTCACTGTTAGATGAGAGACAAGTGGTTGGAATAAAAATGAGTCAGTAGATTTGAGGAAGTTCGATTGATGGATCTTTGAAGCCATAACAAAGAGTAAGCAAATTCAGTTGAATCTGTCTACAAGATTGCACTTTAAAACAGGCTGAAACACTAACAATTAACAATATTCACATGCAAGCATGCCTGCACAACCATTTCCCAACATGCAGACAGATATAGTGCCAGATTCTAATTCTGACTACACTGATAAGCTGAATCATAGGATTCAGGATTGCAATAGTCATAGGATTCAGCAGAGCTCTCTGTGAGTTAAAATCTTTCAGATGTTTATTTGTTGTGTTGGTTTCAAATAACAAGGTAAGCAAGTGTACCAACACTCTGCAAGTCACATGTCCTTCAGCTAATTTTTACTAGGTCATTTTCCTTCTAAGTAGGAAAACTCATGTTTCCTGGAGTGTATGTGTTTGCGTTTATGTGAAAAGTAACAGAGCTTCCAAGAAGGATAGACTTGGACCTCTGTCCTATACTAGTCTGAAGAGAACATTCATTAACAATGTATGTCCACAGGAATCACCACTGCAATACACTGCTTTTGATTGTGATAGTTCAACACTGCAAGTATTAGATCTGTTGGGGCAAACAGTCTTTGGCAAATAGCATTAAAACTCAGACCTGCATCCACTGTATATACGGTATTCCAGTTTTTAGTGCTGATTGTGATCAGTTCTTTGTCCAAGACTTATCAAAGTTCCCTCATTTCTACAGTCATAAAATGAAACTGCTTGAATAGTACAATATATGTCAAGTTTAAGGAATGTGACAAAAAGTCCTGGTGTAATTGAAGGGATATAAACAAGTCATCTTAGTACTCTGTTAATTACCTGCATAAATCCAGTTATCACCCTCCCCTCCACTCTTCCATATAAAATAAAGGTGACCTTTTTTCTCATCTTTGTTGCTGTACATCAAATTATAGTCCATCAGAAAGCAATCAGAAGTCCTCACCACCCTAAGAAACAGCCATTCAATGCTTAATGGTGTCATCTTTGGCTATACATTGGTTAGACAATCGTTTTGATCTCAAAAACTGCAAGATATGAGCCCTTCAAATCTGTAAGTGAGACAGTAATAGAAAATAAGAAAGGGGATAAAGATAATAATCTAGGGTTTGCCTACCTGTTGTCACAGCTTCAGCTGCTGTGGAGGAAGTCTAGCACGCTTTACGTTTCAAACCACTTGTTATCATTTTGTTCTTTCTGGGCCATATCAGCTTTGTCCCTTAAAACTTTCAGATGGTAAAAAGCTCTCTTAGCTTCTGTTAGTCCTCTTTTTTTAATGCTTTTGGCAATGTTAAAGTAGAGAGAATCTAACTTTGGTCTTACAAGGTTCCTATATCCTAGATTTCTCTTCATTCCAGAACCAATGTCATCAGGTTAGATCAAATAACGTATTTTACTCTTTTTTTTCCCTCCACCATCCTTAGCTGATGATTTCCAACACTCATCACTTCATATAGAGGAACTTTTTGCAGGTCTCTGGTGGGGTGGAAATATGCAATTTGCTTTCCCTTTAGCATAAGTCCCCTTACAAGCCTTTCCACCATTCCGCTGCTGTGCTGCAGCAGTACTAAAGCCTAGGGCCCCTCTCTCTAATGGAACACATATCACAGTCATAGCAGAATGTGATCTAATATGATCACCCAAGATTTTTTCCTTTTAGTAAATATTATTTAGTAAATATTATATTTAGAATATTTTACATTTTCTTGCTTCATTTTTGCATCAGGTCCTTTCTGATATGATCCAGTTTTCTCAGAGTATCTGAGAGACTGGAAAGGAGGTTTACTTGAGGGTTTACTGTAGGTAGCCTCCTTTTCTAGAGCTTTCCTTTCCAAGCCAGTCATCAGCAAAGCTGAATTTTCTCCTCTCTTGAAGAGCTGGTATGATTTCCTTATGTAAGGTTTCATGAATCTTAGCTAAGTTTCCTGCCTTTGAAGGATATATGCTCCAATAGGGAATTCAAAGAGGTTTATACTGACACTGCTATTTACATAAGTCAATACAATCCTGTGCAATTGACTCTCTTGATTTTTTTCTCTCCCCCCATAATGTTACTGCATTTTTAGGCAGCTTGGGAGTCATGGGAACAATTCACAGCAAATACCCTTTAGTTGTAAAGAATACATGACCTGAAGAAAGTGTAGGAAGAGAAAAGCCGCAGGACCAGGAAAGTTCTTAGCAGCTTTATTTGAAAATCAGTTATTATTAAATCTGCAACACAAGTGAGTGTGGTATTAAAAAAAAAGAAAATAAAAAAGTGATCTCTAGGCTTCAGCTGAATCACTTCCCAGTTGCACTTAAGCAGCTACTATGCAGGCAAGATCAATTAGACTCATTTTAAAAAGCTATGAGAGCTAATCAGAAAGTTCTTCTAAAATCCATTGGTTATGGGAAACATACACACAGGATAAGGACAGAGACTGGGAACTATGTTCATTGATAAAACCAGAGTAGCAAAAAGTATACTCCCTTCTAAGGGAATTCAATCAGAATAAAAAGTGAAGGAGAAAAATCAAATCCCCACAAAGTTCATAACGAGGAACTTGTAAAGATATAGGGGAAAAGTTACGTTAGCATGGTATTTTAGGCGATTCACCTGGATCCCTTTTAAGGAAACAGAGGCTGAGATCATGCTACAGATAAATCATATTTATCAGTGTAGAAAACTTTACAGTTGCTCAGTGTCTGGGTATACCCATCACATGTCTATTTTAGTTTGCAATGTTGCTCTTCTAATATTTTCCCACTTCTTTTTCCTCATTTTCCCATTTTTTGTTTTATCAAATCTAATTTATATTTTTTAATTATTGAAAAAATATTTATTATTTGTTTAAGTCTGTAAAAACTCATGCCAGTATATGAGATTATGAACTTCCTGTCATTCTCTTCAAAAATCTCTGTCCTTTGGTACAAAAAGCAAATTAAGGCAAGATTAACATTGCAATCACCCACCCTGAAGAAAAGCAGCAATTTACTTATGAACTTCTAAGATTTCTGGGCAATATAAGTTGTTAGAGAGGGAAAAAGCAGTGCTGCTAAGGAATGCATGTTCACTTTTTTCCTCTTCACACAGTCTTACTCAGTCTGCAGATCCTAATGAGGCGTCTCCAAAATGAATACTTTGGATGGGTTTATGCCTTGAATCTCTTTGTTCATGTCTTCTTAGATTTCTCTGTACATTGTGTTTGTTACATTTCAGATACCGGTAACATTTCTAACTAATCATATGTGTACACCGAAATGTATAATTCATTCAATCTGTTGTTCATGAGTATCTTCTGTACTTATTGTTTTATAAACTGGTCCCTCTTCTTCAGGGCTTAGTAACATTCCCTTTATCTACTCTACTCATGTTCTTTCCTTCATAACAAAAGACAAATTTACTGATACTGTAACATTCCTACTGTTTTTAAGCTTAGAGAGTGAAACACTGATCCAAATGAAATCAACAGAACTTGACTCTTGCTGACTTCATTAGTATCAGGATCTCATCTGTAATTTCAAAATGGAGCATGAGAAGTTAGCTAAGACATCCTTAGAAGATTGACACAAGTTTTTTAAATTAGACTAAACAAATTTGACTGACCTATTTTTTTCCTTATCTAGTATAAATGCAGGTGCAATTCTTGCTCATGAGTTTGATGAAGATACTTTTCATACAGACATATTTTCAGATCCAAAATTATACTTGTAAGAAGATTTAGATATGCAGTGATCTACAAGGTCAATACACACATTTATTTTAAAATGTGCATGTACAAACCCATCAAAACATCTCATTTATTTACAGTACTGACAGATTTATATCAGGTTTTATTGATATTTAAAGTTCTTAATTTTAAAAATTTCCTTTTCCTTTTCCTTTTCCTTTTCCTTTTCCTTTTCCTTTTCCTTTTCCTTTTCCTTTTCCTTTTCCTTTTCCTTTTCCTTTTCCTTTTCCTTTTCCTTTTCCTTTTCCTTTTCCTTCTCCTCTTTCTTTCCTTTTTTCCTTTTTTTTTGCCTTTTCCTTTACCTTTTCTTTTCCTTTCCTTCTGATTGTACTAACCAACGGAGAGGGAGACCCAAACCAAAATTACCAATGTGTTGCCAGCTCCTTAGCATCACTAAGCTCTTGAAAGCCTTTTTTGTTCTGATAAACCTTGACAGGTGACCCACAGAATGATACTAGAAGGCTAAGTAGTCTTGAGGTAAAATGTTGTGGTGCCTCTGGGCGTGGTTTGCGACCGGGCCCGGCCCTGCTGGGCTGGGACCGTCAGTTCCTCTCCCCCCACCATGCGGTGTTGGTCCTTTCCCCGCCCCCGCGCGGTGGCTGGGATGGCACAGCCCGACTGGCAGGGGCTGTCCCCGCCCAGGGGGACAGCTCATTGGTTCCCGTGCTGGGTCCAGACAGCCGACTGATTGGCCAGTGCCCCTGTCAATCATTGTGGTCCTCCGAGGTGATTGGCTCTCCCGGCCGCCCTCCCCTCGCCCCCTGTCTTATAACACGCCCTGAGCGCCATTTTGGTCGTCTTCTCCGCACCATGGTCCAGTAATAAAACCTGCTGGCGATAAGCGGAAAAGAACCCTTTCTCGTCTCTTTATTTCCCTGCATAAATTAAACCGCTGTGCGTGAGCTAAGCCAAGATCTGCGGCAGTTCTGATGCTCGGCTCGCCTCTGATCGGAGACTAGATAAGGCCTGAGTCGCGTTATCTAGGCAAACGGGACCGACACAAAAGACTCTGAGTTAGTCGCGCTTTCTACCTGCGGCAGAAAAAGACAAAAAAAAAAATCATTAATCACTGACTAGATAGGAACTGCTAATGAGATCAGAGGATTCAACAACATTATATTCCCGCCTTCATTATAATTTTGTGATGATGTATCTTTACCTTCTGTACCAGGTTTGTTATTTAATACACATGCAAGTGATTTAGAATGTGGCGGGGGGGAATACTGAGGCAGTTGAGCTTGCAATGAGATAGAATAGTTCAGTTAGAATCAGAAAGCAGCATGAAAAGCCTTCAGAAGACGTGAAAGGCTGCAGTGAATCATAATGACAAATGAACATCCATGCTAGTGAAAACAAACCTTAGAGGTGAAACAATGAAGTATTTTAACCACATTTAGGGTTCAAAGTAATGATTGCAGGTCAGGAAGCAGACATGAATGTCATTGCACTCCAGTTAATTAAGGTTTTCATCCAATGTGCAGCAGCAATTGGATGCAAAGGAGATATTTAACAAGAGTACTGAAGAATGGGATAAAAAAAGAATTCCAAAATTGTTTTAATACAATAATAGCAGGCAGTGTCTCACCCTCAGTTGGACTGCCATCACCTAGTCTCATAGTTAATGGAGCAGAAGAGAGTTTTCCAGGAATACACAATGCAAACTAAAAAGAGTACATGACTGAATATTTAAATAAAAATTTTAATTATTTTCACTAATGAGAAAGGAAGTGAACATGCTAAAATATGCAAAGTTATTATTTCTACACAGAAGGTCGATTAGAAATTTCTATTTGCCCTGTTTAGAGTGCAAGAATATCAGTTAGTCATAGAAATGAAAAGGTGGATAGCAAATATGTAGCAGCGTGCTTGGCAGAAGCTGCTTCTTTTGAGCTTCAGGATTGGTGGGAAGAAAGACAAGGCAAAACCCTCGGCCTTATTTTTTCAATATCTGAACCCTCTGCCTGAGCTGTGGTAAAATCCCATATTTCCCTTGTGTTACCTGTACTCATACCTTAGATGCCATATATGGCTATGCCCTGGAAAGCTCTTCTCCACTGGTCACTTTGAACTATGCCGTTTCCCATTGAGTGTTTCTTGGTCCCATCTCCCTTTAAAAGAGCCCTGCAGGGCTTCTTCCGGGCTCTTTCTTCTGGGTTACTCCAGTCTGGATATCTCTGGATATCTCCAGATATCCACCTGGATATCTCTGGACCCTCACTACACAACACTGGACTCACAATAAACGGCTGTTATCCCAGGGAAGAGCCCTCTGTCTAGCCTTTTATTCTCGTCAGCGCTAGCACACCATGCCAGGGGAAACTCTCGTCCTAGAGGAGCCAGCAGAAACAGGTTGTCTGCAGTAGCTAGGACTCTGTCCTTTGGGAGAGTTATACAACTCATCCCAGCAGGGATTCTGCTCGCATAAAGGCACTGTCACTACCTTGAAAGCATCTGGCTTAAGCGCTTTTAGAAACAGACATTCAATACAAGAATAATTCTCCTTAAAATGTACAATCACACTGTGAAATCCATTGTCAGTTGATACTACTGAAAATGTAAAATTTAGCAAGACTAAAAAAAGTATTGGAAAGTCAAATGAGTAACATCAACATCAGATGTATGACAGTATCTCACCTAGCACTTGCAAGTGATTTCTTCCAATAGGGAGGAAAAGGAAAAGTACAGGCAAACATAGCCTGTACAGGTTGTTTTCCTGCAATGTCAAAAAATCTGCACTTGAGATCTGTGCTGGCCACTGTCAGAAAGAAGAAGAAAAGACAGCCAACACAAATCCCGATTCTTCTTCTACAATCAATGATCTACTTAGTGTGTTTTGATGAATACATCCATCCACAGAACATCTAAAGCTAGGACCTTGTACCTAATAAGCAGAGGTATTTGCCTTTGCACATCTCTTGTCTGCTGTCACCTCATGCTTCAGATCCATGCTACAAATACATAATCCCAACCACTTCCATTCACAGTCCTCCCTCAGAGGTACATCCTTTGATGGAAAAAAGGAAAGGCCGTTGACACTGGAATAACCATAGTTCTCCTGTAAACCCATTTTGTGCCTTTCACTAGCCTAGAAAGTTAAACAACTTCAAACTGTAACTTGCTCTGTCTAAAAATTCACTATAAATTTACTAGGCTTTATTCCAAGATTTGAAATAATGCAAAATTAGGATTAAATCTTCTGACTGTTGTGGAGTCACAACTATATTAATGCAATTTCTACCCTTCTCCCTTTACCAAGACGAGTGGTGGTCTGGATTTTTCACCTCTTTTTAAATCATCTTTTAGTAAAAATGTTATTATTTCAGTTTCCCCTATTTCTGGAGAAGTGCCCACTGTTGGCCAAACACAAACAAAAAGTAGTGCTGGCCAGCTGGCCATCTGGCCATCTGGCCATCTGGCCAGTTTTATTTTATGCTCTGCATACTAGGGGTAGCTCATAGCAAATTCTTGGGTCTTGAGAATCCATGCCTCCTGACCTGTCCTAGAGGTGAGATAAAGTAGCAGAAAGGACACTGGTGTGGTCATCAGGTCTACTTAGAAACCATCCTGTTTCCACTGAAGTGGCACCAGAACAAACATATTCCCACATCTGCATTTTCAACCTGAAAAAACACTCCCTCAGAAAAGAGTTCAGTGAAGCTAGAACCTAGGGCTAAAACTAGGCCTATGTGCAAGCCAGCATTGTAGCTTTGGAGTTTTAAAAACACTACAAAAAGTGTTATTCTGCCAGAATTAAACTTTTCACTAGGGGGGACAGATCAAGATCAGCTGTTGATCAAAACAAGTCAGAAAATAGATTAACTTCAGCGCTTAAGCATATGGCATTTCTAAGTGTGCATGTGTGTACATATGCATTACATACACTGTAAGCTACAATTCTTTTTTAAAAATCTATAACAACATTTTTTCTGATCTATTTTATGCTTTCATATGCATATTTATATCCCCTCTTAACCAACATATATTATTGAACTCCCATACTGTGGCTACTACCATTAATTATTTTTTTCTCTATCTAAAGCCACAAATTTTTGGTTTTGTTTTATCATAAATAATATACAGACCAAAGTTTCAGCTTGAGAGGATCTGTGGACTGTCTTCTTTTCACTTGTCATAGAGGATAGATATATATCTAGAAGAGAAATATTTGCCACTGTCGGTTTGCCATTTTCTGCTGGCTTCATAAGAAATAAGTGAAACAAATTTTTGCTTATTTGAAACAAAATCTAAATTCTAAATGTGAATTCCTCATGCCCTTGCATTCCTCAGTAAACAAGATGCTACAAAAGAACTATCAACAAAATCAAACTAGGGTGGAAACAAAGTGTGGTCAGCTTCTCTGGTTTTTGTTCTATTGTATTTACTGACTTTGCACTCAGCTGATGCAATTTCAAGAGAAACTCAACTTTCACTTTTTTTAGACTTTTTAAGAACCTGATGCAATTTCAAAAGAAACTCAACTTTCACTTTTATGAGACTTTTTAAGTACCTGTCTCACTATTTTGGCTGTGATGAAAAGCTGGAAGTCTAAGTCAAAACATACATAAATGAAATTTCTCCTCAAATTGTAAAAAAAGTCTCCAAAAGTCCTTTTTTTTTTACCAGTTGCATGGGGCTTGTATGCTCAAAGGAGATAGACTTTGAAAAGGTCTGCAGTCCTTACCTTCAGGACAAGTTCAGAAAGGCAAAACAGATCCACTTTTTCATAAAATTCATAGAACAAAAAAGTAGTAACTGCATTACTCCTACTCTCAGAGGCAAAGAAGGCTGAATTGTAACTGTCCCTTGGCTTTCTCTCTAAGGTAATACAAAGCCTTGGACTATATCTGAACTGTTCAGACTTAGCCTTCAAACCTCCATGGCTAGGCTATAAAAATGAAAAGCAAAACAAAAGCTTGCAAGAATGAACAGGTGTAGTGGTTTGCCCCTGGCTGAATGCCAGGCACCCACCAAAACTCTATCGCTCCCCTCTGCAATTGGACAGGGTAGAGAAAATATAATGAAGGATTCATGAGTTGAGGTAAGGACTGGGAGAAATCACTCAGCAGCTACTGTCACAGGCAAAACAGGCTCCAATTGGGGATATTAACAGAATTTATGACCAACAAAATCAGAGCAGGACAATAAGAAGTAAAATAAATGTTATAAAAACCTTCTCCCCACCCTTCTCTCCTTCCTAGCTCTACCCCAAACCCCTGCAGTGCAGGGAGATAGGGAATGGGGGTTATGGTCAGTTTGCCACAAGTGACGTCCATTGGTGTCATACTTTGTATGCTATTCTTTCTCCCACAGAAATAAATCAATTTGCTTTGACCTGGTCACATATGGCCACAACCCACAGAACTTCTTACAAAGAAAAATCAAAGGATTTTTTCTTTTTCAAAAATACCCCCAGCTCTTAAAGCCCTCCCTTTCATGCTTCAGCATCAAACTAGAATTGTGTATCTGTTACAAGTCAAACAATTTCTTCTGTAAACAACACTGATAAGAATTGTAAAATACCAGAAATCATTTCCGTGTCTGTAAATGCCTTTCATCTGGGATAATGTCACAGGGATGGGGAAATGGGATGAGAAAAGGATAGAACAGGGTGGGGGTATGGATCTGTGACAGAGAGTTTGATAATGTTTCTTTCATATCTTTATGAGTGGCCTTCAGTTCAGATTTCATTGCTCCTGGATCAGACAATTGTCAATTCCAGCAATGGGGAAAAGGTGACAATGTACTTTGTTAAAATTATACTACCCCACACTGTACCTCCAATCACATATCTTTATTTCCTGGAAAATAAAAAGACAGGAAATCCCCAAATATTTCCTTTGTTGTGACAAGCTATTTCCTTGCTAGTTGTTCATTACCTCTCTAATATAATCAGGCTCACAAATAAGGGAGACTGAAATACTGTAAATAGTGTTCTGTCATGTATGACAAGTGTGGGAGGAAGCACATTTTACAAACAAATATCTTGAAGGACAGGCTCCATGCCCTGGAACCTGAGTACACAGACAGTGCTGCAGTGAGGAGAAAGAAAACAAGTCACAAAAAATACCAAGCAAGTACTACCAAAATCTAATGAAGCACATGCTCAGATTGATACCAAGCCCCTGAAATCCCCAGATGGACTCTGCACTTCAGGCACATCGCTCTGCTTGATTTGGCATAAGCATGAGCACATCTGATTCTATGAAATCATTTACAAACAGCCCCCTTCACCTTTGTTCCCCATACAGATGAAAATAAAGACTGGAAAGGAACTAAACCAACAAGAGCTTCTCAGGCAGACAATTCCTGCATCACTTTCTGAGCAATTTGTAAATACTCCAGGTTTAGTTAGTATTATAATTTTTTCATATTGTACCTTACCTGATAGTGTAAAATTCCATTTATTTCTTGTTAGCAGTCAATGGAACTAATGCCAGGGCTCTGAATTGTTTTTTACATATTTGTAAGCATAAGAAACCCTGCCATTTTTTTCACTATTTACTGTTGTCCATTCAGTTGCAAGAAATGTAGCTATGTCAGCATGTTCTATCCATACAATCTACACAAAACAATTAAAAGTCTCACCTCAGGTCCTCAAGTTAGCAAACACAGAGTGTTACCCTTAAATTTATGTTTTATTTGGAAATAAATCATCTCTTCTACAATAAATTAAGTTAAAATTATTCAAGTTCAATATGTCCTGGTTATCGGTTTCCTCCCAACTCAGTACAAAGATGCATTGAGCCTTAATGCTTAAGTACAATATGTTCTCTGTGAATATTGTAGGGACCTACAGCATTCATCTAGTTTTCTGCCCCAAACCCAATTTTTTGTTCTTGGCATGGGAACACAATTGATACATCTATATTTTGTGTACTTTGTCTAGTTGCATTGCACCTAGAATTTTATTTGGTATGGATTTTTACTGGCAGCTGCCTGCATCATAAATGATAGTCTTATACCAAGAAGACATTTTTTCAACAAAAAAAAAATAGTTTGACTATTAACAACCCCAAAGCCAGACCTACAGAAGATGGCAGCTGCTAGAGTCAGAAAGAGAAAGCAAATCATCTTACACTGCCTAAGTTGGAATGACTCCCCATTATCCTAGAAATCCTGTGGAAACGTTAGTTTGATGTATGAATAGCCAGCATCTCCAGAATAAGTGAAATAGGCAGAGTGTGACATACATAAAGTAAAGCAATGTCTAAATATGACAGACAAGAAGTGGTACATTTGGATTGAACCAATGGTTTTGGAGTATAAGTTCTTCACAGCAAAATCCTACTCTTAGTCTCCATAGCCTGAATACATCTCACCCAATGTACAGTATTGGGCATCTGGGTGGCTGTTCTCAGCTAGGCATCTAGGGCAAAATTCAGATCCCTACATTTAAGCAGCCACGTGTAAGTGTCTACAGGTGCACTAGGCATTTACACCTATCTTGTGTACAACTTAATTCAGTTGCCTGACACCTAGAACCATGTCCATTGTTCTGCCTGGCCTTCAGCTTCTACTCCAGACTATGCAATTCCCCACAGGTCCAGTGTCTACCTGCCTTTTGTGGATGTCCTAGGTCACCTTGGTGTATTCTTCCTCCTACCTATCTCTTCAACTGTCTGTCTACCTGCTCCTCAGGACTAGTTTTGACACAGCCCCCCTGCATAAGACTAGCTCAGACTTCTGAAGATATTGCTAAGTTATAAGGAAGAACTATGAGAATGTGTGCAGACCACAACTCAAGGGAAAAAAAACTGTGATCAGGAAACCTTTAGTGAAACAGCTGGGAGTCAGAAAATGACAACTCAAAAGCAACAAGGACAGGACATTCAGGGAACAGCAAAGGCTCACTCCTCCCTTCCTGATTTCTGGTCAACAAAAACTGTCAGCTTAGAGGAGATGAAAAGCATAGTAATGTCTTTGCTAGGAACTCATTAGTCCTGACTATCTATAGCTCACATTCAACAAATAAAAAACTGTTTTATGCCTTTAAATGCAGTAGGTTGATTCACGTTGGTACATGGTTCATTCCAGTCACACGGCTTCAGCCTGCTGTAATCATGACCTTCACAATGCCTTCACCAGATCTCCACTGAATCCCATCCTGAATTCTGTCCCAAAGTGTTCTTGTTGTCTTGTGTGTATCTGCTTCTGGGTATTGTAAAGAAAAACTGATAAAACAATTAAATGCTGGTAATTTAAGGTATGTTGAAAGAAATCTATGCAGTAGAAATTTAAATAAGCCTTTATGCAAGATCTTTGTTTTCCAGCCATTATTAAATTCTTATGCCAGAAAATCTGACAATTTTCTTAAAAGGTGGTGTTATTCCCTGCAGACAATAAAAATAGTGACTTTTAGAAATGTTTTCTGTATACTATTGTCATTCTCTAAACAAATAATTTTCTGTTATCTGTTATCTCATCTGAACATACTGGCAATTATCTTGTTATATTACTGCATTCTATAATTTAATATTCAATTTGATTTTTGGAGCAAAGCCACTCTCTATCTGAGAAATCAATTTTTTATGGTCACAATTACTGATTTTCTTAACAGCCTTTATCTGCAAGCCATTTTTTGATCAACTAAAGCACATACTGAGAGACAAACTATCACCCAATAAGCTTTTTTTTCATTAACTTGTCTCTAAATTTCCTCCACTTTCTTTGTCAGAAACTCTCTACTTTCTTAAAAGGTCTAATATCATAATTCTGTTTTTTCTTTTCCCTCTTCCCTCCTTCCCACTCATAACTTGTAATTTGATCTGTGACAGCTTTAGAAAAAAACAAGTCTGATTTTAGTAACTTTCTGTCATTCCGTGTTTCGCTAAGTAGTTATGAAGAACTGAGATCCAAATACTCCTAAATTTGGAAAAAATCAGATTCACATTCAAATTGTTCTGCATTATGTTATATAGAAATCTTCCAAAAATCCACTGTAACACAGAGCACAAGTCAACACACTTTTAGGAGGAGTGTCATTTTTTCCTAAACCAAAAAAAAAAGATAGTTTGCTACTAATATCAGCTAAGGGAGAGAGTGCAAGAAGGATTAATGTTTCTGGGCATAGAAATTCCTATCAGAAAAAGATCCACGTTTCATAATCACTGTTAAATCTACAACTGAGACCAGTGTTACTGTCGCTTCTTATGTATTATTTGTTCTGGTATCCTCACGAGAACCAGCTCACCTTCCAGCACCACCTAGTGAGAGTGCTTTGATCATGCTGTATAGAAGATGACTACAGCTTATTCATGGAGTCATTTTGGTCTATTCTGAATGTCTTTCCCCAGAATATCACCCCTTGCTACTCGGGTTGTAGTGCACTTGGTTACTGGCTGCCTCTGGGGCACTTTTGTTGCCTGTGTTGCCACAACACACCTGGTGGGAGGGATCAGACTCACTGAGGTGGCACGGTGACCCATGGATGCTGTCAGAGGCAGCTCATCTTTTGCACAAAACAAAACTGTTTCTTTCAAGACTTAGACCATAAGGACACAGGTGACCCATAATTTGCAGAGCACAGCCCTTCCCAACACATTGCAGCTGATACATTCTGTTAACACAATAAGTCCATTGCAAGGCACAGAGACTTTAAAATTATAAAGTATTCAGTTTGACTAGAATTCTCAATAGCACAGAAATGAAAGCAGAACTGTACATTTTTCTAAGGCACAAACTAATGACGTAAGGAAGTAATGATAAGAAAACAGCTCTCTCAACAGAAATACAAGAAATATCAATGACTTGACAGTGCCATTTTCCCTTGGCAGGCATTAAGATGGAACTAAAGGATGACAGGACAA
Source organism: Climacteris rufus (assembly GCA_013398175.1). Classification (NCBI taxonomy): domain Eukaryota; kingdom Metazoa; phylum Chordata; class Aves; order Passeriformes; family Climacteridae; genus Climacteris; species Climacteris rufus. The sequence goes on from VZRZ01002587.1 coordinate 152,508, forward strand.
AACCTTCCAGTGTTCTTCAAAGACAGAAGTTTGAAGGCACCCATTGTGCAAGACATATTGCTGCTGAAAGGGAGATGCATCTACAGCGGGCTTCGTGTCAGTTCTTACTAGAAAATTTGCTACATCTCTCTTTCCTATGTGAATTCCAAACTATCTGAAAACAGAGCTCAAGGTAATCATACAGATTTTTACCTACAGTGTCATTTACAATCCTCTTATCAAAAAGTAAACTTGATGGGAACCTGGTTTGTACTGTGATCAACCATTGTTTCTTCTTGAGATTACTTGAGACTGACTTTTTTACATGCAATTATTACAGACGTAAGAAATTTCAATTGCACTTTTAGGTTCACTGCACACACTCTATAATTCAGTTGTCATGTGTATAGAAAGAATTATTTGTGGATAAAAGAACCCCACATTAAAAAGTTTTTATTTATATAGTATCCATGATTTGTCTTGGAAAGCCAAAGTAAAATAAATAAACTTTGAAGTCTCCTTCAATTGAGTTACAAGTTGAAGAGAGAAAAAAGTAGCAAAAAAAGGGACTTATTTTGTTCATTTTGCTCCAAGTTAATGCTTGAGTTTTTCCTTATTTCTTATCCTCCTTTTCCCCTTCAAATTTTAAATTGTTTGTTTGCCTCACCAGAGCCAAATAGCTTTGATCCTTTAATTATTTGAATTAGTTTTCTGTGCTCCTAGTTTTTCTGCCAATCATTAATTCATATTGTGAACTGACTGCTAAAAATTTCAGGTTTTGTACAGCATGGCAATGAGGTATAATATGCTTAGCTTTTACATCCAAGAGTTTGAAGACTTCCTGATTCATTCTATGAACCACTGACCACGTTTATCTAATGCTTTGCAAAAGGAATAATGTTGCTCTGTCTGTTGTCATTGTTTCCTTTTTGACTATCCTATTCACTTCAGTACCACTGTCAAACTGACTTCGGTCAGAGCTAATTAATTCCGTGTTGATTGTATCTCTAAAAGAAACACTGACTCTTAAAAACTCTGTCATGATGATAACAATAAACCTAAGAGCTGATTCTCTTAGTGTAAACTGCCAAACCCAAGGAACTGCTCCTTAAATTTCACTAGTTGACAACACCATGTGTTTCAGACAAGCCCTGGCAGAGCTTTGTGGTTATAAATAGTTTTCAACTCTGTACTAGATATTTAACCCTCTCTTGTGTCCCGTAATTGGTTTGACTTCTTTCTGTCTATTGCCCTTCATCACCTTTCTTCTCAGTCTCTCACTGTCCTACACTTCCTTTTTCTCCTTCATAAAATTCCCTGGTTTCTGTACTCCTTTCTAACTCTTTTCTCAAATACTGATTCCATTCCAGAAATCCCCCCAGTCTCTAAAATCATGTAATGCACTGCCTACAACAAATGCATGAGCTTCCAGCTTCGCTTCCGGTATTTCTGCTCCACTGAACATACTCTCACTGCTGTCTGCAGGTCCCTTTCCAAAGTCGAACATCAAGACCCTTTCTTAATAATTTTCTGTTTTATTTACTTTTTTGTTTTAGATATTAATCAACATTTTAGCCTTTACTCAAATTTTATTATGGTACATATTTAAAATGAGGCCTTTTTCCTTCTGCATCCTCCCATGATTTCTTCAGCTGTCCTCAAGAAGGTAATTTCCCTGAAAAGATTCCTAAGGTTCCTAAGCTGGTAATTTACCTTTTAAAGATCCACTTCATGATCAGTCACCTAAATCAGACCTTCAAGGACCATGAACTGTCCCTTTTTTAGTGATGCAAAAACCATACAGCATCATTTTGCAATCAAATATTTTGTCCTGAATTTGTTATGAATCATTAGTTTCCCCAAGGCAGTTTATACACTCCGGGAATATTTCCCATATAAGAAGCACTTTTTAAAAATGTGTATTCCTAGATGAGGAAATCTAGAAAACAGGAGATTTTTCCCCCATTTGTGTATTAAGAAAGAGAAACAAAAATATCATGGCTGATTGAAAAGTCATTTTTTGCTATTAAGACCGAAAAAGCTATAAGAAAGGCATGCAACTAGGAAAATCAGGTTCTAAAAGTAAAAAAAAATAAATGAAGGCTAGCCTAAAAAAAAGAAATGTAATCTCTTTGACAGAGCTAAGACTTTTAAGAAACAGAATGTTTGTATTAGGAAGAAAATCACAGCAAGACTGTGGTTCATTCCTAAAACTGAGCAAAAATTCTAATATTAAAAAAAAAGAGAGAGAATAAAGAGACCATGGAAATATTTGTCAGCTCAAGGAAACAAAAGCTGTGTCCAATTATGAATCTGTTGATATGAATATCCAGCAGTGGGGATGTTCACTATATGGTGCAATATAAATTATCATGTAGAGCTTACCTGGAAATACAACAAGGAAATTGCTACGTTTAAATGGCTTAGAGAATTAATTGTTATGTATTAAGGACATTTTTATGAATTATAGAAATTATTTCAAGCATGATGCTGCAGACATACTACTAGACTAGTCCAGTAAAAACTATTCATACAAAAGAGTTTGCCATAGAAAAAGTGCATCTCTGTATGCCAATCTTCACACAATTGCTGTTCCACATTTTATGTGTAGGTAATAGAAAGTATCTTGATGGGGAAAGGAGGATGAAAGGTTCTAGTTCAACATTATGCATTATTTGAAGTTATTGTTTCAGTGTTTGTGATATAGTGTGAAAGAGATTCAATGCAGACTGAGTCTTCCATGCAGCTCTGTTCCTTTTAATTCAAAATAAAGAATGCCTGATAAACAGATTTACAGTTATTCAAGGTATTTATCAAAATCTCGACAGTCTGACATTTTTGATGTTTCTTTTTACTGACAGTTCTAGTTGCAACAATGTACTTACAGAAAAAATCCTTGGCCAGATGCTGATGTCAGGTAACCAAGCATAAGTCTGGAGTAATCTGATTGCTCCTGAGAGCATGACTCCAGATTTATGTTCATATGCCTAACAGTTCAATCTGGCTTCAAGCTTTAGTAACTAGTAAAACCCTTCAGTTCAGGTTTTTTCCCATTGCTTTCCATGCCTTATGGGCTGCTGTATGAAGTCCAAAAATATGGCAGGTATTTTGATAATTTAGATGGTTATCTATTTTATTATTGAATGAACTGAGAAAAGGACCCATCATATTAAGAAAGCAAAAGACTATCTAAGTCAAAGATTTCATTATTACCCTTTGGGATTTTTTTTGCAAAATAAAGTCTTCAAGAACACAAGAGCTAGAAAAATCTGGGAATATATTTTTTCTTAATGTTAACATTTATGGAATATATTTATTCTGTTTCAAAGAGCATTTTGTTAGCTTGATATTTTAAATAAAACATTTATTCCTGTATGACTGTCCAAATATTGGAAATTCTCTGTGTTGGAGAGGTAGGAATCTGGTTGTGAGTTCTGTTGTTTTACAGACAGACTCATCCTGAGTGTGTAGACAACATCCAACTTGTTGTGCCTGCCATCACAACACAAATAACAAATAAACATGGCAGAAAGAGTATAGGAAGAGATTCTTTAACACTGAGTGATTCCTCTAAAACTCATTATTTTAATAATGAACACAGCCCATCCATGACAGGCACAAGACTGAGTTTTTATGCAAATGGATTCATCAGTTCTGGAACCACTCTAGCCCTGAAAATCAAATTAACAATATCCATCAAGAGACATAATACATTTGCAGCACAAAAAAAGGAGGAGGTGTTACCTCCTTAATAGCTTTAATAGCTGAGAAGGTATTGTCTATAGTTTATGGTTGACAACGTCCTTCTATAAGCAAGAATAATACCATAGCAACAGTTGCTATTGTTTAGGTATAAATGTTAAAGTTTGAGTACAAGAAGTACTGGATGAATGTGAAAAATAATACAGTTAATAATTTAAGAAATAACATTATTGTGCATCTAACACCATTCGTCATTGATTAAACTATAAAATTGTGTGAACAGACACTGAAACATTACATTTATCTTTCTAGAGATGCATCAGCTGCAAAAACTATGAATCCTAACAGAAGCATTGCACTGAATCACTTTAATTATGTAAAGTTAAATAGTAAGTTTAACTCTTTAAAAGTGTCTCTGCAGGACCTACCTGTTAGGAAGAGAAAGTCTGAATGACTACACTATGGTGAATAGAGATGTGAAAGGCAAATTTATTTTTGGTCAGCTTATCCTGGGGATCAGTTTTACCTGGGTAAAACAGCTGCAGTTAAACAAATACCATCAGCTTAAACTGCCCAGGAAGCCCAAGCTGCTTCATCTTTGCATACCCTTCAGGAAAATGAGCTCAACTGCCATGTCCTGGTGTTACAAAAATCACCTTTCTGTGTATAATCTAATGCCTCCTAAACTGACATAACCCTTTAGGAAACCACATCAGCTATCCCTCTACTTCCTTTTTGTCCTTCATGTGGATGTAGATAAAACTTCTCTGTAGCAGTGGTGAGAGACTGCATATTTAAAATATGCAAAGTTACTTGTTTCTCTGTATTCCAAATGTTTTATTTGGTACCACTCCCAGGGGAGGGAGGGAGAGGGGATGAAAACAAAGCTAAGGAAACAGAAACATATTCACTCAAACTATAAGAGGCAGATGCAATTCTTTTGTTTCCTGACAGGATCTGAAGCCATGTTTCCTCAACAATGACCTAGCTACAACACTGTAAGATATTCTAGAGAGGTTTGTTCACAGTCTCTCCCACTGATTCTGTTCCATCTTGCATGGACTATTTAAATATTCATTAAGCCACTGAGGAGGAAAATTGCTCAGTATTAAAGCACTTTCCTGAGCACTTTCCTGGAAGGTGACAAATCTTGGCTCAAGTCCATGTTTTGATTCAGAGCAGAATTTAGAATCAAGGTCTCTTTTCTCAGGAATGTACTCCAACCAAGTTGCACTTACTCTTTTTTTTTTATTGTCTTAGAGGATGTTTAGCCTCTGTAAGGTGGCAGAGAGTCAGTGGTAGGTGTTATACACACAATACAGGATAAATGGTAGTTAAGCCATCCTGGAAGCTGCAAATTTAAATCTCCAGAGGAAGGGGCTGGTGTGAACATGAGATGAAAGGGACAATTTCATCAGCTAGAGGGCATGCAACTACAGTGCAACCAGCCTTCTCGTCACTGCATTTTCAATTTTACAGTTATACCTACACAGGCTGTTTTGAGCCTTATGTCAGAGTTCAGCCCTACAGCAGAAAGCAAGAAGTATTTTTCTGATGGCAGCTAAAAAAAACCAAAAAGGTCAGGTTGTTATACTGTAACTCAAGTGCCAAAGATTTCACAAGAAATCTCAGACTTAAATTTTATGTCACTGTATTAGGATTTCTGAGGAAATGAGTGGTAGAAGCAGTCCAAAGAAAAGGTTCAATTTCAATTCAAGGCCTATCGAGTGGAAAGATTGTTAATAATCTATGTTTATGTTAAACTGTGGTGAATGTTAATACAGTGCTGCTGTTAAAAGCTGACTCTGTCTGCCATCAGCAACTGTGATCGCAAAACCGAACACATCACTGCAGGACACATGTTAGTCAGATGCTATGGAAGGATAAAAGAAAAGATTACTTGCCATAGCTACCATATCCCTGAAAGCTAAAAGAATTTTTTAAAAATACCAGCATTTCAGCTCACAGAGGAAATGAGATCTTCTGTTTTTTCTTCTTTACTTCAGGAAAAAGACAAATTTAGAAGGATATATTGCACAAGAATGCACTATTTTATATATTAATATTCTCAGCCATCAATTATTTCATTTCTTTTTAGTTGCAACTAGTACAACTTTTTACTATTTTAAATGTCTCAGATAATCCTGACTGGAAATTACTTTAAGATTCCTTAGAAATCATAAAAGAAAAACAAGCAAAAAAAACCTGCACACCCCTCCTCCCCCAAAGCAAACAAACACAAAAAGACAAAAAAAATATTACTGCCTAAAACACTATTTATCTGGAGGAACAGTAAGTCACATTTCATAGCATTCAGACAGATTGAAGCAGAAGATCTGGAGGAAGAATCTTTGTGTTCTTCCCTTTGCCTCAGTGCATAAACTTGGAAGGCAAGAAACCACCCCATGTCAGCAGAAGGACACTGCAGTTCCAGCCTGTACACAGACAGAAGAAGGAAAATGAGGTCAGTTATGCAGAGAACATCAACACCACCAGGTCTGCACTGTCCTCAAGGGACTCTGCCACTGCACAAAATCAAAGGCACCCAGACAGCACAGCCTTCCCACTGGACAGCCTTTCCCACTGACCTCCCAACCTTCACCCTCCAGCACCACCACATATTCTGAGCTCTACAAAACCTTGTAGGAGATCCCCAGCTTGAGGTTTCTGCTGAAGACTAAGTACTGACTGCTCCAAGGTCTTTACTATGAGAATCAAGAGGAGGAACAGCAATTAGACTGGTTTCTGAACCTGTCTATATATACGAGAAAAATTTTGCCTTTCATTCGTGTCGAAAGCTTTGTTTTCTTTGCTATTTATTTATACTTGATGTTCATAACCTGGTGGTAGTTTTTAGGATTTTTACTTGTCCTTGCAAGAAAACAAAAGTATTTTTGTAACATGCGAAACAGATTTAAGTTTTTTATTATTATTATTTGTTCACAAATTCCATTTCTGAATGTAACACTTCATGGTATCTCTGAATGTAAGACTTGAATTTACTCTCTCATATATTTCCATTGAAGAGAAAATATACTCAGACCTCTCTGTAAATTGGAATTTTATTTACCATATCAATCACATATAATAAAATGATTCATTATTAAAAATAAGTGCTTATTCCCATGAGTTGTAAATTCAGAAATTTCAGAAAATCTTCCTTCAATCTAGTGCAGCAAGTAATAGTATACACCCTTGAACACATAGATTCTATATAGCCCAGGCAACAAACCCAAAGCCCCTGGAATGCAAACAGCACACTGGCACAGAAGATTTCCAATTGCTACACTAAGTGCAAGATGTATGCCTTAAATAGATATGCTTGCCCTTGTGGGTTACTTAGAGTTTTCTTTTTTATGCATAAAATAATAATTTTGTCATCAGCAGACAGAGCCTGCAGCAAATGAGCATTACAGGAATGTTAGACTTCCTTGCTGATAGGAGTTCTCTGTTGAAACCTTCTGAACTGTGTTAATGCATTGGAAAAGGATGCATGACACTTCCATAACTCAAACATTTTACCACTGAGGTTCCACTGAGGTTAAATGTTGCTGAGGGTTCAAAAGTGTCCAGTTGCCAGCTGGAACTCTGCTAAATGCACATCATCAGAGCAAAGTTTTACAAAAGTTGCCTTAGAACATGAATGTGTTGCAGTGAGCTCCAAACATAAGTTAAATTCAAGGCAATATTAAATAATACATCTAAATAGGAAAGTAACATCTGGTTTTAGAAGTCCTCCGCTTGCTTAGGAAAATAAATTCAGGAGAAAAGGACACATCAAATTATAATTACTGCAGCATGAATTGATTTCAATTAGATATAATCCCAGTAACTTTTTGGCACAATGTAAAGCAAGTTTAAACTTTAGGTATTCTCTTCATATAGTAAGCTGAATTTTAGTGAATTAATCTAGACTAAATTACATTGAAGTCTGAATTATATTGAAGTCACCTTAGAAGATAGCCAGCAGATGGAACTGGTCTGTGTAGCATCTGTGGGTTTTTAAAGAGTAGTCTCTGCAACTGATTCTTCCTTTGTCCGTCAAAGGTCAAAAATACTGTCACAGAATAGAGAAAAGTTGAAGGGCTTCTGTCTTGATCATAGAATCATAGAACAGTTTGGATCAGAAGGGACCTTAAAGATCGTCTAGCTTCAGCCCTCTTGGCACAAGCAGGGACACCTTCCACTAGACCAGGTTCCTCAGTGCCTCATCCAACCTGGCCTTGAACACTTCCAGAGATCGGGAAGCCACATCTTCTCTGGGCAACCTGTGCCAGTGCCTCACCACCCTCACAGTAAAGAATTTCTTCCTAATATCTCATCTAAATCTACCTTCTTTCAGTTTCCTATTCAGCATCCTATCACTACATGCCCATTTGAAAAATCCCTCCCCAGCTTTCTTTTAGCCCTCTTCAGGTACTGAAAGGCTGCTATAAGGTCTCCTTGGAGTGTTTGCTTCTCCAGGCTGAACAGCCCCAAATTTCTCAGCCTGTCTTTGTGTGAATGTGCTCCAGCCCTTTGATCATCTTCGTGGCCCACCTCTGGACTCTGTTCAACAGGTCCTTGTCCTTACATTGGGGTCCCAGAGCTGGAAGCAGCACTGCAGGTGAGGTCTCACTAGGGAGGAGTAAAGGCACGGAATCCCTTCCCTCAACCTGCTGGTCACGCTGCTTTAGATGCAGCCCAGGATACAACTGGCTTTCCAAATTACTGGATCATGTTGAGCTCATGTTGACACTAAATTTTTATTAACCAGTTATATACTGTAAAAGTAAATGTTTCATCTCATTTGGAGTCTGATTGTTTTTGCTCTCATTATGACTGAGTCACTAAAGTCAAGCTTGCCTGGCAGCTAACGTCAGCAGTAGTCATGGCAGCAGTGCATTTCCTTTCAGAAAGGGAACCCAAGTCACAGTTCAAAATACCAAGCAGAACAGTGCAGAGATACTTGATTTACTAATGCTGAGTAGCTGGCTCTACAAGGAAAAAGAAATCAAATATGTAATTGGCTCCATTGTTGAGTAATCACAACCAAAGAACAGATATCAACCATCTAAACTCTAAACTTGTTTCTGAAATGAAAATTCTGTGGTTGTATTTTTTTTTTTAGTATCTCTATCTATTAGTATCTGCATTAGCTACTAGATAGTTCTTGATACTACAAAAATGAAGGGTCTCAGAAAAATGAGACCACTTTTTCCATGGTTTCAGCTTCATCAGTACCAGTCTTCACATTTTTCAGTTTTCATACACAGGCTTAGAAAACAAGTTGACATTATACTGAAATATATAAATCATATACAGTGTGCAAAAAACTTCAAGTAATCCATTCTCTCTGATCAATGCTAGTAAGGACTCAGCTCTCTCTAGTTTCAGACATTGTCTTCCAAAAACGTTGTGGACCAGCTTAGCAGAATCCTTAAGAGAGCTAGGAAAAAGTCAGGAAATCATGATCTATAAAGAAAGGTTGAAGGGCCATTTAAATTTAAGAGTGCCTAAGAGGCCTGCAACATTGTTCAAACACATAAAAGGCTACTGAAAGGAGAAACAAAATAATTGACTGTGTCAGTGGTGGATTGTGGAAGAAGTAATTGATCTGAATTAGCATGAAGAATTAAATACTGGCAAAAATATTCTGATGTTAAGCGCAATATAGCAGTGGAATCAGCCTGAAGAAGCTATGGAGGTTCTAGAACTGGAGATTCTTGGGAATTGCTTAAACAAACATCAGACAAGAATGACTAAGACCCAGTCACCCTTGTCATGGAGCAGAAGAACCCACTGAGGGCCTCATGAGGTCCTTGCTGGTCCTGTGCTGTGATGCCCACACAGACTAGAATGTTCCTCTGCACAGCAAGTTGGGAAGGAAATGCAACCTTAGCTGTCATGTTTAAATTCAATTGCAATTATTATATATAACTGATGGAATGCTGTCTCCTCTGGAATAAAAAGCTTGAAGACAAATATGCATCTTTCCTATATTGAAAAAAATCTGTCATCATGATCAATAGGAAAAAACCATAATATTTCATCTGATTATCTCTTTTATATTTTAGAGTTTGAGATCCATATCAGCTCACTTTTGACATCTAAAAGTTAGATAATCACTATAAGCCTCCTTTAAAATGAAAGACATCTCTTGAGGTGAATTCACTGTATTCTTACTGCCTAAATTAAACAAGGTGCTTTGTTTACTGTGTGTATCTCTCTCTCTTGGCAGCACAGGAAGCTTCATCAACCAGACAACTATTTCTATGGATTGCCAAGATAAGTCTTGAAGCAACTGAAGAGATTTTGAGAGGAACAAATAGCAATCCTAATGTGGAAATGGCAACTGCATCTCCATTCATATCACACCACTCATTAAAAAGGACCAGAGCAAATGATCAAATCTGTTTTAGGGATCATCCTGAGAGGTACTGCTTCTTCTGCATATCTAGTTATATTTGTGATATATTACAACTTGACAGGGACTGTTTGAAGTAGGTTGTGATGTTATGAGTCAGTACATTCAAATCAGATGAACTGTTGAAAAGGAGCTTCCAGAAGGCAGATGTGCAAACCAATGTCTCCCTAAAACCATAATATGATTGCTTCTTCAGCTCTGGGGCTGGATTCAAAAGCCTAACCCTGCTGCTATACCACTCCATTGCTCTCTGCAGTATGTGGTATTTCAGCGTGCCTTCCACTAGAAGAAAGCATACCTGATTTCAACAAGGTTCACAGAGTCCTTTAAATCACTGACAAAATTTCATAACAAATTTAAACCAATGTACATTTGAACCAAATATTAGTCTAAACAAAATAAAAGTTCCAAACTGTAGCCCTTATCAATTACCTCAGACATTTTAGGCCTTATACCAACAAAGAAATTTCTAATTAGTGTCTATGAATAAGGAAGATATATATTTGTATTTGTTAGGGTTTATTTATAGTGCTGTAATATTAGTAGCCTTATTTTGAAACTGAATACATATTTTTTAAAAACAAATTGGTACAAGTTATGCTTTGTGTTGTGGATATTATTAAATCAAATTTCATGTGTGAGAATGTGCGCATACACACAAATCAATCTTTCATAATCTGTAACTGATGTTATATACAATATGCAATTAACAGAATTACTTTCCCTTGGGCATGGAAAAATAAAATATATTTCTTAATTTTTCATACTGCTTTGGAAAGCTATCATAAATGCTGTTAAATAAAATTTAGTTTGGGTTTGGACGCTCTAATATCTTTCATGACCTGAGCTCTAAATTAATTCCAAAATCAAAACACAACACAGCAGGGAGCTGCAGCTGATAGGCAAAGATCTCCTCAGTGCCTGATATATCAATTAATAACATTTTAAGCATGCCCCTACCACTGAATACAATGTTAAATGAAGGTCCTGCCCAACATAAAGGTAGAATGGATAAAAACAGATAATTTCACTGTTTGAAAGGGTCAGTGGAAGCAATTTGGTTGCTGTCAGCTCAGATGACACTCCAGTAATGTATATATCCTTGAAAAAATTATTTCTTTCCTTCATAAAGCCTGAAGATATTCAAAACCTTGCTAGACAAGAGACTGAACAATTTACTCTTTTCAACCCTTTGGGGGCAGACTGGATGAGCTCCAGAGGTGCCTTCCTACCCCAGCCGTACTGTCCTTCTGCCATTCTGTGAACACGCAGGTGAACCAAGAAAACACAGACAGTAACTGCAATGTAGTAATGTGTGCAAACCTTTCCTTTTTCTGGAGTCCACTTTCCTTTGGGATAAGGTTATTATTTTGCTTAGCTGTACAGTAGCATCACCCCAAATCTCAGGTTTGCAGATAAACTAGCTGTCCCAGAGAAGAATAAAATACAAGAAACAAAACCCAAAGCATCACCGACAACACTCATAATACTCTAAGAGGAATACATATACGTGAGCAAAATGAAAGTAGCATTCTCTTCAAGTTTTATTACCTGAAATCTGGCATCTATTACAGCCTAACCATTCAAAACACTTCTGTAAAATAGGTGGGATTAAGGCATCTATAGAGGATGATATCTTTACCAACTTAAAAAGGACCTTAGGAGACTGATCACGTGTTTAAACTGAGCACTTAACGTATAGATAGCAAAGGTTATGAAAAAGGAACATCATTGACAGAGACAGTCATGCAGAGAACAATAACCTTAAATGAATGCTAGAAGACCAGTGTTAGTTGGAGAGAAGCCAGTCAAACACATTTTACAATACACTTTTATGTGTTCAAACCTCCACACAGATTTATCATCTGTTTCTAAACTATTTACACTTCAGTAATTCTATTGCAACAGGCATTTTTTGATTGAAACTAAGTCCCTGCTTTGAGAAGTGCAGAGTAATAATTTCCTAGGACAATATTTTTGCAGTGTTGGAGATGCATTTTCACCATCTTGTTGTTTAAATGCTTCTGTTTCTGTTCACATTTGTTCAGAGCAACAGCACAGCCTGCATGCTCCAAGGCAGACCTGGGCAGACATAGATGAGCCACAAAAGCTTCAGAGAGATCAAATAGGATTTGCTGTGAGAGCATCTGTGCAGCACACATCACTCTATAACAATTCTCAAGGTACAGCACCTTCCTTGTGTGTTCATTCATTTCCCCTGAACAGATCTGGACAGCCTTATGAAAGGTATCACACTCCCTATCTCTTTGTTCCCCCATCTAGCATGTCTTTCAAATGAATGTCCTTTTCCTCCCTCTTTCCATCATTCTTTCCATTTGGCAGGTCCTTCTGCCATTGCCAGCCTGCAGAACATTACCTTTGAGACAAAAGAAAACCTATGAAACCTAAGGGCCTTCTCTGAGGAGAGACAGCAACACTTCTAGGTCTGAATCATCATTCAGAAGTGTGGGGAATGGAGAAGAATTTACATGCATTTGTATATGATATTTCTGCAAACTGCTGCCATGTTTGTAAGCAGAGTATAAGTATCAAAATTTAAAATTTATTTCTTGTCTCCATAATTTCCTTGTTCTGTTCACTGTAGCAGTGCTTCTAGCCCCAAAGGCTGCAGTTTGAGGAGAGTACTGATGAAAAGGGCTGTAACGCCTGTGACTGTGGTGCACAGGGAACTTCCAGGAGAGCACACTAAAAACTCTGAAGCAGTTTCCAATACTAAAGTCATGGAAGTGTCAGAGCTTTCATATCTTTTCCCGAGATAAGGCTTGAGAAGTTTTAAGCACACTGGTTAGAGGCAATTATTTGGCTCTCCAATGCCTACCTCTACTACTTCCCTTGAGTGCTACATCGATTTTAAGGGGCATTGTCAAGGATTAAAAGTTCTACATGTCAAGATTGCAACCTGACCCTGCTGCACCGCAGTAACCAGCAATTATGGAACACAAAACACTCAATGGACAAGCAACTGAAATGTAAGGGAAAGATTTGTCTGGATGATAAAATTCAACATTCAAATCATGCTCCCATGCTCCAGGGAGTTCTGTGGGTCATAGTCTCAGAGAATGAGAAAAGTCAGCTTCACCTCTTTTTCTGGTCACACTTTGCGGGTGCCTCACAGCAGGAACAGAGAGCAAAGACTCCAGTTCCTATTAAAAACCAATCCTAAACACAGTCTTGTAGCTGGCACCCGGCAGTTACTGGGCTACATGTCAGCTGCAGCATCTGGGCAGGAACTGGAGCACAAGGCAGTAAAAGCTTGATGGTGAAGGAGGGTAGTTTTCTATCATCCACCAATAAGAGACACAGCCTTTTTCAGATGGAAATCACCAAAACTGAATGAAACCTCACCCAGACCCCAGGTCTTTTTCTAGAGGATGTGCAGGCAAAGAACCTAGTTGCACACCCAGTTGGGCACCTAACACTCTATAAGTGAGTTTCATGCACAATAAGTTTTGATTAGGATTTCAGCCAACATACACAGTGTAGTACCATTCAGAACAGATGCAACAAGAGGGTAAAAAGAAAAGGGACTGCTTAGAAAGGGCAGAGTCAGTGCTGGTTTTTCTAGTGGCTCCTGCACAACTTGTCTTGAATAGGAACCCCTCCAGGGAGGCTGTGAACTCACAATATCTCCCCAACAATGGGTGCTTTCAGGCATGGGAAAGCATAGGGAAGGAGAGACAGAGTCAAACTAGAATTGTACTGCAGATTCCTTCTTTCACTGTGGCACAGTGAAAATTGTTCCAGAGAGAAAATTATGAGGAAGAAAAATGGAAAGTCATTCTGAGCAGGATTTCTGAGCTTGTGAAACTTCTATCAGTTCTATTTCATTCACAAAGTGAAACAAATCACCATTGCAAAAATGAAATTAAACCTTACCAGAGTATAGCTCTGCCATGCACCATGAGTCAATGTCCATTACACATGGTACTCCTTCCCTTTGATGGGGAATTGATGCAATAGTACTGTCTGTCCCACAGAATGGGTTTCCCACTGCCCAGCAAATTCACCACTGTATCACTGTAGCTCAAGTGGATTCTCCAGAGGTTTGAACTGCTTCTTGTTGCTGCATAAAACACAGTTAACTGCTCGTGCCATTGAAAACCTTCACCTACTACTTCAAGCTCAGAGTTTCCATTTACTCGGAAATGACCATGTTTTCCTCTGGTGTAAATTTTTTATTTTAGTTTCTGACCAAGTGCAAGGACAAAAAACAGGACAATTCTGTAAATATGCCTGTCCTGAGCTGTTCTCTTGCAATGTTGCTGGACTGCACAACGCTGACATCTACAATTTCTAATAGGTGAGCCAGGGCTTTTTAAAATTCATTTACATGATGTTTTTGCCACCACTTGTATTTTCGTATGCAAACAAGCAGGGCAAATATACTAATGAGCTCTAGTTCTAGGTTATATACTAAAAACATGAAAAGCCCCATCAACAAATTTTCCACCCCGTATTTTCTTCATATAAGCATTCAAATTACATACACACAGATTACAATTACTTAATTGCTCCTAACAAATTTGAAGTTTATATTTTGCAATTATTCCTACACTGAAAGAATATAATTAAAAGCCAGGGTTTTTTTAATATTTAAAAGCCAGCCAATGATTTGGAATTTTGAGTGAGAGAAAAATTGATGTCATGAAGTTTGTAATAGTTTGATTCTGTTTAGTGCTATTTCTAAACAATAGAGAACATATTTAAAATATTGTTCAGTATAAGTTTTGTTGACTTACTATAGGTCACTGTACTCTGTGAAAAACCTGCATTTTAAGGATTTTTCATTTTTTTCCTCAAGAAATGATATTGGCAATGTTACATATTATAATGGCTTAAATGTTTTATCACCCTTTATTTTTAAAATGTGTACAGTCTTATTTTAAAGTATCAGTTACTCTCCATTAGCCTAGTCTTTCTACTTAATAATTGCCTGCCAGCTATTCATTAGCATTGTCTAAATACCCAGGTATATTTAAATTATTTGGAGTATTTCGTGATTTGGAGAACACTGCAATTTTCTGCATCTACCTGGAGGCATTAAAAATAGATGTGACTATCAATAGTTACAAAATTCAGTCATCTGAATCATGCCTATGGTTAGGAAGACACAGCCACGAGTCACTTAGTAAATTTAGAAAAATTTACCATAGCTGGTTACTTCGTGTTCATACAAACTACAGTTTGGTGAACAACATAGATTAAAAAGAGGAATTTGGATTGCAAAGGGTTGAACTTCTAGGTTACAATGAAAATCAAAGATGTACCACTAGCATTTCAGCTCTCTTTCCATCCATAGTTTAGTGTTTTAGTCTAGTCATGCAACAACAATTTGGTTTCAAATAGAAAGGATTGTTAACATCAAGTTTTTAAGCAGAATCAGATCCGAATCTCAAAACTGAGGCTCAGAAAATCCAAGTATCATCTGTTTTAGCACAGAAGTCTCTTGCAGCCTTCTTGAAGGCTTATAATGCAAAATCTACATTGTGCAGGCCAGCCTACAAAAGTTTGCAAGACTAACTTCATGAAACACTAAACTCACACAACATGTTCCTGACTAAAATGTAGTATAGGACAAAGCCTATTCTTTATGGTGTTGACCTTAATTGCAGATGTTCCCCAAATGCTATGTGGAAAAAGAAAAAAAAATGATAGTATTAAAGTTACAATAAAACTAGGCTGAGGGTAGAGGAAGACAGAAGAAAAGCAGGTCTTTTGTGAAATTTGTGTCTCATCAACACTGCAGGGTATGCCACTATATAGGGTAATGCACAACACGATCATATAGTTCTAATTTTTATTTTCACAATCTTATACTCTTTGAAGAATTTTTAGGCAGCTGAGCTTCACTATTATGAATATATGAAAATAACATCATAATATTTAATGTACAGTTCTTGGGGTAGACATTCTACTCTATTATAAAAAGTGGAACAATAATTCCACCTCTGTTATAAAATACAAAGAATGCTTAACCCCAGCAAAACAATACCAGATTTCAAGTGAGGAAAAAAAAATAGATGCTTAATAAATTGATAAGTACTTTTGAGCAATTAATTTCTTTTGAGCAATTAATATTTTTAAAATATTGTAATCCAATAAAAAAACTACTTGTAAACACGAATAAGCAAATGACAAACATGTTCTTCAATAGAAATAATTTCTGAGCTCTCACAGTAACCATTTCAACACATAATAGGCAATCACACTTTTAATGTCAGTCTTTCTCTTGAAATGTGTTGCTAATCAAGTTTATATCCTGCTGAGCACAGTGAGTGTAAGGTTATAGCACACTTTCCAAATGTCCTGAGAATGAGACTTCTCCTGATTTTCATAACTGGGGTAAAGCCTATACATTTTGATAAAAGTCAGAGGATTTTATCTCATTTGTTCTTTATTCAAATAATGTCCTCCTCAAAAATAATCTTACGAACTTCTTCGGTACTGTACACAAAAGCAATATTCAGTGTTTTTAGAGATAGTAATACACAAATTCTAGTCATGGTTTTAGGAAAATGCAAGGAAAGTTATGTTTTAACAACTTCTGTTTATTAGTTGAATTACAACTATAAAGGGGTTTAGATATTAATTTAAATTTAATTTTGTCTGGTAATAATGTGACAATTGTGACAATGAAGAATGTGCTAGAAAATTTGCTAATAAATTTGGAAATATTTCTTGAATTAATGTTGAAAAATTGTTTTGTTCAAATCCATTTCATCTTCCTTGGTCAAAATATGACAGTATTCTTACAATAATATAATCTTCTTACTTGTAAGATTTCTGCTTTGTGTTTTGATTGGCCCACCATAGACAAGAAATACCAAAAAAGGTAAAAGCATTCAAATTTAAAACCTGGGGTTTATTTCATTTTATTAAGCATAAAAAGCAAGTTATATTTATTTAAATTTTCAGAAAGCTTGTGCATTATGTCTCACCAAAAAAATCTTTCCTCTCTACAGAAAAATTACTAAAATACTACCAATAACCTGTGAACACTCAGGGTTCATCTTGTCTTTAGTGTGTGTTTATATATTTGTATGTTTATATTTATATGTTATGATATGTTGCCCTGAGTTTTGCAGTTCTTCGATGTTTTCATTCTTCTGTAGCAGCTTCTCACACATTCTCTGTAAACATAGCCATGTTTTCCTAACTGTGTTCTATTGTTTGCATTCCTTTCTCCTGGGCAGAGAAATCTGATGGATATTTCCTTTGACCAGTGTGATGGAGAGGTGGCAGTTTCTCCCTCCAATCCACTGTGATTTCTAGAGGATACATAAAATAAAGTGCGGGGTCTGGGAGGGCAGTGCTGCCCAGCTTTTTGGCCCGCAGTCTTGGCTCTCTCTCTCTTCAACGCGTGTCTGTGTCTTTCTTTTGTGTCTCATGCGACAATTATATGTTTATATTACGAAAATATCAGAAAGATTCTGAGAACTTATACTTAATGAAAGAAAAGCTAGAAGTCTTTTTCTTCTGGTTTAGATTAAAGTTTAAGGATGGGGCAGGGAGATGGAAACAGAGAATCTTTAAGGTCCCTTCCAACCCAAACCATTCAATGGTTCTACAAATATACAAGCAGAAACAGAAAAATTCCCTGAATTTTTTGGATGGTTGTTGGATTTCATTTATGTCAGTAAATGTTCATTAAGGACCTTTAAAATACAGTGAAGCACATTTGTGTAGTGGATTGGAGAGATAATTACACACTTTAAACACAAACTGGCAACACAGTGATAATTGCTTGCCTTCCCAAGTTTCCAGTCACTGATGGTGAGAATATATATTTACCGAATAATGGCATGTTACCTGGGGGTTTCATTGGTTAATGCGATGCATGGGGACATTGCCTGGAGCTTTCTTGTCCCCAGTTCATATCCTAAGGTTCTTAATAATAATCTATGGCAATCCTTTCAAAATAAATATATGCTTTTGTAGATTGAGGGTGGAGGTTTGATGCCAAAGGACAAAAGGTTCTCCCTGGCATTTACATTAAAAATGAGAATCACAGTTTCCTCTAATTATACAGTCTACCAAAAGCTCTAGTTCCACTTGTTAAAACCTGGCTTCATTTTCCAATGATGTCCGTCATCTCTGTTGCTGAATACAGTTTTCTTCTTTCACAAATGTAAGTTCCAAGTTAGGGTGTACATTCTTATCTGCACAATGGAAATTAACATTCAGCACAGTTTTCCAGTTTTTTGGAAACTAGCAAGATCCCTACTGAGTTGTGTAGGCTAAAGTGGCATAGTTAGCCAATCAAAGAGAAGTATAAAAGGCTGAACACACGAACACACTCCGATTGTTTCTGGAACAAGAGATTAATATTATATGCAACGCTTATTTGCGAATGCATATTCGGAAGAAAAGGTTTTTGTCTTGTATTTTAAAAGCTGAGTTGTATTCTGTGTCCCTAACAGTATGCCAAGACTGAATTTGTCAAGTGAATTTCTTAGAGGTTCACATGTGAATCAAGGGGGTGAGGGACACAGTTCAGTTGTGCTGAATGTTATCTTGTGATATTTTGTTTAGGATTCTAAGACACCCAGAAAGCTGGTGCAGCCCAAGGCCTTTGGGACATTTGCATGTGACTGCAGTTGTAAGTACAAGAGTTTGGACAGTTCTATTCAGGCCAATGTGCCCCAAGAGTTTAAACTATGGTGCATGAAAAGATCAGTTTTGAAGCCAAGAGTTGATAGACTCTCATGTAACAAGAACCACATTAACTATTCTAGGTTATGTATTTATTGCCATGCTAGTGGATCCACATTAGCAATGTCCCCCTGTTGTTTCTTGCTTAGAATTGCCTCCAGCACAAACTGACAAGTTCCTCAGAAATATGTGGACATATATAATTTGTTCTGTCTTCATGTTTGTCCCAAAATGACCCTATTTGGACTTACAGGCTACAACCAGTAAATTGGATGCTTCACCCAAACCGTTCTTCACCAGTGCGAGCCTGGGGAACAGTAAGGGTCCTAAAACCAGGTGGCCCAAAGTGGCACATATCCATACAGTTAAATGTTTCACTTGCCAGAAGTGTGAAATGATCCAAAACACCAAATGGAAACAGTGTTTGACCTGTTTACCTGTTGATAACTCCTAGGCTATGCCAGAAATTGTTTGGGGAGTCCCCAGGTATTGAGTCTAAAAGCATGCTAAGGGGCTGTCTAAGCCCTGTTGCAGCACGTGTAGTCCTATCTAGAGCCTGGGAATTCCTCGCTCAGGTACCATTCAATTTACTGGTACAGAGTTGGACACAGAGTTGGCCTTTCTGGTCTGTAGGAAAGAGTCATAAGGGCATTTTTTTTAATCTGGTCTCCTCTTTGCAATGCATGAGAATATCATCTCTAAATCCTACTTTAAGAACTGCCAGCCAGCAGAAGCATAGCAATAGGGGACTTCTTGCTGAGGTTTATGTGGTCTGGGAGAAATTTTGCTGAGAAAAGAAAGACTGGATGTCATGGTGAGCATGCTTAGGTTAGGCAGTTGAGCAAGATGCTTGGGAAGCTTCTGACACCACACTTTCCAAGGAAAGGAAAGGGAAATCTACCCCCTAGACTTCTGAATACCCCAGCAGAACTCCTTGGGAATCTG
Source organism: Climacteris rufus (assembly GCA_013398175.1). Taxonomy (NCBI): domain Eukaryota; kingdom Metazoa; phylum Chordata; class Aves; order Passeriformes; family Climacteridae; genus Climacteris; species Climacteris rufus. Next base: position 172,213 of record VZRZ01002587.1, read on the forward strand.
CCCTACACAAGGACATCTTTTGTTCAAAGGACCTCAGGGAATCATGTTCTAATGTGCTCGTGGGAAGAGGAGCACTGTGTATGACACAACCTTTTGTACAGAGCGCTGAAGATGGGCTTTTATGTCTCACTGTTTTACGCCCAACTGCTGCCATCTGGGAAGCACTTCTGATGACTGTTTGTCAGAACCTCATGGCACAAAAATGCCATGGTAAGTAAGCACAGCTGGTCCACAGCCATGATCCATCTGCCATGGCTTTTGCAGAAATGCTGCCAATACATTTCAAGCCTGAAATGAGCACTGTTACCTGCAAGTGCCAGGAGAGTACTCAGGATCTTCGTTTCTCCCTTTCCTGTGATGCATGGGTTTATACAAAACTGAAAGATGCCCTCAAAACTGCCCTCCAGCTTCTGGCCATGCTGCCCCTGCATCTTGCAACAAGAGGTAGCGAGTTCAGCACAGCAGCTGAACAAGCTATGGATATGAGGCGCTGGCAAGCCAAGAGCATGAGTAGCACAGACAGGCTGAGAGCAGTGTGGGCAGCCAGAGATCTGAGAAGCCTGAGCTTGCTTCAGTCAAAGTGTAACATTTCTGGAATTAAATGGAATCATAGGCACACATAAAAAGTGGTATAGAAAGATGCAGCTTTGTAATCACAGCAAAGATTTTAAGTTCTAGCTCCAATAAGATGTTGATTCACAACAGAAACTAGTACAGCAGTGTAGCAGTGTGCTTGGCAAAAGCTGCTTCTTTTGAGCTTCAGGTTTGGTGGGAAGAAAGACAAGGCAAAGCCCTCAGCCTTCTTCCTCCAATATTTGAACCCTCTGCCTCAGCTGTGGTAAAATCCCATATTTCCCTTGTGTTACCTGTACCCATATCTTAGATGCCATATACGGCTATGCCCTGGAAAGTTCCCCTCCACCGGTCACTTTGAAATACGTGGTTTCCCTTTGGGTGTTTCCTGGTCCCACTTCTCTTTAAAAGAGCCCTGCAGGGCTCTCTTGATCTTTTTCTTCTGGGTTACTCCAGCCACCTGGATATCTCTGGACCCTCAAAACGCAACACTGGACTCACAATAAACGGCTGTTATCCCAGAGAAGAGCCCTCTGTCTAAGCCTTTTATTCTCGTCAGTGCTAGTACACCACACCTGGGGAAACTCTTGTCCTAGAGGAGCCAGCAGAAACAGGTTATCTGCAGTAGCTAGAACTCTGTCCTTTGGGAGAGTTGTAAAACCATTGCAACTCATCCTAGCAGGAATTCCACTCACATAAAGGCACTGTCACTACCTTGAAAGCATCCGGGATAAGTGCTTTTACAGCAGTAGGACCAAGAAAAATTAATTTTCAATATAGCAAAAAGCTATGATTTCTGAAGCAACTAGGTGTAAAACAAAACATGTTTAGTAACTTGAAAGGAGTGACTATTCAAACTGCCCCAAAATGAAACTGCACTGAGACTTCAAAAGCGCAGAAATACTGGCAAAACTGAGAAGCTGCAGAATAGTTCAGAAGAGGGAAATGTGTTTTAAATAAGCAAGGCAGACCAAAACCATTTGGAAATCATGCCAGCAACTGCTTAATAACTGACATATTAAGTTAGGGAGAGCTTTTAGAAGAAGCATTGCCTTCACCAAGCACAAATGAAAAGTAGATGTGCATGGTCTAGGACAGCACCAGTGTGCCTTGTCCCCAGATCCTCACTGCTCATTTTTCTGTAATTTGGCAAATAAGGTGACTGAACATAGCAGGAGATATGACCTTGTCATAGAAGGAGATATGTTTGGTCAAGAAGGATCTGTTTTTCCTAAACCCATGCTGGCTGTGTCTGATCCCCTGGTTGTCCTGCATGTGCCATGTGGTGGCACTCAAGATGTTTCTCTCCATGACCGTCCCCAGCACCAAGGTCAGGCCAACAGACCTGTATTTCCCTAGATCCTCCTTCTGAACCGTCTTGTGAATAGCCATCTGCCACGATGAAACTGTCAATCAGACTTCTACACAGACCAGAGTCTGCCCCCAAGAAGTCCAAGGTGGGTGACTGTTCAGCTACACCGCCTCCTTCCTTCTGTGAGAATTTTCCAAATCTATCATTTGATGACCACTGTGCCTCTGAGGCCTTCAACCATCACATCATCCACAAGTCTTTTTCTGTTCACAAGTAGCAGGTCTAGCAGGGCACCTTCCCTAGTTGGCTTGTTTTCCAGCTGCAACATTAAGTTATCTCCCACACACTCCAGGAATCTCCTGGAATATTTCTTTTCTGCCGTGTTGTATTTCCAGCAGACATCTGGTAATGAGAGCAAGGGTTAGTGGTTGTGAGACTTCTCCCAGTTGCTTATAAAATATTTCATCTTCCTCTTCATTGTAATTGACATAACACAACAGAGGTTTAAAAGAACTACACTGTACAAAAGACCAGCATAGCTTGTTCATAGCCAAAGTAATACTAACAAGACAAGAATATCCAGAAAAATTGACCATTGCCATGAAAAGGTGATTTTCCCCCTTTTTTCCCCTATTTGTGCTCAGCCTAGGCTGATATATGTGCAGCTCTGTGAGCTTGGGATGACCAGTGAGGTTCCAGGGGATGTTGACCATGCAAACACAAATGTTCAAGAATTAGGTAGCACAATTCAGTGCTATTTAAAATGTACACATCTGTGGAGATAAGTTACTTACTGTAACAAGTCTGCACCAGGTTTAAGTGTTGGAGATGTGCATTATGCCACTACTGCATGTCACTATTGAGACAGACAAAAAAAAAAGTGTTGGAGATGGCTGGGATGGGCCCTCCCTCCTTCTGCAAAATACTCTGCTTTTGACTCAGTTTCTCCTCTGGATGATGATCACCCAATGAGATGATGCAGAAACCGTAAATTTCTACCCTCAAATCTTGCTTCCTCTGAATGCAGGCTTAAGACCACATGGTATCAGTTACACACGTCACATTTGGAAATTTTTCTTCCTAATTTTAAACAGAAATATTGATTTCTGCACAACCCAAAAGTGGCATGTGGATCACAAAATAAAAACCCAACAACCCTAAACTAAGAGATGCACCTGATGCTATCTAATAGAAAGTTTAAAAACAAAATTCAGCTTCTCTTGGAATGTGATGTTTTCATGGGACTGTGCAGGGAACAAAGAACCTCTTGTCTCCAGCTAGCCTCTTCATAACAATAGAGATGAGGGCAGCTAATCTTCACTGTTTACTAAAAGCCCTCTGGGCTGTTGAAATGATTTGGCAGCTTCTGTGCAGTTCATTATGCCCAAATTATGAATATTCGCAATGTGCTCTCACTGGATCACTCTCGTCCCTTTACTGAAGGATAGTTTTGCAGATGCATATTCCCTCTGTCTCATTGAGCTAATCTGTAAATAATGGTGGATTGTGCACTGGAAGTTTGCACTGGCACTAGTTATATGATTACTGTTTTAAGGCCAGTCATTCCCTCAGCGATTAACCATTCATTCAACCATTCACAGAATTGGTGCAAGCAGGTGCTTAAGAAGATCCTCTGGTGGTTCATCATACTACCCTAACAGACAGATAATGAGCAGACAAGAAAAAGAAAAGTAGAATATGAGATATCCATAGCATCTGTCATTTTTAATCAGGTGTTCTTCTCTATCGGAAATACAGACACATTAAAACCAGGAACAAGAGTCTCCCTCTTTGTTTCCTTCAGATCTGTAGTAATGGCAAATGCAGTCTTCCTTGAAAAGGATCAGAACAGGCTTTTCTTTCTCTGATATTTTTGTGTTGTGAAGTACTCCTTACTCAGACCAAGTCAAAGCACTCAGATTAAAATATGGTATCTAAAAGAGAGCTATTTACAAACACACAGTAGAAATAGTGCATGAAAGGTGTATGGCATAAAATACACAAATTTTCAAGTGCACATCATGCACAGAATTCCCAAGTTAAAAAAGGGGATGGAGCACAAAATTAGCAGGCACAGTGCTTGAACTTATGTACGGGCATAATGAAATAAAGTAGGAGGACACAATTATAGCCAACAATGTATAAAGTAGTTCTCCTAGAAATCAGAACACAAAGAAGAGGAAAAAGGGTAAGCATAAGGCTGGACAGCTACTGGAAATAGCCACATCTAAACAAATAGGGATGCTAAAGGTCATTTTGAATATGACATTTGAGTGAAGTCAAAACAAAGAGCTAATTGAGTAGCAGTAATTGTCACATAACTTTTAGTCTATAAAAGGCTTTTCAAATTTATTTCTATTGTTTAAACAGGTTCTGGTATCAACTTCAATCTTTCTTATACATCAATAATTCTTTGAAGCCAGTTGTTACTTTACAGACAGCATCAAGGCTCTACAAAGACCTTTTCTATAATTGAGTTTACATATGAACAAATGTGGTAAAGGTGTCAAATTTGAGAGTTTCAGATGAAGGCTAACATCCTATTGTCAATATTTTCCTAGTGGAAACTTGGGGTCTTGAAGGACAAATACTTATCAATACAAGATTTATATGGAAGCATGTTAGGCAAGTCAATCCAATATCATAAGGAGGTAAAATCTGGATGCCATCTACTACAGAAGAAAAGTATGGATTAATCCCGTGGGGTTAATAGCATCTGTCAGTTTCATATAGGTCTCTCAGATACCCTACATCCTCTGAAATGTCACTGGATGTCTCTTTTTAGGTCCTCATATTCCTTGATCATGGTCAAGCCTTTTCACATTAGTTCTTCACTTTCAAAAATCCATTTCAAAGCAAAACTTTTGTTTTAGTCTCAGGGTTCCCTCTTCATTGGTAGGGTTTTCTGTCACACCATAGAACAAAAGACATGAAGTAAAACAAAATGGAAGTTATCACGATCTCAGAAAATGTTCTTTCACAACGTTGCTAAAAAAATACTCAGCTTAGCCTTTATGACTCTGATCTGAAGAAGAAGAGAGATCCGTTGATCAAATACGGTATGACACATCGTTTTAAAAATTAAACTCAATAAAAATTCAGTTTAAAAAAGTGCCGAAATGGAACCGAGACACACAATTTACTTGCTTTGTAAAGGTGGCACAAAAAAAATATGACTCTTAATTGATCCCTTGGTGGCATGAGCAGGTCACAATGCAGACAGGTGACAAATATATCACCTATTTGAGTTGTGACAATTGCAGCCTTTCAATGAAGCCCCTAAACATCCATTCAATTAAAGTCCATTGATTTCAAGATCCTCTGTGTTAAGTATTTGGGTTAGTCCTTTGCTGATTCATTAGATGATATAGTAACTGCAGCCAACACAAATGTTTTAGGGGAGCAGTTATATCTGTTCAAGCAGACCAAATCAAAAGAAAAATATAACTAGAGGTAATGATATAAAATAAAGCTGGACATACTGAAGTAAGAAATAGTACATACATTTAATTGAGGGTCATTATGCACTGGCACCAGAATATCTGGCTTTCCCTTTTTTGAAGTTATCATGTTAAGACAGATGAAGATGAAATTCTGTTTAATTATACTTCATCTATGATGTTGCTCACAATCTCATAAGTCCTTCTGGTATTAAAACCTATACATTATATCCTTTGACACTGATATATTATAAGCCTATACATTAAAACCTGTACATTACATTCCTTAATTCAAATTTCATGGTTTAGTTCTGAGTTATTTGGAATAAAGACTCTTTTTAAAAAAATCATGTTTCATTAAAATTTTACTGATAAACACTTTATATTTCTATTATTAAAATTACATATTTATATTAAGGATTCAATTTTGTATTCGTTACTCACAAAGGCAGAGGCATATGAACTGTTCAGCAAGTGTATGGAGTCATCAGAACTCGAAGTGTTTGCAAACACAAACTGTGCAGCTCTCCCTGTAAGTGATAAAATGGTGAACTTACAGGTAATTCTCTTTCTCTACCCTTTAGTCTGCAGCAAACTGTAGTATTTTGCAAAAGTATTTTCATTCTAGATTATTTGGTTTTTAGTAAGCCTCAGGCACTGTTAGTGCTGTAGCTATGGCTGCAAGTAATGCTAATACTAAGCTGGTTTGCACTTATATACCTTCAGCTGGAATTGTCTTACTAGGAGTAGAAATAACATCCTGAAAAGCCTGTATAGAATTTTATATTTCAAAGGCTTTTGTGGGAATTAAAGTCCTCATTCGGCTTTCTGTTGGCATTGGACTCTCTCTGACGGCTTTAAATTTTAACATTAGAAGACTATTGCATCCCTTTCCCTGCATCATAAGTTGTTCAACATCTTTTTTTTACCCACTACTCCAGCATTACTGCAGTTATCTTTTCCCTTAGCCCTGCTCCCAAAACCCATTTTGGTGTGAAAAAGCAGAAGCATGCACACAAAAATGAAAGTGTAGCAGTTGCCACCTCCATAGTTTGTTCATGGAAAGAACAAGACATGCATGGCCAGTTTTAAATAGATGTCAGTCTTCTTTTCATTAGTATTTGCCTAATCTTGCACTGCACCTACCCCACACTAGGTATTGTGTTTATTGATAACACAATATGAAATTAACTACTTTAGTACCAACAAACAGATGCAACTCGAAACTATGAGAGAATGTGAAGAACTAAGATGCTACAAGTTTCCCATCAGTGCATTTTTTATGTAGAGTGGTAAAATACTCTCAACTCTGCAAAAACCAATAACACCTCTAGAATAACAGCGTTCCTGAATGCACAAGAACAGAAAAAGTGACGGAGCAATGGGAAAAGGGCTAAATTGTTTAGAGAAGGAAAGTTACAAACCAGCAATTAAATTGGAAAAAAAAGGAAAACAAAAAGAAAGAAAAGGAAATATAAAAGGCTATAGTTTCATTCAAAACTGAAAGTCAAATACATAACTAAAACAGGAGAAAGTTAAGGTTTATCACAACAATGCTTATGATTTATTTCTGGAGATATATTGCAGAGTATTATAATAATAACTACACTGTCTTACAAAAGTTTTAAAGGACCCTTATAGTTTTATTTCTATATATCAAGACATGGATTTGATAAAGAATGATGAGCTCAGTAATTGTTCTGGGTCTACGATGCCTGAAAGATTTTTTTACTCAGTGATGCACTTCAAAAAATCTCATTAGTAGAGGACATATTCTGTATTGCCCTCTCCCAAGGGTTCCCAAGTCTGGGAAAATAAGCAGCTGAAGAGGTGCAATGTCTGAGACTTCTTTGTGTTATTTTCACTTACAAATGAATTTGTATTCTTTATCTGTTGCTTCCCTCAGCAAAGGGAAAAAAAACCTCTTTCATCTTTTTCACCCAAAGCTCAAATATCACCAATAAAAAGTATATTTATATTTATTCCTTTTGTATCAACCTTTTTCCCCTCATCATTGTTAACATTGACCGTTTCGGATATATTTATTTAAAAAAAAATCTTTTTCATGCAGATCAGGTCAGCAACAGTGACTGGGACAGAAAATCAATAGGGGAAAAGAGCAATACCTTGGCAAAGGAAAGAAAGAGATTGCTAAATATTTTTGCTGCCACTTTCCTTGCTTGTTACTGTCCTACATCCAAGAAAAAAACTGAAAATTAAATTCTAGGTATCAGGTCCTATCTTATTTTCTTTAAAATATTTTGACATATTTATCACCTAGGAAATAACTGAAAACTAAAAGAAGAAAAAAAATCTCCTTCTTTTTTATTTTTTTTTTTTTTTTTTTTTGTGGAAGTATGGAAGAATATTACTGAAAATGTTGAACAGCTGTGTCTACTGTTTTTCACAGAAATATATGTCTAGGCACTCACACCGGAAAAATGCAGTTAGCATAACGGATAACTTTACATATAACTCTTGAAATTGTTCAGCATTTTTCTTTCCCTGTTTCAGAATGGAGTGTAAAGAAAATGCGTAGCAAATTGCTAGCAATCCTTTGATTTTTTTTTTTTAAACATATGTGCACATCTGTACTGCATTGGTCTGAATGAAACTGTTTCAAATAATCATTTAAAGCTTCCATACAGACAGGGCCTGCCCTAGACAGACACAAGGTAGGTGGCCGTCTCTGGCAGCAGACTGCTTGGAGAAAGATTTTCCTCATTACCCATGTGCTGGCTCTGCATTCACCATTGCTCTTTCCCAGCTTCCCTAAACCATGCTATCAACATAAAATTTAATTTTGCTACCATTCATTATAAGGAAAACACCTTTTCTTTGTCATCCTTGAGGTGACAGAATTCAATTTTCCTCATACATCTTGGGTGAGGTCTGCCTTAAAATGCCTTCTTACAAACAGGAGCAAATAAGCTCCCAGCACACATTTGCAGTTGCAAAAACTCCTTGTGGAGTCACTGATTCCAATTATCAGTCTGGTGTAAAGTCAGTAAATACAGGATCCTTGAGTTCTTACACACAATTTTCTCTACAGAGAAAGCCAAACTGTGCCAAACAACAGTATAGAAAAATCATCAATACAACAGAGATTGCACCCTTTATTTACATGTCAATTGACTTTTGAGGAGGAAAATGAGGGCTAACATCTCTATAAATTAAGACCCAGATCAAAATCACTGAGCACTTTTCATAAATATAAAGTGTTATTATTTAAGATTTTGTTTTTCACTAGTTGTTTCACATTTGAATATTAATTCACTTAATTTTTTATTACATTTTCCCTAGATCACAGAAGAGTTCCTTCAAATTACTACTGCTATATAAATGCTTTTAAGGGTATTTTGTTTCATAACATTGTTATTTTTTCTAGATTTGATCACGTTCAGATTACTCAGGATTAATGTCACTGTAACACATTTCAGAATATTCATTAATTCTGATTCTTGAACATCTGGCAATCTGGCAATAAAATTACTAACAGCAAACAAGATTTGTTAGTTAGACTCCTCAGACACTAACATTCAAACAGAAGTGAAATCCAATAAATGCAAATTGAAAAGACTGCTGGCACTTTGAAACCAAAATTATCTTCTAACACAAAGTTAGCTTTATTGCCTGAAACTGCCTTTTTATTTCTGAGCTCCTCCATGAGTTTGGGGGATTTTTACAGTAACATTTATGTGTTTTAAAGTTGCAACATGAACAATGTTTCATCTTTGTTGATCTTTGTTGCAACATGAACAATCTACATAAGCTGCAAATTAAAAATGTTACTATCCATGTATGCAAGGAATCAGATGAAAGTGGTTACAACTACAGTGATTCCAAGCATAGTTTAAAACATTAATTAAAAAAAAGCTTTTGCTTAAACAATTATTTTAAATCTTACATTTACTTCTCATGACAAATATGCTAATACAATTATGTGATTATGTGACATATTTGTTCATATATTTATTTATTTAGCTTATCTACAGTCTAATGGTTGGAAGTGATGAACAACTTAATCATAGCGATCATTTTGCTATTTATGACAAGTTCCATTTGAAGTTGAAATTGGAATTGCACTCTTACCCTTAAAAATATTTTTCTCTTATCAGGACAGATTTTAGACATAAACCCAGTTTCTAACTAGGAATGTATTCCCTGTATTCAAGAAATATAATTTTTTTTTGCAATTCAAGATTTTAATGCAACGAGGTCCCACCTCTCTAACCTCAATTCATTCATATATTTGGAAGTTTCTGCCTTTCCAAATCAGTCTGACTTGTGATGTTTGCAGTGACCACAGCTTAATGCAATGCAGGCCTTCTGCATGTTCCGCACACGAGCTCTTTTGCCTGAAGATGAAGTGAGCTGGAACCAGACTTGAACCAGCCAGCATGGGAACAATGTGGATGAACAGGGAGTATAGATTCCTTTTGCCACAAACATTAAATGAAGAGTTGAGGATTTTATCCTAGGCACCTAATTAGCATGGGCAGATCATCTGCAACGCAGAGGCAATATGCCACAGACATCACAACCTGGCTCTCTGCAAACTCCAGCTTTGTGCTGAACATGGCTATCTTGCTTCCACTGCCAGCTACAGCTGATGAGCAGTACTGCCACGTTTGCCCAGAGCACACCCTGTGTCAATAAACTTTGAAGATCAACGGTGACTCTGTGCCACAGCATGGAATGGCATTTGTATTCATGATGTCCCCAGATCTGCCAGAGAAAATTGTATGCAGGGAGGCCTGTAAGCATCTCTGCCAAATCAGTTTTCATTCTGCAAGGCTGGCATTGACTTGAAACCAGAGTACTGAGTACATCCAAAGAATTCTGAGCAAAGCCCTGTGGCTCAGGCTGTGCCACACCTCCACATTGCTCCAGCTTCCAGTGGGGTGCATTTGCTGGAATGCAATACCAAGTGTCTCGTGCTTGTCTGGAACACATGCAGAGATGTCCAAGTGACTTTCCAGGGGCAACTTGCAGGGCAGTGCAGCATCACAGCCCACGTGGCAGCTCTACAGTAACCAGTCTTCCTGTTACCCAGGGAATTCTATCTCCCACAGAAGTGCAGAGATGACTACTGCCAAAAAAACATGTTTTTAGTAAGTGTTTCATGACTGAACTATCTAACTTGTTATTTATGTCATAGAATCTGTAGTCTGGAAGAGACCTATGGAGGGAAATCACCCAGTCCAACTCCTGATCAAAGCAAGCCCAGCCCCCAAAACTGAACCCTGGGCAAACTGTATAGTTGGATCTACGTTCAAGACACTCAATGCACTGCTATTTCAGTTGTCTTCCATTAAATACATATGAATATTTGTTTTAGGATCTAGTCTTTGTGATTCAAAGTACTCCTGCTCTGTGTAAATCTAAACAGAAACTTCTTACCCCAAAGTCACTGGCTTATCATTGTACAGCCAGTGAGCTCCGTTAGAATCCTTCATCTGAAATTTATTCATGGAGCAATACACACTCATTATCAGAACAAGGCTTCGAATCCTTGCAGATTTACACAGGTTGCTGTGGTGCCTGTACAGACAGGCAGTGGCCTACACAGTTTCACATGCAGTGCTGCCCTTGAGCCAACACGTTGTACAGCCAACAGCATCTATAAGACGTGAACACATTTTAAAGGAGAATAAGGTAAGAAATCTGATAGTACTTAAACACAGCACAGAAAGCTGTGACTCTGCACAAAAATAACAACACAAAACAAAACATGAACTTGACAAAAACCTAAGTTTCAATAAACAGTGGTTTAGTTGTTTGTTCTTTTTTTTTTTTTTTTAATATTGCTTCCTACTAATATGAGGACAGTTAATGTAAGAGCCTCTAAAATGCATATGGCCTTGAATTTCTGGATGACACAAGCACATATATGTCTAATGGACTCTGTCTCCCATAAAACCATTTTCTTTTAGTTATTCATGCTAGACCCAACATGTTTTAGAAATCTCAGTGCATTTTAGAAGACACAAATTTAGGAGAACAAAGTCTTCTGATCAGCTTGAGAAGGCTATGGCATTCTGTACGAATTGATCAGTCAGTACAAGGAATACACCGTTTGACACAGAGAGAAAAGCACACTACCTCTTCCTCCAGAAATTAAATGCCTGTGAGACAGCAAAGAATAGCACTATTTTCACTCAGATTTATTTGTAATAGAGATGTCATTTCAGTTCACTTGTTCATTTCTTCCATTAAAACAGCTGCCAGTGTTTCTGAAAATCATACGGTGTCAGCTGAGCACAAAAGAGCACAAAAACTCTGCAGCAATCTCCTTAGTGTTTTCTTGTCAGTTGAATAAGGAGCAATTTCACTTCAAGGCCAAATTGAGTCAAAGAAATCAAGAATCATTTTCTCAGATGTCCTATGTCTTTGAAGCTTTATTTCCTTCTCAGAGCAGATGCACTTTCATGGATTGAAAGTTTTGCTGGGGCCTTGCTTTGTTTTATGCAATTGCTTCCAATACATGAATGTTTTTCAGGGAAAGGGAGGGAATATCACATCTGCACCTGGTGACACTCAAGAACAGGTTGAACAACCATTTGATGGCACCCATAGGAGCACTGCTCCTGCCATGGTCTGAAGGTGCCCTGGGTTCATGGGTGGTGTTATGTGCCTCAGCAGGTGGGTGGCTGCATGCAGCAGCCTTGCAAGCTGCCTGCAGGCACTTCTGCATTTCTCTTGGTCCCTCAATTGAAGAACAGCAAAGGTATACACAGCTCAGCCTTCAAAAACCATGTATGTTAATCTCCTGTTTTTGTAATATGCATGTAAGATAGGAGGCTCTAACCCTCTATCTCATTCCTGCATTCTGAATCCTCTGTGCACAGACAAGCAGTTTATTCCAACTACCATCTGGCATAGCTGCTTGCTTAGCTTAAGTAATGAAGCTTCATGCGTGGGCTTGGAGGTTCCCAGGTTCAGGTACTGAGATGCTTTGAGTAGAGAATTTTTTTAATCTGTTTAACTTGGGTCTGCCCAAGGACAAAGGAGAGACATTACTATCAACACGTTGTGAATCACCTCAGCAGAAAGATATCAAGACTAAAGCACTACATTACCATCTTACTTGGAGTATCTACAAAAGGGTGGTACAGTGCTCACTTTTCTGCTGAACTTTGCAACCCTCATTGAATGCAAAATGGAGATGTGCAGTGCAGCTGCAAAGCAGATGCTGTAATATTTCATAGCACCAGACTGTAATTGAGTCAGGGCAATGAGGAGAAACAAAAACTCAGTGAGTGCTCCGTTTTTCCCCACCAGTAAATCAGCAGCTGATTTTCCCACTGAGTTGTTCAACTATACACATACTACAGCATTGTCCAAAAGAACATATAGAAAGAGAATAGGTACAGTGTATGGTAGGAAATAGGAATGTAAAAACAAACCAACAGAAAAAGATGGACATTCTTTGTATTATATTAGCTAAAAGCTAAGTCAGGTGCTATTTAATCAGTAAGTGAGCAATCCAACTTAATGCCTTTTCAGTAGGTAATTAATAGTAATGATAAGAGACTTTTAATCCTGCAGTAAGTTCTGCACAATGTCTGAAACATGACTTGATTCTTATCTGGTTCTGATGTATTACACTCAGCTCATGGTTAACAAAGTAAAAACTTTGGGCAAGAAAATTTATTCTTATTCTGATGTTGGTTTAGTGACTTTCTCAAGTATATCTTCCCGATAGGGTCAAACTCCAAATACATCTCATTCTTCACCCTTTAGAATAGAAATTCATACACAAGAGGGCCACCTAAGGGTCATGGTCATAACAGAGAAACATAAGATAGATCTGATTCCTTTCCTGTTCTCTCTTACTGGCACCTCTCTCAGATATAATTCTTTAGACTGATCATGCTTCTTTTCTCATCTTCCTTAGCATTACCTTTCCCTTATAACACTGATGCTAACCCAGGATTAGGTTAGTATAGACAACATGCTTGTACTTCTTACTTGTAGGTGCATCTCCAGTTCCTAGTGAACAAGTTCTACTGGAAGAGCTTAGCTTTCCTAGCATCCTTTGGTAGGTTATCAGAAAAAAGTTTCAAACTAAAAGGACCTCTGGAAAAACCTCTACATCTTAAGTTAGCATTGAAAATTAATTTCCAGAAATGTTGACAGACAAAACTTGAGAAACAGAGCTATAGGACAATTAAGTTATTTTATTTTGTGACTGTTGACTTTGATTACTTTGATTCATGTAAAATTAGTTTGAATATATATTTAAAATAATACCAGAAAAAAATATTTATTATCAAAATAAGGACATATCAACAATTTGCAGACAAAATAAGAGAATGTCACTGAGCAATTACACTAAACCAAGTTCTTCCCCTGAAAAGTCTGCGGGTTTTACTATTTAAAATTTTCAACAGAAAGGCTTCATCAAAAAAATTTCTTTGTGGCTGTATTTTACATAATTTTGTAAGCATCCCTTCCCTTCATGCTTCCAAACAAAATGTCACCCACCACTGCCCAGTCAGCAGTGAAGTTTAAAAGAACAAAAAACTTCACAGAATCACAGACCACAGAATAAACTGAGTTGGAAGGGACCCACAAGGATCATTGAACCCAACTCCCAGCCCTGCACAGGATCATCCCCGAGAGTCACATCAAGTGCCCAAGAGCATTGTCCAAATGCTTCTTGAACTCTGTCAGGCTTGGTGCTGCAACCACTTCCCTGGGGAGCCTGCTCCAGTGCCCAACCACCCTCTGGGTGAAAAACCTTTTTCTGATACCCAACCTAAACCTCTCCTGACACAACTTCAGGCCATTCCCCTGTGTCACTGGTCACCACAGAGATCAGTGCCTGCCCCTCCTCTTCTCTTTCTGAGGAAGTTGTAGACTGTCATGACATCTTCCCTCAGCATCCTCTTCTCCAGGCTGAACAGACCTAGTGACCTCAGCCACTCCTCATACAGCTTCCCCTCAAGGCACTTCCCCACCTTCATTGCTCTGCTGGGGACCCTCTCAAATAGTTTAATGTCTTTCTTACATTGNCCTGAGGACCCTCTTGAATAGTTTAATGTCTTTCTTACACTGTGGTGCCCAAAAGTGCACACAGCACTCGAGGTGAGGCCACCCCAGTGCAGAGCAGAGCGGGACAATCCCCTCCCTTGCCTGGCTTGAGATGCTGTGCCTGATGCCCCCCAGGACATGGTTGGCCCTCCTGGCTGCCAGGGCACTGCTGACTCCTATTCAATTTGCCATCAACCAGGACCCCTAGGTCCCTTTCCATGGTGCTGCTTTCCAACATCTCATTCCCGAGGTGTTTGTACATCCAGAGCTGGCCCATCCCAAGTGCAGAATCCGGGACTGTCCCTTGTTGAACTTCAGCTGGGTGGTGATTGCCTGACCTTTGATTTGTCAAGGCATCTCTGCAGGGCATCCCTGCCTTTGAAGGAATCAACAGCTCCTCCCAGTTTTGCATTTTATGCATGTTGATATATTGCAACTTAAGCTTTAAATGTATTAAATTTTTTTCTGAAAAAAATTTATTCTGTTATTTCAGCAAGGGATATTGTTAGTTATTTATTTATTATTAATATTTAATGAATTAAGGCATGCACACATGCGGATACCATAATGGAAGTAGCAAACTCTACATTCACTACTTAAATTACTACATGGTAGCCTATTTAGCTAGGACTTGAGATATATCCTATTATTGCAAGAGTATATAGGGACCCTGTCCCTGAATACAGTTTCAGCATGCTGGGCTATAGTGTTATACTCACAAAGACATAGCATAAACCAATCCAGGCCATAAAAAAAATGGAAACCTAAATCAGAGGGTGGGGCTGGCTAGGAAGAGGCAGTGTTATCCATACACGCAGGTGTGGGCAAGGAACTAAAGCACAGAGAGATAAAGGACATTATTCAGCAAAACCCTTAAGCACATGTATGAGTAATCCCACTGCTGTTCAGGATGGCATTACTGTCAAAAGGAAGGTCTATAGCCTTTTATGTTAATTCATGGCCTTGTTGACCTGTCCAAGGTCACATAGTAAATCTGAGATAATTCCAGGATTTGGACTCAAGCCTCTTGTTTTCTACTAGTATGCCTTAAAAAGAAATCCAGTCTCCAATTTTCAGTTTAGGTTTATCACCATTTGTTGTGTTATTGTTTAGAGATACATAGATAGATAGAGACATACATACATACACACCTATATACATATATAGATTTTTAGGTAAATACTCAGGATCTCAAACAAGGTATTACAAACTTCAGTCTCCATTCTAGTGTATCTCAAATCTAACTGACATGAATCTATGAAATAGGTGGAAAAAATTAACAAGAAAATTGTATGATCATAGACATCAAGAACAAAATTTGCTGCAAAGTAGGTATGCACACAGTGTTTCATAAAATTGCCACGAGTCAATTAAACTGCCACGACTCACCTTCTGTGAGATTACCACATAAGTGAGTCTTCAGCAGAAACTGAAAAAAAAAAAACGAATATACATGTGTGTGTATATGTGTGTGTATATATATATACATATAAAAATAAGGTTTTGCTGAATAAAGTTGGGAAGCTTCTTTCATGAGAAGAGAACATCAGGGTAAGGTATCTTACAAATACCACCCTCACCAGAGAATCATCAGATTCTATAGGCCCTTTTTACAGGAAAGAGTATCTTACAAAATCAGACTGCTATTATGAAATGGACTTTGTTGTTAAGAGGTGACAGCTTAAGTTTTATGTTGAGCAAAGAAAATAAAACAGTTTAAACTGAACTTCAATAAGCTATCTTTCCTAAATTAGTTGTTTTCTGGTGAAAATATATTGCAATGCCCTAATCTTGCTTATATCATTTTCCATTAACAAGCCCATGAAAATTTAGAAAACACTATTATGTATTCAGCCTTTTGGAACAGTTTTTAAGCCAAGAGCATAAAAAATGACCATTACCCCAAATAATGGAGTCCCATGACCTGTACCAAGACCATTTGATGAAAACAGCTACAGGAGTAATAACAATTTAGTTGAAATCATGTAGGAGGTTGCTTTTTTCTCCTCTCATCTCACCTCTTTCTTTCAGACAAGAGAAGCTGCTCAGCAAGTGAAGTTATTCCCAATCCCCTGTCACAACTCTTGAAGCAAAGTTTAGATTAAAATCAATTGATATATAGATGGTAGATAGAAGTTTGGTTATGAAGTGGAACTTGTCCAATTTCATTGTCAGTCTGACAATGAAGGAGAAAAAACTGTGAGAGAACAGGAGATACGTTCATCCTAGAGAAGAGGAGGCTGAGGGGAGGCCTCATGGCAGTCTACAACTTCCTCAGGAGGGGAAAAAGAGGGGCAGGCACTGATCTCTTCTCTGTGGTGCTCAGTGACAGAGCTGAGGGAATGGTCTGAAGCTGTGTTGGGGAGGTTTAGGTTGGGTTTTAGGAAAAGGTTCTTCACCCAGAGGATAAGAAGGTGGAACAGGTTCCCCAGGGATGTGGTCACAGCACGAGCTGAACAGATTTCAAGAGGTGTTTGAATAATGCTCTCAGGCACATGGTATGACTCCTGGGCACAGTCCTCTGTAGGGCCAGGAGTTGGATTCGATGATTCTTGTGGGTCCCTTTCAACTCAGCTTCTTCTGTGATTGTGTGGTTCTAAAACCAGTTACACACGCTATGCTACCGCAGCAAACCAAAAACCACCAAAAGGTAGGTTGCCATAGCTTTACCTAACATACTTTTACATCTCCAAGGTCGGTACAATGAGCAAAAAAAGAAACAAGACCTCCTTTAGGATATGAAGCTTGTCATCTTCAGTGAATGAGCAATTTAAAGAGCCCTGTAGGCACAGTGCATGCAGCAGGCTGCAGAAAAACCCTTCACCAGGAAACATTGCACATAGTGGCAAAAGCTCTCACTTTGATTTATTCAAAGAGCAAAGCTTCCCATTAGGCTTGCTCAACAGTTCCTACAAATCATGTGATTACTCCATTTGGGAGTCTGCCACTGAGCTTCATTTGTGTATGCATACCTTATATATTTATTATCGACTCTCATGCACATTGGTTGGCACCTATTACCGGGATGCCTGTTATTAGCCGCTTATCCCGGCTTATCAGTCGAAGACGCAGAAATAATGAGAGCTGGAGTCCGAATGTGTTCTCGTGTTCAGAGCAAGGGCGGAAAGGGGGGAAACCCACCTTCGTTTAATTCTTATATACACTTTTAGAAATCACAGATCATTGGAGAAAATTAACACTTCCGTCTCTAACTATATTGGTTACAAGAAGTGTCCGTCAAAGGGATCTGTGTCCATGGGAAAGGAATGTAAAAAGATAATTTTTACAACAACATAGCTATGTTTACAGAAATCGTCCTTGAGACTGTCTAACAGAGAAAACTAGCTATTTTACAGTGAAAAATGGGCAACAGGCACCACCCATTTTTAATGTTGTCAGGGATCTCCCACTGTAACACCTTGTTTACTAATTTTTTTAAGCTTGCAAAACTAAATGCACTGAATTTTTCAAGTCCATATGTTTGCCTGAGATCACACTTTTTATGGAGAAATTCCAGAATATTTCAGCTAGGAAGCCATCCAGAAATTTTTGTTGTTGTTTAAATGTTAAAAGCTCTTATTCTTTCTTTCAGAAGTTCTGTTGGCCTCTGAATCTGCAAAAGGACCATGACACTCCTTAGGGCTAAGCTTTTTTATCAAGACTGTGCCTTTTGCCACTCTCTTGAAAATCACTCCTCATGGCTTTAGTCAATGCCTCTGAAAAGTCAGAGTTTGCATAGGGAAGTCCAAAAGAAATTTGTTAACATTTCTGAGGTTTAAAAACAAAAGTTTCTGAAGATGTGTCTTTACTAAGAGTGCTTGAAAGATTCCTGAAGCTGAAAGAAATCAGATCCTCTTTGTTCAGGCAAAGAAGACCTTTCACTTTCTTTGCAAATAAGTTCACATCAAAGAGAGCTGGAACTTTTCACCCAAACAGAAACAATCCTTGAATTTTAGCCAAACAAGAGTGAAAAGAGGTAACAACTTTTGCTTCAACACTGGTTCCTTTCTTTCTAGCTGTTCCATTTTCTACACGATACCTACTCAGAATTTTTAATTTAGTTGGAAAGACATGGGTTGCTATTGATCATCAGCTTAATCAATTCATACAATCTGAACATCAGCTTGCAATACTGTCAGAATTTTGTGAAGCTCTATTAAATTAATAATACAATTATTTAGAAAATATGGATACTGCAGAGGCAACCATCAGTCCCTGTAGCTTTTCTTCTTGGCATCCTGTTTTTGCTCTTCCAAATGAAAATACTTTTGTTTACAGAAGTAGATTTCCAGCATATCATAAATAAACATATTTAAATCCTACCATCATCCGAGCAGCAGCTGCTCCTAAGAAGGCATGGGCTGTGGGATTTGAGTGCAAATCCAATTTAGTTCAGTCTCCAGCGGCCACTGCTCATAAAACTGAACATAATTTGTCGCAACTGGCAACTTCTACAGAAAGAAACTTGCAAGTTCCCCCGTACTATAAAGTATCTGCTAAAGACTATCTGCTGTCAAAGTCTGCTTTCTGCAGAGCTGGAGGATGGAGAAAACAAGAATCAAATACAGTTTTCCAATTCCTTCTTCTGGATGCATGCATACTATATTATCCTTACTAAAGTTTACTGGGAAACACAAGCAATAGGAAAACCTTCAGTGCAGTCTGACACCACAATATTTAGGGTTTGCTTGCGAGTCTTGGAAGATTTAAAAAAAACACCTCAATTGCTGTTTTGCTGAATAAATTAAGATGGCTGAATATGTCTGGAAAATTATTTGATGAACACTTGGAAACAATATTAAGAAATCAAAATAAGAAAGGAGATTTTTTTCCGTAAAGCAAAATAATTTACAGAACTGCCTTATTCCAAGGATATCGATAGCCCAACTCAGTTATAGGTGATATTATAACAGTTGCACAAAATCAACATATGTACATAGTAGTAAGTAAAATGAGCTGGTGATCATCCTCTGATGCTGAGGCCAATTGGCACAGCAGAGCTGGTACCCTTCTACTAAACCTTTCTCTAATGCAGCACATGGTGGTTTCATCTACAAGAATAAATAAAAGCACTATTACACTACTCCCCAAGAAATGCCTAGATATCCTCTGTGAAGAGACTAGAAGGCAAAAGCCAGACCAAAACCAAGGTGCATACTGATACCTCATCTGTATGGAGACTGAATATCTACCTTGTCATCTTAGTATAAACACAAGCAAAATTCCCCAACCCTGTTTTGGTTTGCTGACTAGTCTGTATTTTTAATATTGTGATCCCTTTTCTAATGCCAGAGCCAGCCTGTCTCCATCAGGCACCAAGTAAAGTTCTCAGCACTTATTCCCCAAGGAGACCTCTACTTTAAATGACAGGAGTGACTTGGATAATCAACACTGGTCTTGATGCTTCAAGAAAGAGAGTCCACCACTGTATTTTGAAGCACTGTCTTGGTGTCAGGAAGCCTTTTTGAATGTATTGCTCCCAGTGGAGTTCGCAGGAATAGCTTCCAGAGGAATAAACCAGCAAGAAAATTTTCCACTCTGTGTCATAGTTCCTTCCCAAAGAGCATGATAAAAGTAACTACCAGAGGGCACATAGGTTATTATTTGTTAGCTCAGATGTAAGAATGCCTAAAACAACTTCTCTATGTACAAGCATGAGTCCATGCCATATTTGCCCAGCAAAGGTCTCTGCTAGATTGGTGTCTTTGTACCACTTTCCGTTTCATGGTGTAGATTTTCCCTGGACATGGCAGCATCAGTAAGTACTGCTTCCTTTTGGGAGGTGGCAAGGGTACAGGGAAAAAAATCTCTTAAGTCATTGAGGTTTACAGTATTTTTCCACCTATGTAGAGGCAATTTCAGCAATTGCTGATTGATTTTCAGGCAATTGCAGCAAGCAGCTTTGACCACTGAAATCAGGAGGGCAAGGACACATGAGTAAGGACAGCATTGCAGACAAAGTGGAAAAAGACTTTGCATGGAAGCGATAACAGAGTCCCCTGCTGGGTAAGCTTCTTTATTCCCTTATCTAAGTTCAATTGCAATGTGACTGACAGCAGGCCTGTTCTCTGCAGGCAGGGTTTTTTTCTCCAGCCTGCCTCTTGTGTGATCTGCCCTGTATCTGTGAGACCACTTGATTCTCCAGCACTATCCATTTCTACCCATTTGCCATAGATTCCGCTTCTGAAAATCTTGCCTGTAGCCCTGTCCTCCATGAAAAATCTCTAAGCATTTTTGTCATTTATTAGTTTTAATGAATGGGTTAAGAATATTGTTTATACAACTTTTACTGATAAAAGCTTTTACACATTGGAGCAATCAGTTTCTAGTTTTGACATTCAAGCTGTATAAAGAATGTAAGTTACCCATTATATGCTAGCATACTTTGTGTTGTGAAACACAACTATACCACCTTGTTCACAAATTTTGTCTTGTCTACTTGAAAACACAGAATATAGGTAAGTTTCCAGGTTTCTTGTCTGCCTCTAACTCACCTCCAATTATTCAGACAGTTGGTGAGAAATTTTGTCTTTGGAACTGGCAGAAGTATCAGCTTGAAAGGCTTTGGTCTGTTTTTCCACTACTCTTCTTCAATAAGATATTCATGGAAGGAAACCAAATTTTACTCTCACTTAAATCAACAGGGAGGATCCACAGTGAGCATTGATATAGTGTTAATAACCTTTTAAAACCAATTTTAGAAGTGCTTTTCTTTACTTTGTGATGTCTGTAATGAAGATCTTGGAGATTTTCTAGAAATTTGTCTCTAGCCAGTTAAGAAAAAGGATGCTGTAGGGAGCAGACAAATATTATGTCCTTAAATATATATTGACCTGTTGTAGACAAAATCGACTATTATTTATTTGAGATATTTACATTTAATTTATTTCATTCTTTTCCACCACTTTGGTGTTACTTCAAGTATTTCATATACGTCTCTGCAGAAGCTGCCTAACAAATATACCCCCTATAGGTGAAAATGCCAAACTAAAAGTCCAGCAAGAGAACATAAGAAAACTGTTAAAGAAACTGTGAAATTCATTCCAAAACATGAGAAAATGTGTTAAAACTTGAAAAATGTGAATATACACTACTTGAACATTGTTCTATTAGACATTCCCTCGAAGTAAAAGGCCCTCACTTCTTCAGCACTCTTCTACAACCTCTCTCTTTCTTCCTTCACAGCCTGTACGTTTCCTCCTAAAACTTCACAGTAAACTAAAAGAACAAATATGTTTTCTCAGAGAGCAATACATCTGTGGTTTATCTAAAAGTGCTTGACAATGGCAAATTTACACTTTGTTAGAATATGGATTTGGATAAGTTTAGTGTCTTCAGTATATCAAAATATTACAAGCTTTTAAATGTATATGTAGTCTAAGGTATCTTAATAGCTAAACCAAAATTGGTAGTACAAATTAAGTCATGTATCCACATATGTTTTTGTGAGGCTACTGCCTAAACTGCTATCCATGGTGCTTATTTATGTCTTTATATGACCAATGAAGAGCTGCAACACAGATGAAGACTTTAGGAAGGTAAAAGTAGTACCAGCCTTCAAGAGAGAATGAAGAGAAAGCATCATATAATATGCGTATCTTTTTCTCTTAATGTAACAATTGAGAAGATATTGAGTTGAATTATCAGTAAGCCATCAAAACCTGAGTTGTGTTTCTTAAACTGTGAAAAAAGACGATGAATAAATCCTTCCAGGCAAATATGGTTAGTTCTTGTGATAAAATTAAATATAAGCATACAACCATGTGGAGCATTTTTCTACTGACCAAAGAAGACATAGTGATTAGGGAGCAAATATTGATAGAATAGATATAAAGGATTTGATTGTTAAGTACTTAAACAGGAGGAAAACACTTTTTCAGCATACTGGTTCATCTTAGCTGAAGCTTTTATTTGCTTTAATAAAAGGTAAATTTCAAACTTGCAAAGAGCAAACTTTCATTGGAAAGTAATTGTGGATCTGAATAGTCACAATGTGCACAGAAATTTGCCCTAATCAGATGTTGAACCTATTGCAGATTTGTTTATTAATGGTATAGAAACATGATGAAAGCATGTCTTCTTTTATGAAAGCAAATGTAGAGTAGCTTGTCATCACACACAAATGGTACATGGAATTGAAATTATTGTGGTAGGAAATGCCAAAAAAAAGCTACAAAACTAATGTCTTTCCCATTTTTCTGTTTCAATCCTTTTTTCAAATGATTTGGCATATTGTCTTCTGCTCTATGCAGCTCGACCTTTAAAACTCCGAGAATGAAGTCTCCAAGAATTTAAGTTTTGATCATTTGCACTTAAATAATCAGTTATTATTAGTTCTGTGAAAATAAATATTTTCATCTGAACAGAAATTGAGGGCAAAGATCTTGCTTGTAGAACTTGTATTTTAATTTTTTTTCTACTTTCTAGAAAATTCTGAATACTGGCAGCATAAAACCTCCTGAATATGTTAGCCAGATTAATGTCCTCCCTAATACTGGCTATCTTTTCCTGATTCTTGTAGGTGGGCATTTAAATGATTGATCTTTCTGTTTTCCAGTCTGTTCTTTATCTATAAACATATCGATCTTTGCACTTCCAAGATTATTTGCTTTAGAATTGCCTGCAATTCTGAAAAAGACAATGCTGTTTTGACATTAAGTGCCTCTCCCCTTTTCTCTCCTGTCTGTCTATGAATTCCTTGTCAGAAAAGGTTTATAAATTTCAAGTAATATTCCAGCAATGTTCAAAGATCTAGATAGTCAATACGATCTATTTTATACTAACAATTCCCACCCTGCTTAATGATTAAGTTTGAAATATTTAGGAGCAAGCAAATAAAAAATTTCTTCCCTTCAGGACTATCACAACTTTGCCTGTGCTGTGACATCTTGATTTTATTCTCTGTCACTCATAGGACATAGACGATTGTTCCATAAAATCCTCATCTTCATGTCATATGTCATTAAGTTATTCACTGCCAGAATCTTCTTTCTTCCATACACTTGCCCCTAACACAATGCAAATACTAAAGTAAAGCTGTTTCGTTTTGTGTTAATAATTGTTTTGAACTGCCTATCCATAGGTTTAATTTTCCCCTTCACTAGATGGGTATATCCAGTGAATGCACTAGTGTCAAACAAGGACCTGAGAAGAATAAAGCCATTTTTTAATCCTAAATGGAGTGACATTGGCATGCATATCAAAGGCACAGACTGAAGCAGAGGTGAGTTAAATTTGATTAGAAAAAATCTGGTCTGTCACAATTTGGTCTAGGCAACTATATTCAAAACAAGAGTATAATGAAAATAATCAAATTTGTGTTCCTTCTCTGCAACGGTGTCACTGGTTTTGGATTCCAGAAACATTGTAAATCTGTGTTTCCAAGGTGAACCACAATGGAGCTGCAGAATCACCTGACAGACAGCTTGTAATGCAGCAGCATCAATTGCTGGTCTGCTAAATGAGACGTTGCTTTACAGTCATGGAAAGGAGCTCAAAGTAAAATAAAACAAAGACACTTGAAAGAGATTATTTGAATATACAATGGTTGTGGCCATCTGATAATAAACAAATAAAACTTCCAAACACAAAATAGAAACTGATGTTTTGTGGTACAATATTGATCAGCACAGAAGAAAAATCTTATCATTACAGCAACTTATTTCCTAACATTGCATTACATATTAATTAAAACCAATATTTCTTGTTTTAAGGACTTCAACTCCTCACTAAGTTTCCTGGAAGAAAGTCCCTCTTGTTTTCAGAAAGGCGTGTTCACATCTTTCCTGACAATAAGCAATGAACACAGGCTAAAGCTGATAAAGACTTTTTTGTTGGATTTTTTTCTCCACCATACAGTTTATCCTTTTGCAAGACATAATTACCATCTACAATTCAATTTATGTACAGTTCCAGATATTGAGGCTTTATTCAAATGATAGACAAACAGAATGGCTTTTGAATCCAGATGCTTATAGTGTGACTTTCCTGGAAGCTCTGGGTTTCCCCTGCCTTGTCAGCAACATTCCAATGCAGGCTCATGCTCAGCATGTTATCTGGCTTCAGGAGGCTGTACCCTCTTTACCCAGAAAGTCTGGCTCAATTGGTAAATCCTTGGCTCTTGAGAAGAGGCTGCATTTTGTGGCTTAGCAGTACCCCTCTATAAACAGTGAAGTCATTAATGAGATAAGCAAGCTTCTTGAGGAAAACAAATTGTGACACCCAAGACAAGAAAAGAAATTTAGACATATGATAGAACTGGACAGGCAATAGAGAGGAATTCTCCCAGGAACAGGAAGTAGCAAGTAGTGTTGAAAATAACATCCTTCTTACCTCAGCTTTTATATCTGAGCTGATGTCATATGGTAAGGAATATCCCTTTGGTCAAATTGGATCAGCTGTCCTTGTTGTGTCCCCTCCCAGGATCTTGCCCATCCCCAACCCCTTGATGGGAGGAAAGTTGGAGAAACAGTGCTGATGCTGTACCAGAGCTGCTCAGCAGTGGCCAAAACATTGATGTGTTATCGACAGCTTTCCAGCTGCCAATGCAAAACACAGAAGTGGGAGGACTGCTAAGGGAAAATGAACTTCAGCTCACCCAGACCCAACACAATGATGTTTGAAGCCCTCCACTGGACCTGTTCCAGGAGCTCCTTGTCTCTCTTGTACTGAGGAGAATACAGTATGCTGTGCTTAAAAACAATTATAATACAAATTTTTGTTAACACAGAATGCAAGATTGAAGTATATTTTGTGTATGTAAAGCATTCAAACTCATGAAGAAAACAGTGTAGAATTTTTTTATTTGTATTTGTTTGATTTGGCAATCTGAACAGTACATTGTTATATGGTAATACAGAAATTTATCTACTAGGTTTGATGAACAAGTACAGTAACCACACGAGATAACTGTAGCAGGCACCTGACATAACAAACATGGTAGTATTTGCATTTGCAATCAATAAAAACATAGCTTTTCTTCCATCTAAATTTATTGTTTGAGCACAGAAGTATCTAAAAACATGATTTGGTTATTCTAAAAGTCCAGTGTAAATTGTATATTAATTTTGAAGGATAATGTAAATAGGTAAGCTATTGGGTAATCATTTGCCAAATCATCTTGTACGACCCCAGCAGTGCAGATATTCAGCTCCTACAACTCCTGCAATTAGCCTGCCCCTGATGCCATTTTTCTGATGAGTTTCTTGACACCGCAAGATATCATGGTCCAGCGTGTGGAATGTCTTTTAGTTATGAGTATGTCAAATAGTCATCCAAAAAGCCCAAGTGTGTAAGCTTACCTCAGTATCTTTGCTGCCATTTGGAATAAAGAATGGGAGTGTATAATTGTTAGAAGTTATTTCAAATAATTCAGTTTGTGAAAACGAATATAGTTTTCTTTCTGGCTCATGTTCTTTTTCACTGTGACTCTTTCTTACAAGACTGTTCATTTCTCTAAAGGCAGTTCATTTCTATAACTGAGAGACACAATTTTAATTACTTTAACAACATAAAAACAAGATCAATACATCACAATAGGCAGAAATGCTGTCTAACCTTTGAGTTTGTCTTGACAACATTTAATGCCAGCATGTAGCTGGAGAAGGACCAAGATTTGGTGCTTTTATTTACTCTTAGCCAATGCTAAGAGAGTCTTAATGAAGGTGAATTATGTGTGTCCTCTAATACACAGGGCTGAATGCATGCCACGATGCCTCACCTTCATAAGCAAACTGTGGTGGTTTGCTACGTGATTAATGGTGGTTACTTCCTAGAAAACCACAAGTCAAAGAATCCCAGTCATCACCAACAACAGCACACCAGATAGACACCACCCTGCTGAAAAGGACAAGACTGGTGCTTATGGTGACACCTGGTTTTATGAATCAGTCAGTTCCAAGCCACTCAGGTCAGGTGTATATGCCACAGTTGAGAATTGGCAGAGACTTAATCCGTGCCTAGGAAGGAAATGACACTCTCCGATCCCCATGGCTGGAAGAGCAGATACCACAGTCCAAAAACACTGAAAAAGATCCATCTGTCCGAGATTTGAAGCTAAGCTGAGAGTTTGCAAGGAGAGAAAGGATACAGGAACAAGCAGCACTTTGACAACCAAGAATTTGCCATCTGAACTGAAACAAGGTGCAAAGAAAAGACAGCACAACTCCTTCTCTAGGAACCCCAGGGATGCAGCATTTAATAGAGATTGGGCCTAAATCCATCACTCTTTCACCAACACACTATCCCCACTTGTAGGGGAGCACATAACTCCCATACCCATTTCCAATTCTTAGTGGAAAAACAGTGCAATGAAACTCCTACTTGTAGATGAATATTTGCTTAAGTATTAAAAAAATCACACTCCAAACCTCAGAACTATGTAAAGCTACAGGAGGCTTATTCTGTCCCTTTAACAAAATCAAGATAATTTGCAGCTCTTGGTGCTCTATACGCCAATTTCCTTTTTTTTCATTGTTCAAATAATTCTCCAAATCAAAACTAGGGCACACCTTGTTACAATGCTAAACATGTCAACATATTTCTGCAAAATTTACATTTCTAAGAAAACACAAATCACCATAATATCTAAGCAAAAGACTCACTCTGAATCATTGAAACTACAAATAATATTCCTGAACTACCAAGTAATTATTTTTGCAGCTTAGATTTTCTTACAATTAATGACTAAAATACTTAGAAAATTGAAATATCAATACTTTTTTTATGTCAAAACAAGATGATTTTGATCATTTTTTAGGATTTCTTGAGCTCAGAAACGATTCTTGCTAACTTGCAAGCCATTATGTGGAAGTCCCAGAGGTACTCTGATGTCATTCTGCACACTCTCAACCACCTCCCAGATGAGAGGAAGGTCTGTCTTTTTTTTGTGGATATTCCACTGAATAATTTGGTCCTGTAATTAGTCAGGGTACATTTGAACTACAGAAACAGCCAAAAAGACTTATATCTCTTTGATACTTTGTTCCAGTAATTTGGTTTTCACTTCATGTCATCTCTAACGAAAGACACAGCATGACTGTAGTTCCAGGAGGGAAAAAAAGAAAAAAATCACTTGTCAGTCATTTTGTTAATAATAACTCTGAGCTTTTAAACACATTTTTATATGTAAAATTTACCACATCATCTTTATTAAATTATTCTTCCAATGCAGACACTTTTAGTTCTTTTGTCTCACTAGAGCAAGCTATGCTGTGTTAGGCTCTTGTTTGAGCAGGGTCATCACCTGAAATCACTTCAGACAGAAATCATTCACTATCTGTTCTCAGTGATTCCAGGTTTTCAAACATATTTTACTGGTATCATGTCTGTAGTACTCTGAGCAAATGTTTGTTGCTGCTTTTGTAATGCAGAAATATCAGATTTTACTCTTGCCCGATGCATATCCAAAGTCTTATACAATTAACAGATAGAAAACTGGTTACCTATTTGTCAAAAGTTTAGATGGTTAAACATGAAATATGTCTTGCAGTCACATAAATCGCCATGTACTCAGTTTTCACTTGTAATAATTATGTACAAAATTGCCTGTCACCTTCAGCATCTGGCTGGAACAAGGATAAGATACTTTAGTGAGTGATATCAATTATCCATAGTTTCTTGCTTAACATGACCTAGCTTTTCCTTAACTCAACAGGGTGTTTCCATTAAATAATGTAAAATCCATTTATGGAGATATTCTGGTTTGTTGACCCACCTTAAATCAGCATTTGCCTTCTTTGTTAGACCAGACTTGGAGCACAGAGTTTGGCAGCTTGAAAAACAAGACAGTGAAAAACAGTGTCTACATTGTCATTAAATATCCAATGTAATGCAAAGAAGCATATGCCCACAGGCTTCATGACAGCAACTGGGGCAGAAGAAAACTACTTAAAAAACACCCACTGGAATGAGAGTTATTTGTCTTCTGCTTTTCATCAACAATTTTTCCTTTCAGGCATTTTTCTAAAAGATGCTGTAAGCTCAAGTGACCAATTGAAATGTTCTGAACCGCCTTAAGTAGGAAGATTTATCAGGCTCATGACTGACAGATGGTAACTAGTCTCAAAATAATTTATGGAGCATGAGAGCCTTTGGTCTCCAAGATGTCCTTACATCATATCTAATGTGTCAAGGGTACAGACTGCAAAGCAGGAAGGTCTTTGAAGATTTTAATAAAAGGAAAAATAGGTCCTAAATTGGAACACTGAATGAATGAGCCCGGACAACACTGCAAAGCAATGGGGAAAGAAAGACACAGCACACAAAAAGAACTTCTGTGCTTTGTGCAGTGTTCACTGCTCCAATGTCCGACCTACAACACTTTGCAGTTGAATCTGCAGATGTGATGAAGAACATACTAAATTTTATCACATGAGGGGAGCCACAGAGACAAGAGGGTGTGTTCCACTATTACTGGCTTTCTCCAGGCAGTAGATACTGGAGGTTTCCCGGAACTGAAAACAAACTCTAGGTATCTTCTTCACATAGAGAGTCAGGTCTTTAATTCAAATATGTTTCCCTTTACCTACCTGTTTTTATTCATCTAGTGTATATGAAAGCTTCAGTTTTCTACTGATCTAAATCAGATTTTGTTGAGCATTTTGTCTTTCTGGAGGGTACGATAACTTCAGAGTATGGGGAATACCTGTTTTTTGACTCACAGAAACTATTTCCACCCTCACAGTAAGGAAATGATTAAATGCTGCTACTCAACAACTCGTTCTGAAGGGTCTCTTCATGTCATTAATTCTAGTAGAAATCAAATACATTGTAGGTGGACATTTCACCTAACTTCAGTGTTGTAGAAATAATACTGTTATTTGAAAAGATTATGAATATGGTATAGTACAACTTACCAGCAATAAGCTGTACTTCAGATCTCACTAAGTCCTTTGAGTATGAAAGACAAGCTTCTTTGGCCTTCTGTCAGCAATTGGAAATACCAAACAGGAGAATGTGAATCGTCTTTTCTCTCTCTTCCTCCACTCTTATCAAAGGTATATTTTTATGATTTTGATGCACTCTCACACTGCAATTTTTCTATTGGCCACAAATGCGAAGTAGGAAGTGGTCATCAACTGTTTGCATCTGCAGCCAATGTATCCTAGCCAACATTTCACCCATTAAAACCCATTAATTCTCAGCAGAGAGCAAATTCCAAAATGCCTAGAGAATTACAAAGAAGTGGTACAACTACTGCATTTTCTACAAGCATTCCACTGATTTCCATCTTTTTTCTAGCTCTCTGTAGCCAAGTAGCATAGAAACTCTTTGTCCATGAGTAAAGAAAATACATAAATTGAAAACAGTTTGGTTTTTTTAAATGAAAGAAAAAAAATCCCTGCAGATTTTGATATTTTTCTCTGTGTACTGGTATCAAAGCATAAATATACAGGCAGAAAAGCTTAATTATGTATGACTGTTTGAATCCCTTTGAAGGTCTTTGTTGCTTCCAAGGCAGTGATTTTTGTTAAAAGCTGGTGACTGAACTAGAAGCCAAAGGCCAAGTAAACTGCTTATCTATTGATTAGTTAGTAGAAAGTGCACAATTGCAAAGAGTGAATCAGTTTTGCAGGGAGGCACCTTGAGTTTAACAATAAATGTCAAGTGTAATTTGGGACTAAAACCAAAGAATTGAGTGGCTGCCTTTGGACACAATCTGACAGCTAAAATACATTTGTCAAACCAGAGGGTGCCTAATAATAACTTATCAGGCAAATGCGGCATTATCCAGCACAGAAATATGCTGGAAATGGTTCACTTTGTTTCTACACATAAATCTTTTCAGTACTTCTCTGATAGTCACTAGCAAATAATGTGGCAAACTCTCCTTTTATCAGATTTCTGATTTTTTTCTATTATTCAAATTACATTACATACATGATATGATGAAATGGTTCTTATTTTTCAGTTGAAATATCCAGAATATTATAGTACTTCTTGTTATACAAACAGTTATTGTGTAAAACTACAGCAGCCAAAAGTTAAGTCTTTGATATGTATCTTATAATCTTTTCTCTTACACAGACTTCATCTTCCTTATGCATCTTTCTAGTTTAATGGCTGATCAAAAAAAATAATATTGTTAATTAATTTCAGAGTGCATCTACTCTTTACCTCCTGCCATGTACTGTTAAATCCTGGGTCTGCCCATTCACCTCTGTCAAAATAGACAAACATTGCATTTTATTGGGAAGTATTATGGCACCACACGTGCTTTCACTGTTGTGCTTCTGTTCCAAAAATCTTGTTGGAGCTGTACAAAGTGTCTTATCCAGTCTTGGAATTCTAAGTTAAGATACAG
Organism: Climacteris rufus; assembly: GCA_013398175.1. Taxonomy (NCBI): domain Eukaryota; kingdom Metazoa; phylum Chordata; class Aves; order Passeriformes; family Climacteridae; genus Climacteris; species Climacteris rufus. Next base: position 202,880 of record VZRZ01002587.1, read on the forward strand.
TTAATATGCTTCTAGCCTGGGGGTATGGAAATGGTTGTGACAGCTACAATGCTAAGAAATACTACTTATTAATAGACATAATATTACGTTTGGTATGTCATTCTGCACCATTCTGTTAAAATAAAACCACCGAAAATTTAGGTGATCCACTTTTGTTGAGCAAACCTCAAACATACATGCCTCGATTTTCTCTCTTTAAGAAACATTTCTTATAGCAGTTATTTGGGTGGAAATTATGGCTGTTGAATGTCTGCAGTAATTCAGGTTTCTATCGTGAGCAACAGATTCTTGGGTTTTGTAAGATATTTTATAAATACCAAGCATCATTTTCAATAACTAGAAACCACCTTGCCATTATTACATGCTCAAGTATCTAATCTTTAATTTCAGCTCTGTTCAGTCTCAAAATATGTCCCTCCATTATTAATTGAGGGATAACAGAAAATTCCTATTTATCAGCCTGATGCAAAGCAAGGCAACTCTCATTTTCACAGCAGACATTCATGCCCCAAGTTACTTTCAGGTCCTTTGTAGTCCTTTACTAACTGTCCTTCACTTCTCCCTCCCTTCTACCAGGTACAGCTGGAACTGCCCATTCTCCTACTGCAAGAACCAGCCCTGCCTCTTCTAGAGGAGATGGCAAATGAAGAGACTGTGATAAGGCTAGTGCAGCTCAGAGGCAATGTCACTGTTTTCTAAAATCTGCTACCAAAGCAGCATCTGTAGCACTCCTGTTGCATCACTTTACAGCTACAAGGTTGAGGGGGAGGAACTGGAACTATGGCCTCATCCTACTTCGTGACCAGACTGCCTTACGGCACCAGGTATTTTTGTCTTCTTGTGCTCAAGGGTCTGTAATTCCAGCATCTGTGATCTTGGTTTGGAAGACATCAAGCACCCCTAATCCTACAAAGTAATTAAGAGCTGTGACAACTCCTCAGATGGTCTTGTTATTACAGATGGGCAAAATAAAAAGTTGGTTATAAAAGAAAGCGTGTTAGGGAGCAGGATTCAGAGTTCAGGTGTTATCACTCCCCGTCTCATGCCTCTTCTGAATGGTACTCTCTTACTTCTTTCTGATCTTGAGGCTGAAGGCAGAGATTTCGGTAGCAGCAGTAGAAGAAAATGATCTCATGGAGGAGTCCAACTACTAGATTTGTGCAGGCTCAAATCACCAATTGCTGTGGAAAGGCAATACAGCAGCAAGGACAGGTGTAATAAAATACATTTTCTAGGCTGATAATGAGCACCACCATCATTACTTCTTGCTTTTGTTTCTATTCAAATGAATTCTAGTCATTTCAAGCATATAGACTTGATTTCTCTCCGGATTTACTTTTTCTCCTTGCACTCAGATGGGTTTATTATGCAATAACACTGCAATGACTGCTAGGTGGAAAATAAGGATTCATTTAATTATTTGTTTGGCTTTGATATAATAGCATTCTAAAATTTGCTTTGGAATACAACATTTCTCAAGAGTCTAAGCAGTTATATTAAGATTGTAATCCAGCAGGTGCTCAGAAGTGCTGGACTAGTAAAACATGAACAAAAGCTCAGAACTAATGAATAACCATTTCCATTGCTTAAATATGAAACAAAATAACCAGCTCTTTCTGTACTTTTCTCCATATAGATAAAAAAAAAGACCACTATTTACCTAAATGAAAAGCAAAAAAAATTCCCAAATACCTCAGTCAGTACAAAAAGTTTTAAAATCATAGAATCATAGAACAATTTGAGTTAGAAGTGACCTTTAAAGTCATCTAGTCCAACCTCCCTGCAATGAGCAAGGACAAAATGAAAAAGTAACGGAGTTTTCCTATGTCAGCTATTGATTGCAGTGTTAGAGCTGACTTTACATAGGAAGTTTCCATTGCAGTCTTTCCAAAGCAGCAGCAGAAAAGCAGCATGCCATTCCTGTGCAATTCTGAACAGCTTCCAGCAACCTCATATCAAAGCCAGCAGAAAGGTGACAAAGCTCAGTGTGTTGGAATCATGAACAAAATGAAAAGCAGCATTCTCCTTACACAGATTTCTAGTCCTTCCAGCAAGAAGCAAAGTTCTTAAAACTCAAAATGTCAGCACTGCTCTTTGCAGAGCCAGCACTGCACCTTTGTGGGGATTATCCCTTCTCACTGTACTCACTGGGCTGAGAAAAACCAACGTTGGACCCAACTTCTAATCCCTATTTTGGCAAGGAGGTCCCAGTCCCACTGTATGTCAGATTTGTCCTAATATTCAAATGAATGGGCACATAGTGCAGAGGGTCTTATCAGAAACACTGTCGTGTGTGTGGGGGGGGTGTTGATAATTATCTTATTGTGGCAAGAGAGCATTACTCTAAAAATGCCCTGCTTAAAATGTTTCACTTTGTTCATGGTGCTTAACACTTTGCTCTGGGATTCTAGGAATGCCCTCAGAGCTCCTCACAAGATTCCCACACTCTCTCTGCTCGAGACGGAAAGGAGAGAGTGACCATACAAAATAAGCAGTAGTCAAAACTTAACTGGTAATAAAGATCCACATGTGGATTTGGAGCCAGAGAAAACAGTTTTTTCCCTTATACAATAGCATGGATGATGAAAGCTACAAAAATTTAAAAGTGGATTAAAAATCAATAAACTTGCAAAATTGTGTGCCAGAGAATAGGTAGTAAGAAATGGTAATTATGCTTGGCAAAATCTTGGTATCTGTTTTTGACCAAGTACTGAAGTTTTAGAGACATAAGTAAGTTTGAAATAGCTTGAAATAGCTTTTAATTTTGAATAAGTCTGAATTATATTCATTACATTTTCTTCAGTACAAGCGATCATTGTTTTAAAAAGACTGCAATTGCTTTTCATTATGCAAAGAGAATAAGCTTCAGCAAGTGGAAAAGCTCTTCTGTACCACTGGTAAAAGTCATGTCAGAAAATTTTTCATACAGCAACCACATAATTGTGGTATATGAAAGTAATAAAATAAGAGGGTGAAATTGTAAGAGGGTAAAATTGCTCCGCTCTCGTCTGTGGAAAATAAATGTGTTTGGGAGAAACACATGCAGTATTTTTGAGGATAATCTCCCATATTATTCTAGGAGTCAATTCTGTCAAGACCTAGTTATTCACAGTGTAGTACTTTTGTGAACATGAACATTTTTTGCAGTTCCTGCTTGAAAATTGATGTGGGCCTTCACTGCTTAAAGGACAATGCATGAAATACTGGAAATAGAGGATGACATCTTTTATGTTGACAACAATTTGATGTCTGGCTTCAACAGAGGCAGAAATATGCACACAAATTCTTTTTTTTTTCTTTTTTTTTTTTTTGCTGTTGTTTATTTAGTACTATCCTTTTCATGTGTAAACATATTTTGCCATGTAACATTTTTGTATCTATGATGATTCAAGTTTCAGGTAATAAGAAAAACAAGGTTTGGAGGTGGAAGCAGTTTCTTTTAAAGCACCAACTGCCATGTTTTTTAAAAATAAGGATATCTTTCAGCTTCACAGTTTACTAATAAAAAGTAAAATATATAAGTTGAATAAGCAGTATTATCAATATATTGCTTTTTAATTGGTTCTTCTCCCAAAGGATGATACTAAATTATACTAAAATGATTTTTAAAAGGAGAAAAAAAGGTGAAGCAACTAAATGCAAAGATTCACAGACAGTTTATACTATCTGTCTATAGCATAAACTGTCTGTCATATGAACTGAGCTGGACCTTCTCCACAACTCTAAGAACACAAAACTCCAAAAGAAAGCCTGAAGTAGTTAGTTCTTTTGCATGGTGATACATTGGTTTAAGATAAAGGTATCACTTGGATTTGTAAAAGTTTTCAAAACCATTCTAATTCTAAATGTTTAATTTTATTTTTTAAACCTCCTATAAAAATAATGGTAAAGAGAAACTGTTTTAATTATTTAATTTAATTTTAAATTAAATTATATTAAAATATTAATTTTCTCCAAGAAAAAATAAATGAATGCCTAACTATTTCCAGCAAGAAAGAAATGTATAGTTTAACATTTTAACAATGATAAAATGCTTTCACAATGAAACAAGTTACAAATTCCTGTCTGCACACTTTCATTTAAATCCTTTTTAGCTGGCAATATGTTCAATAAGTGCCATGGTTCACACAAAGGTAATAACAGTTCTAGATGAGACCTACAGCCTTCACATGAATAAAACACATAATATTGAAGGATTTGTCTAAACCTATTTACAAATTCTTCTAGAAGGATTTTTAATATGAACAACCCCATCTCAAGACAGGTTGAGACATAGTCCATCCACAACTACTCTGGTGAGAGCAAAAGGCCACTAAAAGCCTTGGCCAGTCTCAGGCCAGAAACTAAGTCTACTTCACACAGATTGGAATTATACATACTATCTAGCACAGAACTTCACACTGCAGAACTTCACAAAGCACTGCAACCTGCACAGCTGTCTCTTGAGATGTTACCTAAATCAGGCTTCCTTTCTTTAGGCATGAATATTAAACTGTACACTAGTTCTGAGAAGCAGCTCTGCAAAACACACACCACATCCACTCTGGATTTAAAAAAAAACCAAACAAAAAAAAAAAAAAAAAAAAAAAAAAAAAAAAAAAAAAAAACACCCCACCACTTAAATATATGCTTGAATGTCCTTATTTTAGGAAGATATTTTACCGAGCATTTAAGTACATGCTCAAGATGTGTACAGACAACTAAAGGTTTCAGTATTTTCAGTATAACAGAATGCTCTGAGCTCTAACCAACTAGACTCAATCCAAAGCAGTTAAAGGTCCTTCTCGGGACTACTGGGTAAAATGATATGATAATGATATGACTTTGATATTGAAGACAACTCATCTTTCTTCATTAGACAGCAGGGTCTTCTCTCCCATAATGCTATGATTCAGATGTAGAAAGTGATGATGAGGGAGGCAAATCATCCTGTGCATTACCTACTTTTCCTCAATCATAGGAGGTGCCTTGTCAAGAAGAGTAGACAAGACAGTTAGCTTTCACTTGGCTAAACTAGGTGAGACTAATTTTTTCCTAAACAGAGTGGAAACAATGTGCTTTCTATTTCCAGGTTTATCTGTTAAGCTATGAAAGCCAGAGTAGCCAATCAAAACTCAGAGATAATCCATTATAAACTGTAATTATGTAGCCATGGGGGAGTAAGTATACAAAAGACTGTAAAACACTAATTAACTCTTGGAAGTAAAAAATGAAAAGTGACTGAATGCACATTGTAATAAATGCAGGATAAATTATGTTGCAGTGACAGCTCAAACAAAAGACTCCTTTTTAAGTTAAAAAAAAGAAAGGTGATTTCACATTTAAACTGAACTCTCACTTTTTGAATACTAGGTTTGCAAAGGGAAATTAATATAGGATATATAAGCTGGTAGCGAAATGTCCTGAGATTTTTTTTAGCATTTTCTCCAGTTCAACACCTTCAAAATATCATGAATCCCTCATCTGACAAAAGTTTACTCACCTCTCATTAGCAAGAGGGGAAAGATATTCGGAGAATTTCAAGGTTTTCAGCTGCAGTAGAACAGCTCACCCTTATTCCTATTTTCTCATCTACCTACCCTCATCCCCACTTCCCAAAACAGGCACCTCCAACTGCATGTGAATTTTGCTGGGTTTTTAAATTTTGTTATTGAAATAAAACACATTGCTCTGTGCTCCATCTCCAACGCCTTGAAAAACTTTGCTTTACAATAGCTCTCCTATTACTTGTCATCTGCTAGTTTCCTGTTTCCTGGCTATGGAGGTTTAAGTATTTTACCACAGCAGTCCTGCTTCATGTACCTATGAACAGCATCCAGGGAAAGAAGCAAGATAATCTACAGAAATTTGGAAATATTTCTGACTTAAATTGATCCTCAGCACAGATTTTTCAAAATTCTTATGAATTTTGAAATCACAGCAACACCTTAATTCACTGTGAAAAGAAATTCGATTTAACCTAAACCACCAAAATTCAAGTCCCAGGAACCACAATCCAGGCAAAAAAAATTAATAGAATGTAGTCTTCTGGATTGCATCACTTTCCTACAAAATAGATATGTTCACTTTCTGGAGAGGTGTCAATATGAAGTGTTATAAATGGCCAAATTGAAAATTGACTTTCATATATTTAAATTGTTAATCAGGCTAACGGGTTAATGAGTTAATTACTGTTGTTAATAAGTTAAGATTTTGTCACAATGTTATCCCATTGTAACTGTTGGTGTTGTCATGTTGTAATTCCCAGTTGATTACATGATTTATATATATCTTTTACAGGTTTTAATAAAAATGAATGGACTTAATACGGAAAAGATTACCACCAAGGACAGACAGCAACCTTCCAGAAAGTTCCCTGCATAGTGTCAATCAGAGCATCAATCAGGCTCAATTTAATAATTAGGCCAGACTGCCCTGGATGAGTGGAGCAAGAGGCGGGTCAGAAACACCAGGGCCAGGGATTGCAGAAATGTATCAAGGCTTTTAATTGACACTAGATTGGGATAAAAGGAGCTGCACGGGCTCTGGAAGGTGTGCCTCTGGCCAGACCATCCACGCAGTCAGCACTGCGCTTGGTCTTGTAGGCATCCCCAATTGTTAGCTTTATTTTAATAAATAGTTATTTTTTTTTTACAAAGTGAGGCATTATTTCTCACATGAAGTATTCATTAAACACTCAGATTCTATATGAGGAACCATAAAGGCACTGAGAAAAAGGATTTTTTTTTTAATTTTATAAGAGTGTTTGATTAGCATACAGTAAGTAACATATATACATGTATTACCAAATTGAAATTCAAGCATGTGGAAATGTGTCTCCAGTCATAATTTCACCCTTTTTAATATGTGTGTGTGTGTATACTAAATATAAATATATATGTATGTTGTCATATAAACACGGAGTACTCTTGAGTTAAAAAGTAGGGGTTTTGATCAAAACTATCACTATAATTTTTTGAGAGGAGAATTACCTGCTTGAGAATTCTGCAGACAGTCCCAGAAAGCATTAAAAATACTTGTATACAGTATTTTACAGGTTTGGGAGGGGTACAGGAGGTAAACATATGCTCAAATCCTGGAATATTTTGGAGACACAATGGTTTATGAAAATCAGACTTTTAACTAGAAAGAGGTTTGAGGGAAATTACAGAAGATGTATTTCAGATGTTTCTTAAAAAATATAAAAAGCATTCAATCACCCGGTGTTTTCCTATTAAAAATAATGCTGCTTGATTTTTCATCTTTCAGACAGTTACAGAATAAGAAGTTGAGTTGCATGGCCTTGCTGGACATCCAGGACATTTTGTTGTCAAGAGATATGAAGTCCACATTTTTTACTCTGAAGTGCTAATAAATAGGTTGTAAGCCGTCTCTTGTGCATGACTGAACAATACCTCCCTGTACTCAGACCAGCTTGTTTTGGAGGTAAAATTCCTTAGCTGAAGGACAATCAAGTTTCATTTTTGAAAGATAAGGCAGCTATTTAAAGCTGCTTAGAGACTCAGAGCATTAAGTTTTTTCTAGCCAAGATAGGTTCGTAGACAGAAGAGTGATGAAGTAGTTAACATATTAGAGGCATAACAATTGCAGTTAATGATCTGATCCTGCAATTTATGCTGTATTTATTACTTTGCCAATAGTCAGTGTCTCTGTGATAGAAGTATTTGATCAGGCTGAAATCATAACAAGCTGCTAATCTGCATTCAGGGATTATTTTAATGAATAGTCTTAAAATAAGAACTCCAAAAATTATTAGCATACAGTAATGCTACACAACCACATATGCGGTTGAACCACAATGTAACAAAGGTAGTCTGACAAGACTAAGAAGAAGAGATCAGCTGATCCTGTTAGTACAGAAAAAGTAATTCTGGATATTTGATATTCCATTTGTAGTTTTTAAAAAAACACCCATTGACCTTCGCTGGACTCCAGGTGCCCACTGAAGCAGCAGTATCCCTCCCATCTTCATCTGGGCAGAGGAAAGAAAATACAACAAAAGGCTTGTGGGTGAAGGTAAGGAGAGGGAGAGATCACTCACCAGTTACTGTCACAGGCAAAACAGATTAGACTTGTGGAAAAATTTATTTAATTTATTACCAATCAAATCAGAGTAGGGTAATAAGAAATAAAACCAAACTTCAAACACCTTCTCCCCACCCCTCCCTTCTTCCCAGGCTCAACTTTGCTCCTGATTTTCTCAACCCCTTCCCCACCAGCAGCACAGGCAGTACAGGGAATGGGGGCTGTGCTCAGTTTATCAGGTGTCTCTATCACTCCCTCCTCAGGGTAGGATTCCTCACACTCTTCTCCTGCTCCAGCTGGTGGGTCCCTCCCATGGGGTGCAGTCATTCAGGAACAAACTGCTCCAGTGTGGGTCCTGCCAGCAAACCTGCTCCAGTGTGGGCTCCTCTCTCTGTGACTCCGTAGGTCCTGCCGGGAGCCTGTTCTAGTGCTGGCTTCCCACATGGTCACAGCATCTTTTGGGCATCCACCTGCTCTGGGGTAAGATTCTCCAGGAGCTGCAGGTGGATTTCTGCTGCACTGTGGACTTCCATGGGCTGCAGGGGTGCTGCTGCCGCACCATGACCTTTCCCACTGCCAGGGAATCTCAGCTCCGGTGCCTGGAGCACCTCCTTCCCTTCCTTCTGCACTGACTTCTGTGTCTGCAGGGCTGTTCCTCTCACATGGTCTCATTCTTCTCTTAACTCCTTCTTAAATCTGTTATCCCAGAGGCTCTACCACCACCACGGACGGGCTCAGCCTTGGCCAGCGGTGGGTCTGTCTTGGAACCAGGTGGCATTGGCTCCACCAAGCATGGGGGAAGTTTCTGGCAGATTCTTCTCTACGGAGAAGCCACCCCTGTAGCACCCCATTACCAAAACGGTGCCATGCAAACTCAATACACACTGAGGCTTATTTCTCCTGCTGAAGTAAAGACCAGGCCAATCCCACAAACTTAGTTGATGACATATTTAATATTAGAAATACTGATCAAATATTTCTGACCTTTAAAACATAAGGACTTACTAAAAAGGCATATAAACTCACTAAAATATATTAGTTAATCTGAGTTTATGCAAGTGATTTAATTTAAGTTCAAAGAGCATGAATTCTACAAATCAAGAAATTCAGAAATTCTTTGGTAAAGTCAAGTAGCAGACAAATCATTAGTCACCATCACCCAGCAAATCAGTTTATGCATTTCATTCTGTCAGTCCAAGGGAGAAAACAAGGAGAAGGTGATGCATCCTCTCACAACCTCTTATTAGACATAGTTAATTTATTTTACATTAGTGCCTAGAAGACACTATTGTAGATGAAGACCTGTGCTAGAATCTGTGGGATACATACTGATAACAAACTTTCATTGCAGCTGTGCTTAAAGGTACAAATCAGGTTGAGTGCCTTCATTGCAATCCATGGGTTACACATGGAAAAAAGACAATATTGTTGTGGTCAAGAACTATTTGCCTGACTAGAAAGCACAGTGATTAACACATTGACGGAAAAATGCAACCAAGATCTTAAGATAAGGAAAAAATGGGAACACCGAAGTAAAAGTTTCTTTTGGTAAAGGGTCAGAAGTTTTAAAGAAGACAAAAGGAAATCAGGAAACAAAAAGGGAAAGAACACAGTATTTGAAAGAGAAGATATGTCAAAACATAATTAAAACCTAAACATAATTAAAACATTAAAAAAAAAACCCAAAACCAATACCATGTTGACAGACTCTTCATAACAGCCTTCAAACCTTCCTCCATCTTCTTTTCTATTATTCATTGAAAATAGAGTAAGATTAATCCTATAATTCTGAAGTCCTCCAAAAGTGTCTTCCCATATATCTATGCCCATTTTTGACTCATAAGAGATCAGTAAAGATGAGAAACACAAGAAGCCTTGGGAAAAGAGGCAGCTTTGGAAGAGAAGCAGAAGAGATGCCACTCACGGTGCTAAAAAAGCTGCTAGGAATAAGGGAGTGAAGAGAGTGGATAGGAGTCAGCTGGGGAAAAGAAAGGCCAGCTATAACCTGCAAAAGCAGAAAATAGAGGCTACATTCTTAGAGCAGCTGACATCTAAGAACATGAAAAGTAAGCATTCCCTTAGCAAGAACTGAGTTTGAATTTTAGTTTCTTTCTAAAAGCTCCATTATCTTTCTCTGACCCCTACTGCAGTACTGCAGGAACCCCCTTAAAAAAAAATCTTTTGAGCAGTATGGCAAAATTCAAGTTTAAGTTAGATGATTTTGGTTGTTTTATTCTGCTTTCTGTCTATATGCAGAGTTCCTGCTGATGCAGAATATCAACTGATATTTACCAGGCATGTCTCTAAATGGATTTTATCTAAGTGAAAGAAATACATGCAATAACGCAGTAACACAGTTCTCTTAAAATATGCTCCTGCTACAGAAATGAAGTTATTTATTAGCCAACACCTTTTGCCTGGGTGTGTTCTGTACAAGGCAATCCTCCCTGTCTCATGCCATGCAGGAGTGCTTCAGCCTGAACAGTCAGCCACTAGCACCCTGACAGCAAAACACAAGGCTGTCATGTCATTTTTAGAGGCATTTGTATTGGTGAGCAGCAACCAACAAATTTCCAGAATGCCCTTCTTAAAGCTAAGCATTACATTCAGAACCACACCTTTGGGGAAGGGGAAGGGTGAAGAGGGAAGGGGGAGAGGAGAGGAGAGGAGAGGAGAGGAGAGGAGAGGA
>VZRZ01002587.1:213793-228479 GCA_013398175.1 Climacteris rufus
TATATGCATTTTTTAGTTCTTAGAGATTCACCAGCTCCTGCAGTACTTACCATCTTTACCAACTGCATCAAGTCTCTATAAAGGTATCTGAGAAACTTCCCTTTTCCTTCTTCTACAGAGAGTTTTCAACTATTAAGCTTTCTCAACATCCAGACTCACAGATTAGTTTGGAAATATGTCACCTTCTGTTATTTGCCCTCTCACATACTGTTGCTTCTCTTCTGTCTCCAGTATGCTATTATTAGGACAGGCTAGCACATTTCATAAAAGAAAATGCAATACCATGTTTGATAATTTCACTTCACTGCCAATGCCATATGAAGTATTCATAAACCAAATACAAGATAGCTTTACATTGTATGGAATATTACACCTTCATGACCTTTCTGCTTTTTGTCTCTTGCAGACCATAGCCATCTTTCCCACATAAGGAGAATGGTGGGTCAAAGCCTTGTACTCCTTCAGTATGAAAATTTATATTTGTCACCACAACTGCAGAGCTTTTAAACAAGGGATACCACAAGACAAATTTTCCAGAGGAAAAACCCTTGACTTAGCTCTTTCCACTACTAAGCCTCTGAGATCATGCAATAATCAGAATGAAAATATCTGGCAAATGGGATTGTAAATAGAAGAATAAAGTACTACATGAGAAAGCACAAGATAAATTCATTCTTGAAAATTCAAGTGTGCTGATACAGGAAGAGTATTGTTTTCCATTTAGTGTGAAATAGGTCATTTACAGAATGAATGAGTTTTAAAACCTCATTCCTAAATGAGGGAATGTGAAGGTTTTTTCCTCTGGGAAGGATGTGTTAGCATGCTACCTGAACTGTTTCAATACTCAGGGGAAAAAAAATCTATCAGTGGGTGAGGCAAGTAGATTCTATAGAAGACAACAACAGTTTGGTGAAGAAAGATTTTCCATGGAAGTTGATGCAACACCTCAGTAAGAGATAATACCCATGGAAGTCTCTACACTGCTATAATGTCTCATAAAACAAAACAAAACAAAACAAAACAACAAAACAGTTCCCTAGGATCTTTTTAGCATCTTCTTTTATTTAACCTTTTATTATTGCAATTAGTTTTTCATAAATAACTTGTTTAATTGTTTACATTTTATTACTGAAAACCAAATGGGATTGAAAAAAAATACCTCAGCATGTTTACCAAGAATCCCCAGACAAGATGGTGATAATTTATTTACTAGTGCAAACAAAAATATTTTGGTTTAAACTCAGATCTTATAAAAACAGCTGTAGTCAAACTGCCACATCAGTGTTAGATCAGATAGGTGTTGTATTACAAAGAATCTTCACAATGTTTATAAATTAAATAATGTCCTCTACATTATAATAATGGTAGACATTATTTGGTCATTGTTGTTTTTTAAAGGCATATAGTTATCATGTCATGAAGTCATAATGTACATGGCTATATGAATAATTTAATCTGAATACATTGAAGACATCCAGTTTCATATAGCACATTTATTCTAGTTCTAATATTTTTATCTGTATATTTGAAATCAGTTATCACCACAGTTGGTCACCAGGGTTCTAAATTGGCCTTTATGTAGCTGCACAGTACAAAAATATTATTTGTGAGTGGAAAACCTTTGTTTTCTTAGTTTGAAGTTCACTATTTAATATTCCAAATGCTGGTGCACAGAGGATCAAAAAATACAGCCTACAGGTCACATGGGCTGTGAGAAGCATTTGTATGCAGACACACACAAACACACAGCTTTTCTGGCCAGCCTTCCAAAGCCCTGATTTTCTTATGCACCTCCATGTTACATCCTAGCAATTAAGCAGTCTTTAATGAGAAAAATCTGAAGGCCTACTCCATTAGTACCTGAATGACAACACATTCAAGCAGCAAAACCCTATCTTTGCACCCGGTAGATAATGCATTATTTTTTAGGCATGCACACTCTTTGCCTCAAATGAAACAGGAAAAAAGCCTTTTTGTATGCAGAGAGCATTCAAAGCCAGGTGCACTGACAGTAACACATTATTTTCATCCATAGAGCTCAAACACAATCCCATGCCCTTAGCTCATATTCTATCACTGTACACCAGCTATCTCCACCCAAAAACAGTTTTCTTTCTGCATCACAACTCAACATCAAAATTCAGAACAAAAGCATATGAAGCACTATGACCCTCCTGCAAACTTTCCAGAGGGACAGAGCATTTGTAGCGAAGAATGCACCTTAGATTATTATTCCTAAAATATGGTAACTGTGTATTTTGCAGTTTTGACTTTTGAATGTTGGTGTATTCAACTTAGTGGCTAAAGATGCTCCTTCCATAAGACATTCATGCATATGTGTTCCTTGATTGCTGTTGCTAGACAGGAAGGAAAACTAGCACCAAACCCACTGCAACACTGTCATGTACCCTGATACTCATTTTCAGTTACCTTACTGTGTTTGACTGTAAATGCTTCAGTTCAGGAACTGGTTCATGTTTGCTTCAATTCATCCTGCCATTTCCAGCAGCAAGATCTGCTACAGAACAAACAATAGAAAGCATCAGCTGCCTCAGCCACACAACTTTAATCCATCTGGTTTTGTCTACATTTCATTAATGTCTCACTAAATGGCTACAAATTCTCCCTTACCGATGTAAAAAATGTAAAAAAGATATCTAATAGATGAACAAATGTGAAATGCTATAAATATGCAGCCTGACATAACATGAAAACGAGCAGAGTGTCAAGTTACAGTGTATAGGGCTGCTATGCACAGTAATCTGATTGTTCCAGATGCATTTGTTTTGAAAACTGAACCTTGCAGAGACAAAAACAAGATTTAAGAGCAACCTGGTCTAGTAAAGACCTGATCTTCTCACATGGAAAAAGTCTTTGGAACTCTTCTTTGAGGTTCCTTCCAATCCAAACTATCCTACAATTCTATGAAAATGCAGACCAAATTGTGAAAAACATTTACACTGAGAAAGGTCCTGGGGTCATAGTAAATGAGTTAATTAAGCATGAACATTCAGCACCATGCTATAGATAAGAAAACGACTGTGATTCCTGGATACTTAAGTGTTGCCCTGCGTTTTGCAGTTCTGGATGTTTTCATTCTTTTGTAACTGGCTCTCACACATTCTCTGTAAACATAGCCATGTTATTGTAACAATAACTTGTTATTTACATTCCTTTCTCCTGGGCACAGAAGTTTGACATTTCTTTAGACCAGTGCGATTGAGGGGCAGCGAAGCTGCTCCTCTAATCCACTATGATTTCTGAGACACATACATAATAAAGATGGGCCAGCAAATACTAAGATTACTGAAGAGCTGGTATTTACCTCTGTAAAGAGTATTAGTGAGACCATTACTGCATTATGTCATACTATGAAGTACACAACTTAAAAATTACCGACTCCAAAGTTAGAAGGGATTAAAAATGTTTTCAAAATAACTTGTAACATGAAAAATCCATCTGTAAAAGTGTCAATAAGTTCTAATTAGTTTATTAATTAGAAGGCTAAGATATTACTTTTTCAATGTCTGCAAATCACAAGTAGCAAAAGATTTGTGGCTTATAGCTCCATACGATAACTATTTTAAAAAGGTATAATGAGATTCAGTAACCAGAAAACAATAAAAGATGAAGTTCAGGCTGAAGTTTACATTTTAGCTGTAAGCCTAAGGAATCACTGGGAAAATAGTAGGACAGAGGAGCATTCAAGCATTTTTGCATTTCTTAGTTACACCTTTTTTTTTCAACATATACCACATCTTATGCAGAAGTAATGTGCAGCTTAGGGACTGTCACTAAATGAATACAGTGGTCACCTTAGATATTAAAATTCATTAAAGTTTGAGTATTCCTCAAATTACACGGTTAAAATATTTTTTTTAAAAAAGCAAGGAAAAATATATTTATTTTCCCATACATTTCTCAAGCGGATGTCATCTAGAACAGTATCAGATTGAATTTCAATGTTCTTCACAGTCTATTCAGAACCTATCTGTCATAGTCAGTACTCAAATGTTAGCTCCTAATGACATCATAGGAGGCACGAAACTGAGAATCAGGATTCACCAAAGGCAACCACAGAAAACAGCAAGACTTGGAGCACATGGTGTAAGGTATTCACAGGCAGAGTGAGTCACAGTACACTGTTTCTAATTAAACTGTCTCTTTCAATGCTCTAAAAACTGTATCTTCTTTGACCATCCAAGAATAATATCTTCCACTACTATGCACAGTTTGATTTTCAAACCTTGTTCGTGTAAAACCTTCCCTGTATAGGGTAGCAGCTCTCAACAGCCACTCTGCTGCCTTCTTTCCAATTACACCTGCAAGTCTGGGATGCTTACAAAAAGCTTGAGAACATTTAGACCGATAATCTCCCGTAAAAAAATTTCATTTCTTGGTGAGCAGTTTTGTCTTAAGGTAATATACTTTCCATTTAGGATACCCTCATTTTACCAAAATTATTAAACCATTTACTTTTGGGGACAAGGACTGCCCTTTTGCTTTAGCTCTGTACTGGCCTGGGCCAATAGAGTCCTAGAACATATCTGTGTTTCCCATTGCTGCTGTCCCCAGCTAGAAAGTGTCCTTTCACTCATTGTACACAGAGGTGAATGTTTCAGGACTGAGAAGCCTCACTTCAATTCCTGACAGCAAGTTCAGCCAAAGCATCTGCAACCTCAGATTGCTTCAGAACTTACTTTTTCCCAATATTCAGTTGTTGTACAATGCTTTCAAGTCCTGTTGTTTCCAGCAAGCCAAGGAGTCTTTTGCTACAAATATCCACTAAATATCACATTTAACAACTCAAAGTAAACATACATAATTTCTACTATTATTCTTCACTTTTTGTCCTGTATGGCACTGTATATATGCTCTGTATAGCTGTGTTACTGCCCACGCACCACATCTAGTGGACCTTGATTAGATAGCTTCCTTTTAAGCATTGCATTTAAGTACTCATTGTCTTTTGCTTTTGATCGTACTCCCACTCACATAAGGAACTTTGCTACAAATGATAAAACAAACATCTGACGCAGCCACCCTTTGTTTTAACATTTGATTTAACAAGATTTGATCTTGATAAGCACCTTTTTGAAAACACAGGCTGCTTCGAAGAGGTGCATTAATCAAGCATGGTTAAAGAATGTAATTTAATATCAGATTTGTTTTGCAAAAATAGGGGCCAGTTTAGACTCCCTGTTTATTTGCCACATGGAACATTCAGCAAGATGGGGTTGTTTCAGTGAAGGAAGGTTCTTTTCAGATAAACTAAAAGGAAACAGAAGCTTTCAAGGTGAAACAGCACTATACTCTTCATTCTGCAGCAAATAACTATAAATCTGGTTTGATAGTGCTACAAAAGCACAACACACAGAATAACAGAGGAACTTAATTATTCATGGTCATTTAGGAAGCGTAGGCAAAAAGCAATCTTTCTGAGTTCAGTAAAAGAGAACAAAGACAAAATTATTCATATATTAGTGTATATTTCAAATAAATACTACATTAATAAATAAAGTTATATCTCATGAGGTCTTCATCTTATTAATTCAATTCTGGTACAAGTTTGAGGGCCAAATTTTGAGAACCAAGATCATCCAGACCTTAAGTTTATGTCCAGAGGAATAATTTATGACATCAAATGTGTCTGACATCACATATGTCTTTATCCATTTTATCTCAGTATATTAAAAGTCAAAATGCTGTTATTTATACCCACATCCATTATGTTTATGAGTGGATGATGGCACAAAGTCAGGACTGCTTTTAAAACTTGCTGTAAAACTACTTTACACAAGCTATTCTGTGAAAAGGGAAAATAAAAAGATGTAAACAAACAAAAAGCAAAACACAGTCCTACTACTTAGTCTAGATAAAATTACTTACATATATAGTTCAGTAAAGCTCCAATATTAAACAGGTTAAATAATTTTTATTTAATGGCTTTTGGTGCTATTAATCTTTCAGGATAAAAATTAGAAATTGAATAATCTCGTATTATTTGTAAGTGTGGTGAAGATATGTGTTTTGGTTAATGCAGCTGTAAAGGAACTCCCCTGAGCTGCAAATGTACTTTATCAAATTTGCAGTTATTGTCATAGGTGGATGTTCTGGAAAAGCTTTTTTTGCCCAGACCATCCTAAGGACAATGCAAATTTCAATGAAGGAAGCAGCAAGGTTCTTTTCAAGATGTGTCTCCATACCTTCTGCTAATTCTGAAATCAAGCATATTCTAGGCTGTCTGTTGTACTATCTGTTCTTCCTATTAAGCAGCTAATTTCCCATACAAGCTTGAAAATCTATGATCCTGTCTATTCAAGTGTATTATTTTTAGTTTTAATGACAATTAAAAATCAAATGGAAAAAATATGTGTTTGAACCAGAAATATAAATCTTTGTTTTCCTCAACAAAGCAAAAAAAAAGTAGTGGGTTTTCATTATGTCAGGATGAATTAACAGTCTCTCTTCTCCCTTTTTTTTTGAACACCTAAATGGTAACAATTAATAGGATAGACTGAGAAGAAATTCATAGAATTAAATGGGAAGATGTGGCATCTTTTTTTTTTTTTTTTCACAAGTAGTTTAAAAGTAGGGCCTTTCTATCACCTGTGAGACTCATGTCCAAACACACTTCTGCTATTTTTTGATGGGATTTGAACATTTATATCCCAGTAGAGCAACTTTACCAACAGGTTTCAGTATATTTCTCAGTAAATTTTTCTCAATCTCTCTTCTTGACACCAATACCTTTTATAGAAAGTGTATTATATATTGCATTAGAAAGGGAGTAGGAACATGTTACAGTTGATAGAAAAAGGATAGCTCTTGGTTTGTTGCTTTTTTTACTGCAAAACCCAGGTTTTAGTCAGTGCTTCTGTGCCTCAGTACACATTTTCTGCAAGTGGAACCACAGGTCAGACCATCAGAGATGGCATGCTTGCAATTTGGCATGGAAAAATTTGGCCAAAAGGTAGGCCACAGAAGAATATTTGGTTAAAAACTGCTGGAAAGCACTCACAGAAAAATTGTTTTTGAAATATTTCTTCTTCTTAGCAATCAGAAAAATCCAATTCAAAACTCACACAGTTTTTTATTAAAATTATTTTAATATATAAAATAAATAAAATAACCTTAAACTATTTATACCATGAACCAAAAGACCACCCATTTCTGTAAAAGTCTTCTTATTTTGACGGTTGAAGCAAAACAGTTGCAAAGCTGGATTTTAAGAAACATCTGTTTCAGTGTCTTCAAATAGCAAGTTAGTTCACTACTGGCTCAGATACCTGAAAATATTACTGGGTTTTAGTTAAATTTTGTACATGAAAAAACTTGCAAGGGTTTGCAGATGTCTGTCTTATGTCCTGCTATATTGTTTTCTTGCTTGTTTTTCCTAGTAGGCCCATATTAAACGAAACAAAAACAAACAAGAAAAATTCCCACATCTTGGTCTATGGACCAAACTATGAAAAGATTGCAGTGCACCTCCAGATCAATTATGTAACTCACACAGGCTACTAAAAATAATAATTTCTGTTTTTCTGATGAAGAGATGAAAGAGCTCCTATTTTGACCAGCACAAATTAGCAGACAATATTTTAACTATCAAAGTGAACCTTAATTCAATCACATGATAAACTTCAGATGCCAAAGTATTTTCAACCAGCCAAAGGGGAACAGTGAAGGCAGAACAACCTAATGTAGTGAAATCCCTGAAATAGCACCAAGCCTCCCTGTAGGGCAAAATGGCACAAGGAAGACACAGTGACAGAGTTTCAGCTGGTGATCTTGAAAGAGTACAGGTTTATCCTAGTAACACTCCATTAAATTAATTAAATAATTGGGTTAAATAGGCAAATGAACAATGCAGCTCACTTCTGCTGCATTATCTCCAACTCCATTTTGGTGGAAGGAGTCAGATGAATACTAGTTCAGAGTTGTCTCTACAAGCTCCTCTTCATGACATAGGCATCCTCTGAAGAGCTGAGGTACACAGCTCCCAGCAACCTTCAAAGGAGTTGCCATAGCCCACCCTTGTTTTCTAGGTGAGTGTGACTTTAAATATTTTTGCACTGGTGCCACGTTAAGTGGAATACATAAGATATGCACACACATTTTCGTAAAGAATGCTTCCCAAAAAAACTGAAGCAAGTATTAAAAAACAAAAACACAAGTAGCACATGTTGAAATTATTTTAGGGAATCGTTTAATAGTGCCCAAAAAAGAACAGCAATTCATCAAGACCCTAGTAAGACAGCCAGCTGGCAAGCCCACAGCACTTCCAAAGCAACAGCCAGGCTGTGGCAGCTGCCAGCTGATCAGATGTTGTAGCTGTTGAGATACTATTTTCCATACAGAATCATATGTTTATATCTAACTCCAATACTACATAAAACACACTTTTTGTTCACAAAAATAGAGAATACAATTGAAAACTTGTGAAGAAGAAATTTAGAGGCAAAATTAAATATTCAGTGCTTAAATGGCAAAGTTACATTCCATATTCCAAGAAAGCACAGGGATCTGAATCATAGTTCACCACCTCTGCCTCAAATAGTTCAAGGCATAGAGTATATGAATAAACTAAACTTGAACCTTCAAAAAACCAAAACCTTTGCTCTACAGAAAGACCTTGTACAGTATCCGCACAGAGCTCTGCAATCGTGGAAGCCCATTGGAGCAGATCAGCTTCTAAATTCAAAAGGAAGCACTGAGAGGATCACTTGGGCTTGAAAGAGCATTATGAGACAGCTTGAGAATGGGTGTGTGAAGGTGCAAAGTCGGGAGTCTTGTGATAAAAGCAGGTTTTACCCTATCTCCTGAGCCAAAGTCCAAATTATTGCTTGTTCTTGCAAAGTCACCACCACTGCTTGAAGGAAAGAGCACGAATGAAAGGTGAGAAATCATGTTCCAAGAATGTTGTTCTAAAACCAGATCCCTGGACTCAGTACTGGCTCCTGGCCAGTGAGCTGCATTAATTTTTACAAAGGTAAAAATGGCATATTTGCACATTGTTAATTATATACAGGAAACTAGCCTCTTTACACCAGCTGCTGTATATCATTTCTGTGGCTCACTGAGCATTTATTTCTAAGGTTCTAGATGTACTAAGGTAAAAAAAAAATTAGAAATACTGTAAAACACTACTCCTGTCTCTCGAGGCTATGAAATTCAAATGGCCACATGTTTTTTGATGCTGACTCTCTGTTATGGACTATGATCAGGTACAAAGTAAGGAAGTTAGCTAAAACCACAATGTCTTCAAAAAAGCATTACATGACATCTTGACTGAAACACCAGATGCGAACACCTCTTTCACAAAGCTTTTATTAAAAATCTCCATGTTCAAAGGCAACAAATTGCAAATGTTCCTGAAAGTCTAATAAAGGCAATTCAGAGGACGTGCACTTAGCCTCTCAAGCACTTGCGTGTGTCGCTTTCGGGGGGATGCCCGAGGGCTAACCAGGGTTGTGACCTTCCTAGAGAAAGCTTCCCGCAAGGGAAGAGCCTTTCCAGGAGCCTTTGCAACTTCTCTGGAGCGGCGGGTGGTCTCAAAGAGTGTAGCCGCTTTGGCTACAAGTGATTTCAGCTCGTAGTGATGCAGCTCTTTGTGAGATCAGCTCCAATGAGACCACCTGGGCAAGCCTGGGGACGGAGAGAGACAAGGGAGCCTTGTGTGGTGAATTCCACAGGTAAGCTTTATTCAGCCATCCCTGTGAAGGGAACCAGAGGCCGGGCTTTTCCCCAGATCAGGGTACTCACAGGGGGTTTATATAAGGAAGGCAGGGGTGGGGCGGACACCAGTTAGCCAACAGGATACGGACTATTACCATAAAATAAGCAAGGCATGTTGGGGGTAACTTTTTGGTCAAGTTTAAGGAGAGTTCTTATCTCTGGGGAGATTTGGCTCTCAGGCATCTCTCCTCCAAGGGAGTGCAGAGAGCTCCAGCACCAGGGGCTGGCAGCTCTCCACATGCGTGTGCAGCACAGGACAGGATACAAACTCTTCAGCTTAAGGATCCAAAGAAGGGAAGAATATGAAAGAATATTCTGTTTAACTGCACGAAAAATTTATTAGAATTTCCTTGAATAGCTGATGTCCCTGATAGTACTGGCTGAATTAGGCCTTAAATAAAATCTGTCATGAACCACTACTAAGACACTTCCCTCCCAAACTTCAGCATTCCCTGTAACTCTGAGCTTCCCGTCTCCAAGGCCCTTGGGAATGGCTTAAACTATCAACATATTGCTTCATTATTGTTTATGATATTTTCAGCTCTTTGAGATCTCCATGTCCGCAGAATTTAAAAAGACATTTCTGAATTCAAGAAGATTTTGGGTTTTTTTCAAGATTAAGGGCAACCCAATCTCCTCATTTCTTCCCTGTCCACACCCAAGGGATGCTACCTTAAGGAAAGAGAGCAAGTTACATAAGGAAGCAGAAAGGAATCTGAGGTATTCTTACCTGTGTTGCTCGTAAGCTTCTAATCTACTTTTGCAAAGATGAGTATGATATTTTGGCTGTCTGTATTGTCAGGGCCTACTGTAGAAGAGAAAGGGTGTGGGAAAGAAGAGGGGAATAGTTCCTACAGGATTTCTTTTCGTGTCACATATATCTGGAAAGATAGCAATGTTTTGAATGGGTGCAGAGGGAAAAACAGAGTTGAGGCTAATTATACTCCTCACTGAATGAAGAAGTCAAAAGACACCAGATTAATCATGAGCAGGTTCCTATCTTCTTGAAGCAAACTAAATAAATACATGTCTCAGGTTACAGCTAGATGCAAATTACAAATTAATGATACACAGAAGAATCTATGTTAAAAGAGCATTATTAAAGCTGCCATTCTGATGCTGGAATTCAGACTTAGGAGATGACAGAACTGTCTCTACAAACATCACTGTTCACTGCTCATCCTCTCCAGAAATACATAAACTATTACAATATTTTGTTGCATAATCATACTCTGAGAGCAGACCAATCAAATCTCACAGAGTAAGAGGTACACAATGGGGTCACATCCCATTCTCTCCCACTGCAGCTCTACACCTCTCAGCACAGCCTGGGATCTTTCTCTTGTCCTGTGATTTCACGTCAAAAATACATAGATCTAATACATAATCAAATACATAGATCTGAGTCAGTCTGCGTGTTGCCCATAGATGAAGCACTGGGATAGGAGTTGTACCTGGTAGGTAATGTGTCACTTGGTGATTCACCACTGTCATCCACTTCATGTCATAGTGTCTACATTTGTTGGATGGAGAACATAGAGATGGAAAAAAAATTGAGGCATGAATCATTCCTTCAACTGCACAAACTGTTTGATTTGATGTGCAGAATGGACTAGGCTTGGTTAATGGGCCTGCCTGTTTCGTGCACACTCTTAAAACCTTTTTACATAGGCAGTATGTACTGCCTATGAGTATGATTATGAGTACACTCTCATAATTTTTCCTACAGCAGTCCTCAATAGAATTTCTGAAGACTTCATGGGCCATTTTCCCAAAACACATCTCATTAACTATGTATGGCTGAATCTGAGGCAGATGATAAAATCATAGCTTTTCTCAAACCATTCCCAGGCCTAGGATTCTGCCTCATTCAAGAGATCCTTAAGTAGTTACCCTTTCTGTAAATAGGTTACTGATGGCCAGCCCAGCTCATTCTTTAACTCTTCAATTCTAATTCCTGTTCTCACCCTTCTGCTTTCGAACAGTTGACTCTCAGTTTCCCATTTATTGCACCTACTCAAATCCAAACAGGGTGTCTGTCATTCCTCACCAAACTATCACAGAAAAATCCAATATTTTGTTTCTTGTCCTAGTTCATTACCAAATGCTTTCACTAGTTCCTTCTCCAGTTTTCTGACTCTCATCCCGTCTATGTCTCACCACACTTTGAATTTATTCCATTTTCCCCTTCTGCTTTTACTCTACTCACCATAGCAAGAACAGATTACTTATTCTTCAAGAGAGCAGGCACACCAGAAATCAATTAAAGGCAAGCTTCTGAAACTTCTGTAGCCCTGACCTCAAGAACACTCAAGTAATTTGTAGCAGCAGCAGTTGTTCAGCATGGTTACGTCTGAGCTCTGTGAACCATGTTCAATTATTCTATCGGTATGGTACAGGCGTACCTTGAGCAACATTTTGGGATCTGTCTGATGAAAACCAGATTGAAGAAAAATGACATTTAAATTTCTTAGGCCATTTTAATGGAAATTTTAAAAATTCTCTACCAAATACTAACCAATTTCAGTTTTCAGATTGAAAAATGTTGCCCATGAAAAAAAAAACCCAAACAAACAACCAACCAAAAAAAAAAACCCCAAAAAACCAGAAAACTAACCTACAGCTTTTCAAACATCTGTGAAGGTTAGAGAATTTTAAAGATATAATCCCAGAACATTACAGCATGGGCAAAACAAAATATCATTCTTCTGACAGTACTACAGTTTGTGAAAAGCAAAAAACAGAGCATGAAGAAAGGAATTGACCAAAAAGAAATGACTGTATCACTTTGATGTATCACTTTGTGATGTATCACTTTTTACAAATGATTGTATCACTTTTCAAAAAAAATTTTAAACATGCAAAGTGAAAATTTTAAAAGCTGTGTACACATTAAGGTACACAAAGCAGTTTCCAATTGCCACCTATTGTAAGGAAATGCTGCAAAAGGCTTTATATAACTATGCTTATGTATCTTCTAACTCCTGAGTTTCTGTGAAAATTAATTTATTAGGAAAAAATTTAACATTTTGCATATTGTATTTACAATTTAGATTATAAGACAAGAAACTCTAGGTCTTTCTAGGTTTCTCAAATACTGGTCAGGAATAGTTTGCATGCAGTCATTCTTGATTTGATACAGAAGGATGAATTCATGCTTTCCTAACTTTTCTTGCAAACCTATTTTCTCTCATTAACATAACCATTTTACAAGTGCTACACCTACACACTCTTAGAACTACAATTATGGGCATTCACATCACGAGTAGCCTAAAAATCCCCTTTACATCAGCAACATATAAAGAGAAGCAGTAACTGTTTATGTTAACTCCAGCTAAATTTATCAAACCGAGTATTTTGCCTCTAGCCATTTTAGTTACAACAAGTCATGCAAAGATAGCACAGAAATTTAAAAAAATCTGAGTACTGTTGAGGCTACATTTCCATTAGCAAGAGGCAGAGGTGCCAATAGAAGCAGATTTATAGGTAAAACAATTAGTTCTGACAACCTACTGTTGGTAAAAATAGACAAATATACACATATACAAATATACACATAGATTTACTATGGACTACTCCTACTCTGGTACCATGGACAACCAATTAACTGTTGGACTAGAACAGGTTAGTTCCTGGAGCATGTCTTCTAACTTAATTTGATCTGAAGGGAGTTAATTTCTGGTCTCTCCAGCTGAGATACTTCAAAAGACAACTCCTGGCCCAAACCAGGACCCTAATGTAGGCACATCTTGTCAAGGAAGTTTATGAAGCTATTGTACAAACCAAGACTGACTCTATTGAAGTTAGTGTTGCAAAGGGAAGTAAGCAAGATCCAAATCAGGACCCTGTAATAATATTTCTGAGCTTTAAAACTGAATTACAAATGCTTGCATAAAGGTTTACATTTGCCTACAAGGGAAAGGGAGGAAAGCAGACAGTGTGAGGTCTCAGCAGGTGAATCAGAGATAACGCTTATCAACAATTTAAAGAATTGCCAGGAACTATTACATTATCTGGATAAGCCTGTAAATTCATTATTATATTAGCTGAACAGATAGACTACACGAAGAGAAAACTTACTTTACTTTTTGTTGGGGTCATTCAGGGCTAGATGCAGAGGATCCATGTGGAGTGTGTGACATGAGGAATTTGCAAACTCTTACAGGGTAGGCAGAAGTTACTAATTTCTAGATTCCCAGAAGTCCCTATTATAACTGAATTCTAAAAATTTAAGAGGAAACTGTGATGTAAACATTTGTATTGTTGTAGTTATAATGCCTGCAGGCCAAGTAACCCTTATCCAAATGAGGCATATAAATTAATTCTTCTGATGAGCAAGGGAGATTCTTTGCTTATTTATCCAATGTGGGTAAAGGGACCTGTGTATGCATGAAAGGGTTTGGGGAGTTGTT
This sequence comes from Climacteris rufus, assembly GCA_013398175.1. Taxonomy (NCBI): domain Eukaryota; kingdom Metazoa; phylum Chordata; class Aves; order Passeriformes; family Climacteridae; genus Climacteris; species Climacteris rufus. The sequence continues at coordinate 227,944 of VZRZ01002587.1, forward strand.
TGTTTGATTTAATAATTTCTGTATTGAATTTTCTAGCATACATTAAATTTCAAGCAGCTCATTATTTCTACACAGAACCTCATTGAGCTATACTCTTACAGACCTTAACAAAGAAAAGGACACTCTTTGGTTTCAGAGAGTTTTTCTTTCTGCTTTTCCACAGAATGAAATAAAATAAAGAAAAAATCCTATAGCAAAACCTGCATTTTAAAAAAAACAGTATTCAGAAAATACGGAAAAAAATATGAAGAAGATTCAGGCTCTTTCTCCGTGGCCAGGTTTTCTGTCTTCCAGATTCAGCCAGCTAAGGTCAGTTCAGCACAAAGAAATCAATGATTCATCCAGATGTCAGGCTAAATCTTATTTTTTTTTACACACTTCTGTCTCTGCCACAAAGGTTTGAAAGAATTGAAAGGTTGGCCCATGTGAACCTTAGGAAGATAAACAAAACCAAGTGCAAGGTCCTGTAGCAGCGTGCTTGGCAGAGGTTGCTTCATTTGAGCTTCGGGTTTAGTGGGAAGAAAGACAAGGCAATG
>VZRZ01002590.1:0-24760 GCA_013398175.1 Climacteris rufus
GCTTGCAACAAACTTCTCCAAGAGACTGCTTAGCCCTACCCCTGTAAACATTGTTATGATGCACAGTGTGCAAAAGATCCTGAACTTAATTTTCAGAAACTGTCAAAGCATGGAAGATAAAACTTTTTGATGTTATACCCCAAAATGGAATGCAGAATTTGTTTGAAATCTGATAATTCACTTGTTGTGCTCTGATAGGTTTGAATAAAATCTGTTACCAAAACAGATGTTTAGCTGACATGCACCTTGCTTGGCACTGAGTGCTGCACAGCAAGGCAATATACTAAAATGGGAAGGTATGTTAAATCAGGTTCAGTGGGGCTTGCAAGCTGCTGCATCAAAGTGAGGAAGGGAAGCAGGACAGCAGAGAGGCAGCAGAATAGGCACAAGGCAGATGGAGGAAATTGAGTAAACCAAGGAGGAAGTGAGAAGAGACAAAGAAAGAAAGGTAAAAAGAAAAAAAAGAGAAATTGGAAAAGGTAGTTAGACAGGAGGAACATGCAGTTACACTAGAGCATGGTAGAAGTTCAGAGCATTTACTGCTGATTTCCAAAGAACTTTTTCTCTCTGTCTTTCACCTGTCTCCTGTGCTGTTGGCTGAGTTGGCTTAGACTAAAATACTTAGAAGACAGAGCTCCTCTCTAGTGTTGTACTGTCAGTTTTAGGAGCTCAGCTTCTTCATTTCTACCCTGAGTGACCACTGCTTCTGTGTCAGCTGGCTGTTAGCTGCTCCACGCAGGGCTGGGACCTGAGGACATACCTCCACCTGCTCAGACTTTCTACAGAAGAAAACAGACAGAATTTGGAAGTGTAAAGCATGTAAGATCAAGTCACACAAGGAAAGCATCCATCTCACTGTTTCTTTAGCTGTGCTGTGCTGCTCCAGAGCAGTCTTAAGCCCTCCTTCATGTCCTTGTTCCCCAGGCAGGTCCCTCTCCCACAGCAGGTGATGGAGCACCACTAAATACTTGAGATAGGAATGGGTCTGACTTTAGAGACATCCTGAAACAGGGAAGAAACAATGCTTAGAAACATAAACACCTGGGTTACCCACTCTGTCTCACAGTACAGGCTCACCTTGCTGGGCACTTCTGCCTGCAGCAATCTAGGCAGCTTCTCCCCTCTTGCTCAAAGTTCTTTATTCTTTCTGGCAATGAGTCTTGGTGACATCTCTTGCTGATGGGGAACTGACACTCTTAACTGCTTTAAACTTGTTTATTTCAGGTGCTGCCTGCATTTCCTCAACTAACTGTTCTGACTGGTCCTGTCTTTAAATAACTCGTCTTTCATTATTTGTGGGCAATAAGACAGACAAAAAAAGAAACACAAAAAAAGAAAATGAAACTTCATTAGTAATATTACAGTCCTCTCAATTTGTCACATATTTATTGATTGAATACAGAAGTAGGAAAAAGATGAGGGCCTGGTTAAAAAATGGGGTTTTTTTTAAAAACCTGTTTTACAGTCACATTTTAATAATGTTTATTTCTGTTGGTTTTGTTTGTAAGCCTAGGCAATCTGTATCTCTAAATGTGGTAACATGAGCTGTAATAGGACTATCTCCTTAAGGTAATGCTTGAAACAGGAACCTCTGTTCCCCAGTTACTCACATTCGATCTCCCTCTGCCTCCCCACAAAATATCTATTTGGAGCAGATCCTCTTTCTCAGCCTTGTTGATTATGGCAGGAACACCAAGTCAGTTAGCCTTTCTGAGGTTGAGGGGAGAGGTATTTTCTCCTCTTCCATTGAGGAGCATGCACAGGATGGGTATGAGATGAGTAGCAATGAGTATATATGATACAGGTATTAAGGGAGCTTACTAGGAAAGGTATCCTGCTTGATTTATTGCTTGCTAACAAGAAGGCCTCATGAGTGAAGTGGTGATTGGTGGACAATTTGGACCATGAAGCAGTTGAATTTAAAATATCTGATGACAGGAGGAAAATATCCAGCAAAACTCTGAATGTGAGAAGAGCAGACTTCAGGCTGCTCAGGGAATTAGTTCCTAAGGCCCCTCGGGAAAATGGTTTTGGAGATGCTGGGATCCACCAGTGTGGTCACAATTTTAAACACCACCTTCTCAGAGCATAGGAGCATGCAATTTTAAAATGTTGGAAGTCAAGCTGGCGAGGCAGAAGGCTGACTTGACTGACCATCAATCTTTCTCTGGAGCTAAGCAGGAAAAAAGAAAGTGTATGGCCAGTGAAAGCAAGGTTGGGTGACTTGGGAGGATGTGATTTAACCCCACCTGGCAACTGAGCACAACACAATCACTTACTCATTTCTCCCCCACCCTGGTGGGATAGGGAGGAGAATCAAAAAAGAAAAGTAAAACTTGTTGGTTGAGATAAGAACAGTTTAATAGTGGAAGTAAAATATAATATTGCAACAACAACAATGATAATAATAGAAAAGGAGGAGAGGGAGAAAAAGGGAGAGAGAGAAAACCCATGAATGACAAGTGATGCACAACAGAGTAGCTCACCACCTGCTCACCAATGCAAAACCCATCTCCAAACCAAAACCATATGCCCTTCCATGTAACTCCAGCAGTTTATATACTGGGCATGACATTCCATGGTACAAGAGATCTCTTTGGCCAGCTCAGGTCAGCTGTCCCAGCTGTGTTCCCTCACAGCTTTATGTGCACTTCTCTCTGCTAGATCTTGGAGCTTTCCTGCCTGGTGTAGCAGTGTCCAAATTGCAAAACACTGAAGAGTCATGAGGTTTCTATAAGTCAGAGTTTCACAATGGCATAGCTTGTGATTTGGTGTGAGGTCAGTTGGGAGGAGGAACTATGAATTTTTGGCCAATTTAAAAGTAGACTTCTAAATCTGCATTAACAGGTTGATGTGTCATTCTCCCTTCAGACGTGAGATCACAGAGACATTTTATGAATATTTCATCCCAATGCAAGAGTTAAGAGGAATGCAAGATGCAATTATTTTAACTGCAACCCAAAAGTAGGATTTCTGTCCACTAGCTCTGTAGGTGTTTGCACTGAGAACACCTCTAGGCAAGTTGGCTGCTGCTCCAGGCTTATATGTGCAGCATGTTGGTCTTGAATAACCATGTCACGTGGACATCAAAATATCTGATGCACTATAAGCACCCACTGTGATGACCAAAGCTGTTCTTTATCAACTGCTACTTCCTTACAGAAATTGTAACAGACCATGGCTAGACTTAGTATTTAGTCTATGTGGCCTGTAAAAAACAGACAAAGAGGGGAAGAAGCAGAAAGAGGAGAAAGGAAGAAGAATATTGGCAAATTAATTGAATTTTTACAGTTCTTATGAAATTGGCAGAAAAAATGTGCTATTTATATTATTATCACTAGTGTGGCACAAAAATAATAATCACTGAAAGCTGGTAAGAAATATATATACTTAGAGCACAGGTTTGTATGACTGTAAAATCCTCTCTGATCTCTTTGATCTCTCTATTTTTAAGAACTGACATATTAGGAACTTGCAGCTGTCTCCCCTGTGAGAAAAATTTATGTTTGAAGGGACCTCTGAAGGTCAGAGCAGGTCTGATTTCAATATATCATTAGCTTGTTTAGTCTCTTATTCTGCAATAAAATTGGGATGCTATGAAACAACCATGATGTCCCATAAAGGAACTTTATAAGAACATCTTTAAAAATACAATGTGTAGCAGATTGCAGTGGGGGTCAATAGGCCCTCTGTAACAGTGAACCTATTTTTTATCTTCTGAATAACCCTGCCTTTTCACTTTCTCAATCTTGTTCTGAAAGTATCTGCCTGTAGAAATTAGCTCTATGACTGGTTGTTCATTTGAAAAAAGTCAGCCACAGGCCAAATTTCTCCATTTACTCCAAAGAAGATGTTTAGATCATTTTGGTTATAATTGCTCTCAGTTGCCTCTGCATGAGCTCAGCTTCATTGAATATATATGGAAGTTAGCCTCCTAATTTGGGAAGATAAATTGTGTGTCTAAATATAAAAGACATAAACATTAATCCGTCATTATCTCTAGGAGTAAAAGTGATGAAAGTAAACCACAGACAAGTCAAATAACTTCTACATCCATCTGCTGCTGCTGAAACTAAAAAGGGAATCTGGATATCCAGGTTATAAAATTAACCTGCATGCATTCCTTAATGAACACTTAGAGGTTATTATATATGGGATTATTTAATTAGAAAAATAGCAAATATTGAGAATCAAATGTATACCTGGTGAGAAATTTCTAATTTGGGTGTGCAAAATATGAGACAGTAGGAAGCCCTACTACGTTCTGAAAAACTGAGGTGGCTGGATTTTTGTTTGTTTATTTTGGTGGGACAGTGTCTCTGTTCAGGGTATTCAGTCCTGAATCAAAGAAGTGTATCAGAATAGCCACTGATCAAAACCCATGGCCTTATCGCTCTTTCTCGTCTTTCCATTATTGTTACTGCATACTGCTAAGAGCAATATTTTGAACAAAAGCATCTCTAACTTTGCTGTTGTAAATTCAGAAACATTTGAGGAAATAAAGTTTCAGTCTTTTTCTAGCAATGACGTTATTGAAGGAGTGATAATAGATTTATATAGTTATGGAAAAGCTGGCAAGCTGTAAAATTGAAGGTTTCCACAATTGGTTTCTAAATATTTTTCTGAATATTTTCTTTCATTTTACAGCTAAGTTCTAGATGCACTATCTTAGCTGTGTGGTTTATCTCTGTCATACTCCCCTATCTGCAACTCTGCTATCATATATCTTACCAGTATTTATTAAGATTCCACAAGAGTGAGAAGTCTGGAAGTATATGTTGTTTAAAAACAGACATGCCCAGTCTTGTATTTTCCTATAGACAAAGTAGTTTTCAACTGGAGAGCAAAACTGTCCATGAGTTCTTTGTGAATATGCCTTCTTTTCCTGCCCTAATTATTTATGCTGTAAGTTCTGCTGGATCCTGTTTCTTAGTTTTTTATTCCATCTTCCTTTTAATCTTATTCTTTTTTTGCTGCCCAATTCAGACATTATACAATTACATACCCTTAAAAAAACCCAACTGATCAACTAAAAAGAACCCAAAACAAAACCAACCCAAAACAAAAAAACTTGTCCCCTTGTTTATTCCACAGGTGGCTTGATACTGTTATGTTCTAGTTATATGTATTTTGTTTGGTGCATAGGACAGCTAGAGAAGGAAATTTTGACATTAACAGCTTGTCACCAGGCACTTTGATTTATTGGAAAATATTTACTGAAGGCAGGTTTTATATAGTCTAGAGTGATGTGGCATTAAAATACTTGCAATATGATTTCCATGGACATGATGTTTGCTGCAGGAAGGTGGGACAGTTTTTCAGTCACCCTACTCCAGTTAGTGAGGTTGTGAGTAAGTGGCATACATGTTTATTCCTTTTGAAACAAGCTGGAATATTTCACTGCCGGTGTAGATATTCTTTTAAAAAATGTAGTGGCATTTAAAAATATGAACAGAACAATTCTATCAACATTTCAAAACAATATTTTTCTTTTTGTTTTAAACAGATACTGTCAAAACCAGAAGGACAAGTGTTCAATTTCCCATGCATTGCTGCTAACATTCCCGTCCTTTTTTCACAATGCCTTCAGGGAATAATTCAAATCACAGGAACAGAGACAGAAAAGGGCAGCAAAGAAGTATGCAACATTAATCTAAACTGAATCTTAATAAAGTCAATAGTAAGTGCTCTGTGACTACAATGGCTTTGAATCAGGTCCTGTGGGGTAGCTTTAAAAAGTAATGTAGGTGCCAGCATTTTTGTAGATCCCCTTTGATACCCATCTGCATGTTTAGATAGCTGAACAGTTGTGAAATTCTGCACTGTCAGATATCCTTATGTCTCAGACAAGGTCAGATGTATCTTCTGCTGCAGTCTGTGTTACAACTTTCTGAAGCTGTTGGGCACTCCCACTTTACATAAAGTGATTATGAGAAATCATTCAATTCTTCCCTGAAAGTCAGATGGCAAATAGTGCTCTTCAACCACCCATCACTGATTTCTACATGGAAGGCAAAGGCAGCTCAGGGATCTCAAAGTACTTGGAAATAGAATTTTGCTGAGCATAGTCCTACACAGGCAGGTGTCTCTGTGTGTGTGAATGGGAGAGGGTGGGGAGAGGGAGAGCTGCGTGGTATGAGAAAGCTTGTAGAAGAAGTCTACAAAAGCAGCAAGGGAAGCATTGTGGGGTGGAGAAAGAGTCAGCAAGGATCTTTGCAGTTCCTGGCCAAGAGAACTCCTGTAATCAGAAAATAAAAATATTTACAGTGACTGAAGCAATCTTTGTTGTGGATAAGAGAACAATACCTTGTCCATTCATATGAACAAAAGCTTGCAGAACAATCAGAATAAGAAAAATGCTGGACTCAAACCTCAGGTTCTCCAGTTATCTGGAATAATCTACAAAACTTTAATCTCTGGCTAGCTGTTTGGATTAAGAATTGCATCCATTGTGCCAATGTAATGACTATTTGTCTCATCCATTCCTTTTCTAGCAGCTGCTGTGTCTTCATCTGTGATGCAGTTATGGTACACTTCCTTGCTTTTTCTTTTCTGAATCACTTTGGAGATCAGCTATTGCTACTTCCTTTTAGTCTTGGTGTTCTTTACACAATTAATCTGTCTAATTCCTAGGTCTTTACTGAAGCATTCGCTTTTAAGGTCATTTAGACACTTGCTTCTGCCTTCAATGTGTCCCCAACATCTGCATTTGCAAAAGGGACATGTAGGCATGTTCTGAAAGCCACACTTTGGTCTGTAGCGTGGTCTTCTCTTGATGGAAACTCTATGGCCATACCCTGAATGCATAGGAGGAGAAAAGATTTGGGTATACACATCATCTTCACACCACTGGGTTCCCACCGTGAGGAGCTCTGGAACTGCAGGCAGACAGGGAAGATTGGTGCCCTCCAACAGGTCCCCAGAGCTGGAAGAGAAAGGTGCCTGGCCCATCATGAAGCACACGTCTTCTCGGCTGCAGGCACAACCTGGGACACACGTGGTCTCGACTGTTGGTGATGAACATTTGTTTAAGCTGCTGAAGGCCGGGTACTGCTGTGGTACTGGATGACATTCTTTGCTTCAGGTGTCTGCCCCTGCTTGGCATGCTCCTGTGAGTGAGGTGAGCTGCCTCTTGCATGTCATTCTCTCCTGCTGTGACACAGTGGGAGCAGTTGCTCAGTCAGTCCATTTTTGGAGGATATGTTGTGGTTGGTATCTTTGTCTATTTGTGTAGGGAAGGACAGTCCTTAAAGCTTTTGTCTATACTTGTAATTTAGAAGGCTAGAGCTGACAGTATCTTTTTAGTATTCTGGTACAGTGTTTTTCTGGTTTGCCAGAATTATATTCTATTGTTTCATATAATTTTAAATATTTTTTATTGTAATAAAGTCAGTGACTGACAGTGGGATTTTGAATGAGTGTATGTTTGACAGGAAAGTTTCTTTAGCCCATTTATGCAAGTTCCCATTTACTTTAACTGTTCAAGCAGAACTTTGGCATAAAACTTTGATGAGGTTCATGATTTTTGTTGGCATGCAATAGACCTTCAAGATATTCCAAAGTGAATTGCACTGGCACCTGTCAAATGCTTCCATAAGCACAGATAAATTTAAGTCTCTGAATACTGTTTGAAATCTGCCTCTAATTGAACTAAGCCACACAATTTCTGGATTTTAATCCTGCTGTCAGGTTTTTTCTTGATTTAAAACCAGCCATATTTAAGGGCATATGATGACTGCTCTGGTTGGATGATCTTTTCTAGTTTCATCCATAGCTCATGTCCATGAAACCCAGGATCACACATAAATTGCAGATGTATGGGTCACATGAAATCAGAAGCCTTTCCTTCTTTAGCCTGTCATATACTTGTCTCAAATGATGAGTACTTTCTCAATGATGAGTACTTATCAATACAGGAAAGAGAAGACAAGCTCAGAAATATTATTTAATGACATCTTATTTTGCATCAGAATTTGCAATACTAACCCCAAACCCAGAAAAAATGCAGAAATAAGCTCAAGATAAAAATCCCCTACATTCTTTTTTATTTTCTGCTTGGCTAAAGCACTGCTGCCTAGACACTCCTGATGCCATAAACATGCTCCTCACATCTTTAGTAAATACTGAAAAGTAATCCTTTAACCCATGTTCATTCAACTGCTGCTCATGTTCAAACCTGTCTGATTACATCAGCAACACACGATATTTTTTAATAGTATGAAAATACTATGCTTTGCCCATGGAAAGCAGATTAAGTGCTGAGACTCCTCCCACCAGAATGCAAATACAGTGGAACTGCTCTGAGATCTGCTTCAGTGTGACTTCCTTAATGTTTTCTGAACTGAAAATGTATGGGAGTGAGCCTGGTTACTACAGTAGCTGAGTATTTGGTCAAGTATTCAGAATTTCTATCTGCATATCAGGTTTACTAACCTTGTTCAGTAAGCTAGAAGATGTTGAAGATAAAAATTTGAATGACTGAAAACATTTTATTTTGACAATTTTGGAATGAAACATTCTAATTTTTCATGTTGAAAATGTCTGTACAGAATGGGAAAGTAAACAACTCCCAAACTGCTGTTACTGTTCCAGTAAATATGTCATATTAGATTACTTAGTGCAAAGGGGAGCAGAAGTAGTTGTTCAGGAACAATTCAGAATATCCTGTACCCTTCACCTCTGAGAGCTGAATATTGCTGTACCCATATGCAGAACAGGAACTGCATTCTGGTCACCACAACTCAACCATCTTATCAGCTCTGTTACTGACTTCAAATGCTGAGCCTGGATTGAAATAAGAGGAAGTGGATCTTTTTCTATCTTTGCTAAACCAAGCAGCAAGTTTGAATCAGCCAGAGTACCTTTTTGGTGAAAAAAACCAACTGCTTAAATAGTTAAGCCTGCCCTTCTACATGAAAATTTGACTAACTTCTTGTGTGTTAATGATTTCTTTAGGCAACTGCCATTCTCCTTTTAGGAAAAATAAAAGTGCAGCATCCCACAAAGAACAGCACAACTCACTCTTTGCCATCCACATGGAGGTTAGAGCTGCTGAGTATGACAAACCAGCCCAGGAGGGATTTGCACAGAACAACACTTCCTCCTTAAAACAGCTCTGCAACTCTCAGATGGGAAGGATGCTGTAGGCAGAAAAAAAAGGTCTATCATCAAACTACTCTCCTCAAATGCAGTCAAAGTGCACCAAGTGAATAGAAACAAAGAGACAAAACCACAACACTGCAGAGATTCTGCCTCCCTGAGAGCCTCAGAGAGGAGTTCATCCCAGAGCCAGCCTGTCCAGCTGAGGTGATGTCCATCCCTGCACAAGATACCTTTCACTCAAAACCTGAGCTGCCAGAGATGCATTTGAGAATGGAGACAGATTATTTTGGATCTCTTTCATGAATTTTGTGCTTACATTACATTTGCAGTTTAAATGCCCACTCATTATGCTGCTCTGTAAAGTAAATTTATGTACCTTGAAAATACTTTCAAGTATTTGAGCCCCAACAGTGATCCTTTAAATCGCTTCAGACTCCTCTGCTTTGGCAAAAGTTTACAAATATTAATATTGTTTGAAATACTACTCAGTTCTATCTGTTAATAGAAAGAGCTGCAATTTATGTTGCAAAAGTCTCTAAATGAAGTTCCATTCTCTATCTCTTTAAGACTGTACTGGTTCTAAGGGAGGCAGAGTTCAGCAGCCCTGCCAGTGCTGTGCCTCAGTTGATAACACAGCGGTGTTTTGGCTCCTGCTGAGCAGCGCTGTCCCTCTAACATTCTCCCCATCAAGGGGCAGGGAGTGGGCAAGGCCTCGGGAGGGAAAACAAGCAGGCCTGCTGACCCAGAGGAACCAAAGGGATATTCCATCCCATATGGCATCAGCTCAGATATAAAAGCTGAGAGAGAGAGGAGGAGGGGGGGCACTCTGTAATGTCTGCCTTCCGAGGAACCACTACGCGTGCTGAGGCCCTGCTTCCCGGGACGTGCCTGAACATCGCTCGCTGATGGGAAGTAGAGATTGACTTCTCCTCCTTTTGCTTTTCTGTAGCTTCAATAAAAACTGCCTTATCTCGACCCACTGATTCATCTTGTCCTTTCCCCTGTCCCTCTGGGGGAGGGAGCTATAGGGCGGCTTGGTGGGCACCTGGCACCTAGCCAGTCAAACCATCACAAACATGATTAAAATATTTGAATTTTTTTTGTTTATTATGCTGAATATGGGGTGTTATCTGATGAAGACCATCACTCAGACTTTTTAAACTTCTGATTTCAATCTGGACAAACCCAAGGACTCAAAATGTATCCCAGTATTTCAGGTGTTTCTAATCATGGCATGAACAACTATCACAGAATAATTTCACTGTGTTTGCACTGAAGCAGGTAACACGATGTGGAAGTCCCTCAGTACATACAGTTCCAGAAGGTTTTGTACTTCCTTAAGCAGGCTTTGGAAGAAGCCCTAACAAGCTATTTCTAACTGATGTCCAGTTCAGCTAAATGAAATACCATGTCCTTGAAAACAAAGGAATAAGGTAAAGCTTAAAATATTCCACTGGAGACAATACCTTAATTTTTGCTCTGCTTCAGCAATTTAATTCCAGCAGATAGACATCATTCCTCAGATTTGGCATGCTACATGCAGCTGAACATTTTCAGGGCAAGAAGGTACTAATGTGCCCATTTCTTGTCACAGGCTACATCTGCAACAGCAGATTTGTTTAGACATAGAGTGACTGCAATTGAAAGCAACTCTCTCCCATATCTGACTGGCTGTGCTTTGGTTCATCACGTGGAACAGTCTTGAAACACATCCTCTGGTTTCCTCTGAGCTGAAACAAAGCTGCCAGACATTATGCAGAAGCACAGCTAATGGCCATTCATTCAGTCTAAGGACCAGACTATGACATGTCTCTAAAATAAACCACCCTGAAAAGCATATAATGTGGACATGGAGTCTCACCACCAGCTGTTTTGCCCTCCAAATGTTTCCTGTTGTGCCAGACGATGTGCTGATGTCACCAATCAGCCGGTACAATCAAGGTCAAATACTGTCCACAAAACCAGCCCAGGATATTTGTTCCTTTAAAGCAATTCCTTTAGCCTTGGGAGAGAAAAACATATCAAACTTATAAACAACTAGAGTCCATGACATTTATAAAGTAGCTAACATTTTTTCTTGTGACCTTTTCATAAATGCATGCTTTGTGTAATTAAAAATTATCTGGAACGTTATTATTAGAGCTATAGGACAAAATTAGCATATTACTGGTTTTATTAATGGCCATTCATCCAGCTGTTCTCTCTTGAGAAAATCTGTTCATACTGTTTATCCCTTGAAATAAAATGTCTGCATCCAAGACTATCTGTTCTGCTTGCTCTTCATGATCCTCATGGACCAGAAATCTTTTATTACCCCAGAAAACTACCATGTACTTTAGAAGCAGAAATTATCAGTGTCTTCATATTCTTTCACCGAAGCTTGAAGGTTTTAACAATAAGTGGAAATAAATGATAATGTGGACACTTTGATATTTGCCTATATTCATACCCAAGCAGTTTCTGATGACGTCTTTCAGAAGTTCACAAATCTTAGAGAATAACCTTAATCATGATGTGTCAGGTCATTCCTATCTCACTCTTTTTTTTTTTTTCTTCAACTTAACAGTATTAGGGAAATTGTATCTCAGTAACAAGCTGCATGAGGTATCAGGGTTTTTCATCTTTCATTGCAGCACTATATTTAAATGTCTGCAGTGCTGTTCCCACTACCAGGAGTTTGCTCTGACAATTCTATTTACAGAGTATTTATATTCTATTTATTGCTCTTACAGAACTGTATGAGCAAGAACTGCTACTAAAGCAGTCCTCATGGAAAAAAAATTTGTTCAGGAGATGGGGCTTTTGCAGGTCTCACTAACCATTCTTTCTTCTTCAGCAGCTTTACCAGAGCATCTCTCCATCTGTTCTCCTCAGGAACTGAACATTACCTTTGCTTAACTAAATAAAGAGCATTCATAGATGGGATTTAAATATATTGTTTAATATGGAATGTCTTCATCCAAGCAGACATTATTTGAAGTGGTATAATGCTCATTTTGTATGTGAGCCCTGCATGGGTAGCACTTCTATCCAAACACTTGCTGGATTTGCAAAACCTTTAAAAAATTAAACACTTGAATTATTACCAGAGCTTCCCTAACTGTTTTATCTGCCATCTGGTTTCATAGCTTGCCACAGTGTTGTACAACTTACACTTAATTATTTCAGGAATTAAACAGCTTTTGAAAAATTCTTGCAGAGTGTGACCTCTCCAGAAAAAGTTACCTTTAAATTCTGAGGAAAAAAAATGAGGCTGATGGTATCTAAACCTTGCACAGTCTTTTTCTTCTCTAGCATTTCAAAATTATTAAGTCTTCCATGGTATGTTTGAAGACCGATCTGAACATCACTCAAGAACTGTTTCACTAAAACAGTAGGCTGTTGGTTTTTTTTTTGGTATAAACTTTTTTTAAAGCAATCTAACTTCATTATTTTTCAAAGTGTTAATAATCTCACGGGAATTAATTTGCAAGATGTCTCTTGAGGACAAGGTAAGACTGGTCTGTTAGACTGAACTTGTGAAAACATGACTATTTGACCCTTTCATGCACTTGCAAGGACAAAAGCGTGGACTTTTTATTTTAACTGGTCTCAGACCCCAGAGTACCCGACCCAGAAAAACACTGGATGTGAGCTTCAAAAGCTTCAAATTATTAACTCAGATCAGCTTTAACTCAGATCAGTTGATAAACTTTGGGGAAATTACCTGATTGAATTTGTCTATGAATTGCTATAGTTAGGCTGTGAATGGCAACGCATTCAATCTCTGTGATTTCAAATATTTAAATCTCTCTATCAAACAGTATATTGGATTTTACTTTTAGTTTTGCATTACAAAAAAATTAAAAATCTAGAACTATTTGAGTTGAGCCACAATAGGCAGGACTCACATCTCAGCTGCCATTTACTGAAAATCTCCCTTCCCTGAAGGTTTTTAGCTTGTGTTGGAATGCATTTTCTACATGTAGAGACAATCATCTAAGCAGTAATCCTCCTGAGGTATCAATGTTCTAAGGAAACTACTTTAAAGTTTTATGGGTCAACAGATAGATATGGGAAAGACATGCATTTTTAAAGAATATCCATAACCTAACACATTTTAGAATATCCCACATTAAACAGGAAACAATCCCCACTGAAGCATACTTACTATGCTAGTTGTGAGGAAAAAAAAGTGAAAGCGTTGGGCTTAAAACCCTTCAGTACATTTACTCATGGGAAGCGGAAAGAGCAGAATTTTGGCCTTATCATGGCTGCTGATGCTTCTCCTGGAAATTCCTGGCTCCCTTCACTGATAGTCCTTAAAAGGATTTCAGAGATTTATGCAGGATGTGCTGTTGAAATAGGATGTCCCTGGTACTTTGAGCTGAGTTGTGGCATGCTAAGAGAGCCAGTCAACCTGCAGGCCTTAAAAAGACATGTAGTGAAAGGCAAATGGAAAAAATTATGATTTCATCAGATGGACACAGCCTGCTATGCCTTTTATACCAAAGGCAACAACAATCCCCTGAATAACAGCCCTGGGTGGTCCTACAAGGCAGTGTATTGCACCTGGAGGAGATAATGATCCATGTGCAGTTGATCTGAGCAGTGCAGGCCTGTGCTGAGCCCTGCTGTGGCTTTGAGGACTGTGCTGTGCTGCCCACATCCCTTACTGTACAATAAAAGCAGCCAACTTGTCAAAACCAAAGAGCCCATAGGCAGCATTCATTTGTCACCAGCCATGGCCCCAAAAGCATGCTCCTGACTTTATCTTGAAGTGAAGCAGCATGTTTCCTACAAACATTCCTTTTTTCCTACAGTAAATATGATGAATAGAGTTGCTTTGCTTCCAAAACAATCCTATAAAAATTCTGAAGAGCACAGTGCTGGTGGACCTCACCACGGAGGGGAAGTCTGAGCACTGTGCCATGGCATGGCCAGAGATCTATCCTGCACTGCATATCATTGGGGTTCCCAGCATCACAGGGGGTGTGAGAAACTATAACTTGCTATCCCTTTTAGGGATATGAATAACTTGGTTAATGTGCATGATAGTACTTTTGTCTTTCTTTCCGGGACTGAAAAAGAACCAGCACTTCCTGGTGCTGAACAGATACTATCTGAGCTGGTCTGCAGACATTCATGGGTTTTCCTACTTACTGTTATTAGCATTATTTTGATGGAAAGCACAAAACATTTTCAGGGATGCCTGCTATACTTACTAGTTCTGCCCAGCAAAGACCTGGCTGTGTGTCCAAGGACACACAAAATACTCCTGGTGACACACACGTTGTGCAGGACACCCAAGAGGCAGTGCTGACTGACCAGAAAGCACCAAGGTTCACCCACCTTCCATCTCGCCTGGAGGGAATGAGGAGAAGTGGGTCCTGCTATGCCCAGAGGAAGGTCCTGGCACCCAGGTGCAGCTGGCCAGCTGCTGGGTACAGCATGTCCAGGCAAAAAAAGGCAATGCTTGCCTGCCTGTTGGGGACAACACAGACAGATGCTGTTCACAAGATATGCAGAGAAAGGCATCCCCATTAAGGTTCAAAGAAATTTCTGATTTTAAGAGTGTTTACTAATTGTGTGTAGGACGTCTGTTGGCTCATTCTAAGTGACCCAGGAGTACTTTCTAGGTCTCTCTACCTTTGCCTTAATCATTTGTGCAATGGAGATAATGAGACTTGCTTTGCAAACAATTTTGCCTCTGTGAAGTGCTTTGAGTTAATGAGATGAAAGACACAGGGAGCCTCATCTTGCCAAGAGGAGATCTGTCAGGATCTCCCAGATCAGTGCCCAGATAATATTCAAGGAACTGAGACATTGCTATTGAACACTTCAGGTGATTATTTCCTTCTCACACTGCTGCAAGCAATTATTGGGACTATATTCCCAGCTTTTCTTTCCCTGCAGGCTTCAGTATTCAGCTAGTTCAGTTTTTGTTTGTCTCTCTTCCCTTAGTGAAACTGTCATAGAAGTTGGCTTACAGATACCCAGGCACAAAAATAGTTAATTCCTTCCAGCACACCTGAGGGGAATCCTCCAAGGCATTTAAGCTCCAAAAGACAGTGATCTGTAAGGCTACAGCCAACTATGGGAGATAATTCCCATTCTCAGCCAGGTTTCTCTCAGTAGTCATGGGTCAGAGAAAGTCAGCTTCAGGTGGAGTTCAGCTCAGGCAGCACATTGAGAGGAGGCATCCTTATGCCAACCGGTGGGACATGTGCCTTGTGAAACAGGCATGTGCAATCCTGCCCACCCCATGACATTTATGCATCTAAGCACCAATCTGAGCAGATGTTGCTGTGTTTGTGTCTGCTGAGCTGCACACAGCAGAGCCAGGATTGATCCTCATGTCAGTGGCAAAAAACAATGAATTTTTTTTGTCTTTTTGTCTTCATTTCTAATTAGGGAGTTGGATTATGGTTAGTGAATTGCAGTTAATCACTTTAGAGTGTTTTTTTGTTTTGTTTTTTTTTTTTTTTTTAGCTCATATTTACTTTTTGGTCTTTCTTTCTACTCAGAACTTGTTGCAAATCCTGTGACTTGTGAATTTGTCCTTAAGTCAGCAGTTGTGTCTAGCAGAGTGGAAGAGACATTCAGAGGCTTTATTCAAATTTGTGTTGAAATCTGAGTGCAGCTTGCCTCACAGAGGAACAAATTATTGCCCTGATTATGAGGGAGGGAAGGAAACAAATATTCACAGCAGAAAAACCTTGCACACACCCTACTGTCAGGGTGGTGGAACATTTCATACAGATTTTGGATGTGAGGTATTTAAACATCTGAAGGTTGGACAGTTGTGTCTCTGTATCTTTTATAAGGATTTTACAAACATCTCAGTGAGAGGTGGCCTCACTGATGGACTCGCTAACAATACAGCCATTTTCACAGTAAGTGCTATAAAAATAACTTCATAACATCAAATATCTTCATAACATCAAACATAATCACAAGTAATATCATTTCCCAAATGCCAACAAAATGAAAACTGGAATAAATTTCAGCCATCTAAGTATCTGAGCACTTTCTTTCTCTAAATAACTCATCCAGGGGAAGGAAAAGAATAGGAGCTGTTAAATCTTTCTGGGGCTGGAGGGAATAAATTATGCAGCTGTAATTAACAAAGCTACAAGCTTTGTACATAAAATAGATAAATTTATAGTTTTATTTATAATATTTAGTATGGGCATTTCAAAATAATGCTTATCTTATTTATTATCTTATTGTCAGCATTGGCCTGGAAAATAATATTTCAAACAACCAGTGAAGTTTCTAGAGGTGTCCATTGTGAACTCTACTTTTAAGACCTATGAGAGCAACAGACATAAATATTCCCATACTTGAGTAAAGCTTGGGACTGGAGTTCATGGTGCCATATATATATGTACATAAATATTTAAGCTACTAAGCAGAAAGCATGGAGTTATGTGGGCACCATGCTCAGATAATTTCCTCTCCTTTGTACTTTTCCTTCTGAATAGGCCACCAGTTTTGTTATCTTTTCTGGCATAACAACTCATTGTGTTGCTGTGTTCCACTTGGTCATCTTTTGCCATCAGAACTTCTATTCCTACATCAGGTAAGTACAGAAATTACTCTATTAAAGTCAGTGTGACTTCCAGTTAGTCCAGCACAGATGCTAGAAAAACCCAGATAACTTCTGTTTACATGCTGGCCCCTCTGGGTTAGTTAAGCAGTAGATGACCATTTCCAGTTTTGCCATTACTACACATAGATCTTTTTTTATCTCAGAGAGATAAAGCAGATGAGTATTTTCATTTTTTAAAACATGGACAATACTGCCATGATTTGAGAAATCAGAGGCTGCGTCTGCTCTTCCTTAACACAGATTTCTATTCACACATAGCTTTGTGTATTTGTCATTGGAGTCAATCTCAGAAGTTCTGACTGGAAAATCATTGTTCTTCTAGAAAAAAATATTTTATAAAAATGTATGCTTTTTAGTATTACACAAGCCGAGATTGCCTTATGAAGTCTCCAAGACAATCCTGTAACGGTGAAAAATAAGAATTTTCCAATACTTTCTAAAAGTATCTTTGTTCAGACAACTGCATTTTAATAATATATTAAGATCTGCCAGCAATCCTGTTTTATGGATATTTTTCATCTTTGTTCTAGACTATTATAATGATAATATGTAAGTATACGATACTAATACATTAATATATTAATATTTTATTAAATGTAGTTATATGTTTGGTTGTGCTGGTATTTTTAAAAAAACAGGTTTGTTGTATTTTAATTGTAGAGCACAATGTTTTCTGTGGTCAGACCAGTTAAACAACTATCATATTACCACTTAATCAGAATTTTAATATCTACCTTTTGATGATAGCCTTTTAATATCTACCTTTTGATTTCATCTTTCATCTTACATTCTTCCCTTTTTCTCATCTTTTTTGTGTTTCCCTATCTTAATGTTGTCTGCAACATTATAATAGCTTCTTTCTAATCATATGCTTGTATTATTTTGCATAATAATGTCCTTAAACATTTGTTATATTTTCTTGCTTTGCCTTTCCTTATAAATTTCCCTTATAAATATTATTTTGCTTCAAAATATTACCTTTGTTTTGAGACTGGTACATCTCTCTATGATACTTAATCTTCCTTCCAAAAAAAGGAAAGGATCAAAGCTGAGAAGGCAAATAAAGATGCCTAAATGCTGGTGCTACAAGCCTGATCTCCCACATTCAATGTGAGCCTTTTTCCTGTCCTCATCTGTCTTTGGAACAGTGTAACAGCAAAACAAACACACTCCCATACACAAATATATTAAAGTAACCAAAGTCTGATCAGCCTTTCAGAGAAATTTGTAGCATTTTCACCTACCATAAAGAATAAACCCTATTTCTGTTAAGTAGTCTGTCTATGCTGTTGGTATGTGTTTAGAGAGGCATCTAATTTCTCTACAAAAGCAAGGAAAATCCAGATGAACTTCACAATCCTTGCTGTGCGCAGTCCCTCCGTGAATTCAAATTCAATGTCTAGCTTCTCTTTTAAAATGATTTTTTTAATAGCAAAACCAAGGCATATTAATGTCATAGCAAAAAATAGTCCATGAATATGTGTGCTTATATTATGATGTTTTTAAAACCAGTGCTAAGTACCTGTTTACAGAAATATAAAAGTCCCTTTTTTTTTCCCCTAAAGGAAACCTGAATGCCTCAGTCACAGGTATGTTATGAATGTACTTTGATATTTCCAAAATTCTGGCTGAATCCAAGCA
Source organism: Climacteris rufus (assembly GCA_013398175.1). Taxonomy (NCBI): domain Eukaryota; kingdom Metazoa; phylum Chordata; class Aves; order Passeriformes; family Climacteridae; genus Climacteris; species Climacteris rufus. The sequence continues at coordinate 18,338 of VZRZ01002590.1, forward strand.
TCCAAATGCTACCACTTAGTATTATAGTAACACTTCCTCTGTCATTCTTGGCTGTAGTACACATCACCTGAAAGGAATATATATGGAGATGAAATTGAACTGAAACTCTCAGACAATTGCAAGTAGAAACCTTTAGAAGATTCTTTTCAGGACCTGAACAAGCTGATGAAAATGAATTTACACAGGAACCACTAACGAAAGGCAATTGAAATGCCTCATGATTTATGCAAGAAAATGGTGAAATCTTTTGCTAACTTTGCAAAACCTAGGGAATTGCTGGCTAATGAAAACCATTTATGAAAAGTACCAGCTGGGTTTCCAATTCCTTCAACTACTCTGTATTTGAGAAATAATTGCACATTTTCCATCAGCAACATTTCTTTCAGCACTTACACGGTGGCAGAACGATTTGAAGGAGGATCAGCTTTACAATAATCCCTGAAGAAAAAGAACTGAAAAGCTCAGCATCCCCCAAAACAACAGAACTCTGTAAATACCAACCCTTTCCACAGAGAGCATTGCTTCTCGCACACTTTGCAGCCCCAGGAGCACAGGCACCTCCTGGCAGTGCAGGGTCTGGTGTGGAGGTTGGGGTGAGGCTGCTGCTGCCCAAACCCTGCCCTTTGCTGATACCCAGGACACAGATCACACACAAGGCTGCCTCCAACTGCACCTGGCTTTACGTCTAAAATCTGCTATTCTTGGATTCAACTACTCAACAAAAGATAATGGCCTGGGGCAAGCTTTTATTCCATGGTATTTATAGCTTCTTGACTCATCCTTCAATCATTGAAGAAAAATGCAAGCTCAGGAGTATAAACATGTCTAACTCCTCCTGCAACCTCCTTCCCTCCAGTAACTGTAGTTAAGAGATTTGATGTTCAAGGACTTTATGATGAACAGCTTAAGCCCGTCAGAAATCTGAAAAATCTTCCTAACTGCAGTTTTGGAGTCTTATTTATCACACAAGTTAATCTCAGTCTTTTGCTATGTTAAGTACAATTTCTTGTCTGGCAGAAGAGTATCACCTTTGTTACAGGGTAGTGATAACAGTGCTATTAGTAGGATATCAGTCAAAACCTGATACAAGCCTGGAGTAAATAATATGCTCTTGCCAGCAGATAAGTCCAACAATGATATATCTTTGCTAAAAATTTCGCACAACATCTTTGATAAATCCTTCAAAGTTCAAACTGTGCTTTTCTTCACTGACAAACAGAGATTTGAAGGTGGATACATACAGAGGATATTGTGTTTGAATTTGTCTTTTAATAGCATTAACCAAGCTCTGAATGGTTAGAGTTTCATCTTCCAACCTAATCTGCACTATTTCTCCAGTCATAAAGTGGACTTAGTCTCATTATGCTTTTCATGAATCCCCTACTTTAGGGGCATTGGACCTTGGTGAAGAAAAGCAGCACTTTACTGTGGCAGGGATAATATATAAGTTGAGTTTTATGTATCTCCTTCTTTTTAAGACCTTGAAAACAACAAAACAAGACTTAAGGTTTAAGGAGGCCTTCCTCAAGTGTCTGCATATGAAAAAGGAGGTGCCCAGAGGACAGAATGGTGGTGGAAGCTCTCACAACTTTTTTGGCAATCGCGTGTGGATGTGTCTGTGAAGTGCTGTACAGCGATGTCCTCGCACTCACAAAAAAGGGAGAACTGTTCAAGGATATGAAGGTCAGGGGAAACCTTGGCTGAGGTGATCACGACCTGGTGAAGATGGGGATCCTCACTGGTGCACCTTGCAAAAAGCAGGGCTGCAATCCTTGTCTTCAAAAGAAAAATGCAAGAGTCAAAAGGCTTGGCCAGAGAGGCTGCAGGGTCTGCAGGCTTGGAGGGATTCAAAACCCAAGTGGGCACAGTCCTGAGCAGCCTGCCTTAGCTGGCACTCTTCTGAGCAAAGGGGATGTGCCAGGTGACCTCAGGGGCTCCTTTCAGCTTCAGCTGAAATTCCTTGGCATTTTACACTCACAGAGATTATTGTAGTCAACAGCTCTCTACAAAAGCTAGAGTTTGATGGAAACCACCTCAGCTACTTATGGAAAGCCAGGGAAAACAATGATGTAGATCAATTAAGAGATCTTTGTAGTCTGGTGTATTTTGACATATGCCACAAGTAACTTCATAATATTCCCCACCAGAAATTTCTTTATTGTCCACAGCATTTGTCCAAACTATTTATGAACAACAATGAACTATTGTGCTTTTTGAATGGAAAGCACCAACTTAAACCCTCAAATAAAACATTGAAGATGAAAAGCAAAATTTTAGGTATAGTAAAAGACAAATGTAATATAATAATAATATACATTTAAAAATTGTGTTATTAAAATGTATGTATAATCATCTTGACAACAGCATTTCTGTCTTTCAGGTATTTTTACTTCAACATAACAAGTTATCCCAGCTTTCTGGTGGATGTTTTTTGTTAGGCATAACAAAAAACTGGTTTTAGAGCCACTTTCATCACATAAAGCAACAAACCTTCCTGACTAATAAGTAAAATTATTTAGTCTAATTGAGCTACAAAGGGAATCTTTGTGTCTGTGCAACTCCAGATTTCTGTAAAGGGATGTATGTAAATGTAATGTAAACATCCCATGACTGGCAACCAATCTCATCTCTGCAATACCAGAGCATTAAGCAGGTTAGAGCACAGTGAACACAGACCTATGTGCTCAAACAGTGTTTCAGCCCTATGTTACTTATCTTTTTTTATTATTTTGACTGCTACAATAACCCTGCCTGACAAATTCCCTGTGTCTGCATCCATGGCCACACTAAACATTCCTTATGACACAACATTGTGTAAGATACCCAAGAGCCAAAAGTGATGAACTGTTTTATCAGCATGAAGAAAACACCTGAATTGTGAAAATAACTGTAATTTCACTGGAAAACAGTTGTGCAAGGACTGAAGAAGTTTAGAAGAGATAGAATCTGTAAAACTTTGGCCTGATTTTATGAGAAGTGTGATAATATATGACTTGGAGTTTTCATTCATAAATGTTATACCAATTATTTTGGAGGAAAAAATGTTATGGATTTAAACAGCTTAAATAGTTATGCTTTCACTTGCCAGGGGAATTCCTAAATGCCTTTTGTCTTCGCTAGAATTCAATTAATTTATTCTTCTTCTTTCATTGTTCATTTTGAAATAATTTTTTACAGTTCAAATCATTCATTGTCCCCCAAAGCACCCAACCACCTGCTCATCTTTCAGTACATATTCCTGTCAAATGGAAACCAGATTTATACTTTCTCTCATTTAATTCCCCAAAGGTGCAAAAGCAGTGGTGGAAGTCCAGACTTTTCATGGCTCATATCACCAGCTAAACATAATTTATTTAAAGTGATTGAAATAGAGCTATTTAATAATAGACAAGAAACACAGAGGAAGAACACAAGGAGGCACTTAGGGGCTTCCTCAACAGACATGGGTTTGCTCCTTAGAATATTAATTGCATTAGAGGAATACAACATTTCTCTCTTAAGGCAGACATTCTGTCTTCCCCAAAGACAGTAGTATTCATAAAAATAATCTTTCTTTTTTCTCCATTCTTGATGATAGCCTGATGGACTTCAAAGATTAATTTAACCAAAGAAATCCTTTCAATATAAAATCAACTTTTTTTGTGCTTGTCTTCCTTGAACTCAGTGGAAAATCTGCCTGCAATTGTAATGGCACAAGTACATCAGCTGGGACACAATTATGGGTATGTGCTTTTGGAGACTATTTAAATTTAATAATACATATAACTTAGGCTACTGCTATTACACTTCCAGGGGGCTTTAGTTTTGTGCTAATTAGAATAATTATCTCATCAATCTCTTTTTCACAAGCAGAAAATGGTCCCATGTGGCTTTGTAAAGGTTTATGTTGGCTATGTTGGCTCCTCTACAGTCAGAGACACAAGTTTTCTAAAAGCTCCAGACCCTAAAATTTTGGAGAATGACCATCTCCACTGAGTATGAGGCGAACCTGAGAATGTGGGCAGCTGCCCTTGGTCTTGAAAGCAGTCGGTGTCACCAGTCCTGCTGGCACCTCACTGCCTCCTTCAGATGGATGAATTATATAAGGTCTTGTCCTTTCATCTCCATCATCTCTGGTTCATTCCCAAACCAGGCACAAAGAAAGATTTTGAAATTTTTCCACTTTCCGAAGGCTTCCTCAAAAAAATCGAAACCAAACCACACAGAGAAAATTAAATTAAATTTGGAAAATAATTTTGAGTGATTTAGGAGTGATAAAATAAGGCACTAAATCCACTTTTTCAATACTTTCCACATATGTGGAATGAAAGCCATGCAATTGGAATTGAAATTTATAAAACACTTTAAAAATTTGTTAAGAGAGTTAACAAAGTGCTTTCCCTGCTCTTTTGGTCCTTACAGTTGAAGCAGTGCAGAATCAGTCTTCTACCTTGCCAAAAAAATCTGAATATTAAAAAATTATTCACAAATGAACATGGAGAATTTGTCAAATCCTGAATCCATCATGAAAAAGAAACTAATTTATCATTTAACTTAATTTTAAATCCAGTTTTTACAAAACTTTTAGTAAAAAAAAAAGATTAATAATTTTTAAATAAAATTTCAGTTTGACTCCAAAAGGTGAAATAATCTAGTTTTGAAAATTTCAGATGTATCACATGTACAACATCAAGGCTTTTTTCTAAACATTGACAGTAAAAGGACTTGTCGAAACTGCAGCATTTTCACTATCTATTTTCACCATCCATTTAAATTTAACAACAGGCCTATTTCAACAAAGAAATTTACTCTTCCAGATTCAGGGAATTTCCACATAGTTTCATATTTTATTTTCATTTCCTTGCTCTTAAAGAGGTGGTAAGAATAGGCCAAGTATCATTATTTACATACTCTCTCTATATTTAATTCTGGTGACAATCAATGAAAGCTTGAGAAATCAGAAACTTTCTGACGAATGTTTGCTGGGAGGTGTCACTGCTGGCAGCTGGGAGAAAGAGAAAATCTCCCAGCAACTGTGGCTGCATTTGCAATCTGCAAAGAGATCCCATGTTCAGCTTTTTTCAGTTTTGATAGTAAGAGTCAGATGAGTTAAAACCAGCATGATTGTGAATCTGTATTTAACTATTGACCAAAATGGACCACTGGATTGCTGATCCTTAAACAGGATTTGTTCCATGATGCCATTAGTTACAGTAGGCCAAGCATCAGTAATGTTTCCCTCAGCATCCCTTTCTAGTGGAGATGTTGTCCTTCTGACAGACTTTCTGGAGCAAGCCATTTCACAAAATTCATGCTCCTCAGATGGACAGAAAGATCTTCTGATTCTTTTCATTTCTTATTTTTAATTATGGTTAGAGGGCAGTTAAATAATGCATGTTGCCTAATGTCATCTAGTGACACTAAAATATGAAAAATATATTTCTATAAGCGTCGCTGATGGCAGCCAGGTAATGAAATAGGTAATAGAAAGATCTAGACAGATAAAGCCATTTTGGGGACACACCAGTACTGTCATGTTAGCCTTAAAACCAGAACTGTGCTGAATAATCTACTGGTACTGTGCCATAACTTGCAGTTTTCTTACAAACTTTTCTGCCAAAAATACTTCTGGGTTTGTGTTTTGACAGCCTTTTTATGAACAGCAGCTTTGGAAATGTTAAGATTTTGAAACATATGGAATGAGTTCTCACGTACCCAGCTGTGTGTTCATGATTTCTGGTCCACAGTGACAATATATTTCTATTTCCAGATAAAGGTCTTGTTCTTACATTGCCTTTACTGTCTTACCATACTTTTAAAGACAGTGTGGTTGAGCAGAGCTTCACCCTCTTTGAAAGGTTGTTTAGACTACTTCTCTGCTCTGTGGATTCCCCATCACTCCCTCAGACACTCAGAAGAAGAAAAAGATATTCTTCCACAAGTACATAGACTGCCAGGGGTTAAGATCTCAACACAAATCCCTTACCAGTGGCAAAAGTGTGTAAAACATCGATACCTCACAAAAAGAATATCCCTCAAATATACTAGCAACTGATCAAATAGCATCATTTATACTTATGTTTTAATGTGACAAATTCCAAATCATAAAGTCAAGCAGGGGAAATTCCCCCTGAAAATGGCATAACATCTGACTAATTTCCTCACAGCACAGCCTAGAAGTGCACAGCTAGAAATAGCATAAGGAACAAAATTAGAAGGTGGAGGTTAAGCCTTCAAGAGTTTGAAAATACCAAAATTAGAAATGGCTTTGCAGTTTCAGCTTTGCTCATTGTTCCGGACGTCATTGCTTCCAAGCCAGATGGTGACTTTTCTCTTCCACACTTCCCAGGCTCAAACACCTCATCTTAGCAAACCCCAGCACAGCCCTGGCACAGGGTCCTGTCCCACCTCCAGCCTCACCTGAGCTGTGCAAAGTCAGCATGG
>VZRZ01002590.1:32537-43015 GCA_013398175.1 Climacteris rufus
AGGGGAGGGGAGGGGAGGGGAGGGGAGAGGAGAGGAGAGGAGAGGAGCCATGGACTTTTTGACAGCCTGCAGCAACAAAGACCACTAGCTGCTCTATTCCATGTCATTCAGAAGCTCTGCTCTGTTACCCTCTGAAAAGGGAAACAATACACAGGAGCCTATGAGCAACACAAAAGCAATCAATAAGTCTGAAAATTTCAGCAAGCCATTAGCTGAATGAGTAGTTTTCTCTCATCTCAGACAACTGCCTAAGCACTCAGTAGCAATAATATCACTAACTAGAAAAGCAAGGTGGCACCGTGGGTGTGACTGAACTGTGGTCACCACGCTTTGTTCTGTTTCCCTGCCTAGAAAACAGAAAGAGAGGCAGTGTTGAAAGCCATAGCAAACATCCATCTGAAGGGAACCTGATTGGGCTGCACAGGATTACTTTAAAAAGAAGACAATAAAAAGCATCCTGATGAAGATTTAATAAAGGTAATGAACTACAGGTAAATGAAAACGAATAACTGGGGATATCTGTTTATCACTTGCCCTCATGTAACAAAAGCAGATCTCTGGAAGTGGAACACCATGCATCTGCTGTTGGTAAAAAGATTTCTCATACAATTAAAAATTGACTATGTGAATGACCACTAGATATCAAGGAGAATAGTTTGGTAAAGCTCATGCAAAGTGCTATGAAGCAAATGCACAGTTACAGTCTGTTCTGAAGGAATAGAAAGCCTCATGCCTCACTCCAAAACACACTGGGGTTCTCACATCAATAATGTGTTTGGATGCATCCATATAACAGTCTTTGCATGGATCCTTGCAACTCTGCCATATTGATCACTTACTGTACTCAGACCTGAACATTTACCTCCAATCTATTTTTCCTGCTGTTTCTAACCTATGAAACTATCTTTTTCCTCACTATCCAAGTTCAGTGTCCCCATAAAAGATCTTTCCCATAGGCTTATTTTTAAAATAAAGCAGTTACTTATTCTCTTTTATTCTCTCTTCTACTAGTCCTTGCATTCTAATGTGTTAGGAAGCATCATCTTAATATTTTCCAGAAGCAGTATTAACACATCATAGAATATTTTCTGAGCGGATGTTAAAACACCAATTACAATTTTGCTAAAGAAGCCATACAAATGTTCAATTAAATAAAACATATGCAGTGCAGTCTACCCGCTGAAGTACTTGCCCAGCAGTTGACTGTAATGAGGTTATGTGGATTCCTATCAGATCTGCTTCTTTTGGAGTGACTTACTGACTCTGAATATTGCAAATGAAAATGAAAACAAGTGAGTGCTCCTCTCTCTGGCTGCAGGTTGTTCACTGTTGGGTCCCTCACTCTTAGCAAGAACAGGAAATTGAAAAGCCTCAGCATTTCCTCTTGACTGATTCCCTTTATACTTCTGGCTTGTCCTCTCTCCACTTAGGAAGGAAAAACACCATAAATAGTAGGGTTTCTTCTTTGCCTTTGTTGATTTTAACTTTTAAAAATGGACAAAGCTAGTCTTCAAAATCTTTGTTTCATCTTCAAAAGAAATTGTCTTTTTTTTCCAAGTACAGTGTAAACAGCAGCTATCAGCAAAGTCAGCAAATCCAAAGCATTTATGAGGCACAGAACAATGAAGTTGGAAGCCCATCTACTGTAGATGGATGAGGATGCTGAAGCAATTGTGCCCAGTAGTATGGGCTAAAGAAACATGTTTGCACAAACACTAACAAAATCTTTTCTTTCTTGTTGAAGTATTCTATGGATTAATTGAGACAGACAACAGAGAACCATCCTGCTGCTATTAAAAGGGTTGCATTCCTATTTTTCTGATAACCTCATAGTACTCTGGGAGAGCACATATAATTTTAGATTCCTCATATTAATGAATTTTAGAAAAGAAGCATACTACCTAATTATTATCAGTATTCCCATAATGCTCAAAGCCTTCCTCATGGCAGTGTGTTGAGTTGGAAACACAGAACAGAATGTTGGGTTTAGATTCACTGCAGGAATGGGAACAGTCATTTTGCTCACCAGCAAGTGATAAATTACATTCTTGCTAGAACTCTGCCCAATCATCAGCAGGAGAGAGTCTCTTTAGACCACTGTAAATCATTACTCACTCAGCAATGAAATCACCCCACATTTACAGAGTCCTAGTCCCTCACTGTTTTGAAGACTTTGAAGCAAATTTGAGATTTTTCAATGTCATAGCAAAGATGGTGATAGTAGTAAGCTGCATGTGAACATTAAGCTTGTGCATGAACCCACTGCAGAGCTCTGTTTTAATTCTGTGTCATCTTTTAATGGGTAAAAATGTGTGGCTGGGTGGATGCTCCTGGGATCCAGAGGGGAGAGTCGAGCAACCTGGGGCTGTGCAGTCCATGCTGCTACCTTCAGTGCTCGGGAAGGATGGGCTGCAACAGGATGATGAAGCTTCTCAGGAAATCCATTTTGGCTGAGGAGCCTGAATTCATCCTCTTAAATAATTTTGTCCATGTCAGTAATACATCCAAATAGGAAGCATTCTCCATTGACCTGCTGCTTTGCTTTCATTTTAGTGGTGTGTGAACTGGATGTGCAACATTGACTCTTCCTGCCTAGGTAGGGTATTTTTCAGCAAGGTAAAAGTGTCAGTGTGAATGACCCTCAGGCTAGGAAATATAGCTAAAACCATGGAGTCAATATAGCATAAGAAAATATAATACTATAGGTATTATATTGCACTGAAAATGTACTATAATATTTTGCTGCATTTTTATGTTGTATATCATAGATATTGCGTATTCTATATTCTATGTCCTCTTTTATGGTGTATATATACTACATATATATAAACAAATATGTATTATATATTGTATTTTGCACTATACATACATGTTATGCATATATGTATATGCTGTAGGTACATAGACACATATATGGAAGGATTACAATCACTGCAATCTCTGGCCACATTTTCACAGAAATGGTAGAAACAATCACATTTTTGAGGACTTGGGCTTCTGGTGTGTATTAGTCATGCTCTGACCAAACATTATGGAATTCTGAAGGGATGCAATCTCTAGGTCTTTGATAAACTCAGTCAAGAGCAAAGCACTGGGTGCTCAAAGCAGCTTCAGGACACATACAGATGCCTGTTTCAGGACACATACAGATCTTTTTTGCTGAAGCTGACCTCCGGTGTCTAAACCCTGTGTTTCCTTGAACACTGATTTTCAATCTGTGCAAAACCGTGGCATACCCCAGTAAAATTTGAACACTATAATTTATACATGTACAATTGCATTCCCTCCAAACAAACCAGTTTGGCAGGACTAACACTAGTGGATACGGTGTGAAATTTACTGGGGCAAAATGATCCCTTATGGAATTTGAGAGTGTGTCTAAATGAACAGAGTTAACATCTACACTCAATGTATATTGCAGAGAGAGAACTAAAACTTTTCATCTAGTACATGTCTCCCTCCAACTGTCCTGTGCAGGCGTGGCTCGATTTCAGACCTGGGTTCTTGGAATATTTTGGGTTTTCTGACCAGCATTGCAGACGTGTAGCATCACAAGTGTGTGTCGATACAAACCACAGCCCACTGGTGGCAGCAGCTCGTTATGAGAGGACAAACGCTGCTTGATTTGTGGGGACAGAACCAACTCTCACACCTAGTTCAGTCTACAGGGATGCTCCTCTTTCTCATCCCATAATATGGATTTCACCAAGACCACAGCTGTGAAATAAAACATATTAAAAGTGAGGGAGACTAATCATCTGAAGGCAACGAGGCTACTGGGGTGTGTTTCTTTGGAAAGTCTAGTACCATCCCCAATTTCACATCTGTTCTGTTTAATGCACAATGAGCAACTGCAATAAATGGAAGTTGGACTCAATCCTGTCCTTATTAATATCAGTAGCAGATAAACATGAACTGAAAAAAATGGAACCTAAATATTTTTACTCCTTCTCCTTCTGTGTGACAGCTTGCATTCAGGTGCAAAGCAGCTGTACACCTCTCTGCATAAATGAGCTCTGCCTGCCTGCCTGCAGTGACATATTTTGGCAATGATCCACTACATCAATACGTATTAGTGTTACTGTTGTTGTTTTTCCTGAGCATGTATGCAGTAACTTCCTACCAACCTTAAAACATGCCAGGGAATGCTTTTGTTTCTGTTAGACGTAAACAAACTTGTAGCTACTGATAATGAGCATGAGGTGACACTTGAGATGCCACAGACCTTGTTACCACCAGCACTGTGAGTAAAGCTGAGGCTTCCTCTTCCTGTAAGGGAAAATGGACACTGCTCCAGCTGTTCCCACCACCACTTTTTCTGCCAGCAACCATGTCTGTGGGTGCATGCATCTAAGCCTGACACTTTAAACACAAAAATCATTACAAGCTTTATCAATTTTTCATCTCTAGCACTGGTCCATACCCTTCTGTGTGGAATAACCTGAATGCTCATATGGGCAAAGTGGTGCATTCCTGAGCCCCCTGGCAGTCTGTCTTGATGGTCCCAAAAGCAAAACTAGTCCAGGTGAGATTTTCTGAAAAAGTGAGACAGTGAAAAAACCTGAGAAAATCCTAAATACCTACCAAGCACAAGATCCTTTTCAACCCACAAAACCTGCGTGTGTGACTTTGCTTCAACAGATGCCTCTGCCGCTCCGCACCTCTGTTTACACTGAGACAGTGTAATTCCCCTCCTCCTTAAAAGAAAAATGTGAGAGAAAAAGACTTGGAAGTTTCAGGAACTGTGTGGGTGCCAAGGACACAGGTTTGTGGGGTGATAAGAGAGCTGTGAGATGAGAGATGCTGTGAGAGCTGTGCCTTTCATCCTCAGGAAGGTAACCCCCCCAACACACAGACTCAGACACTCCCAGCCCATGCCACCTGTGGAACACACAAGAGACAACTAAAATCCATGGCTGCAGCAGTTACAAGATGCACTTCTTCTCCCTTGCTTTTTACAAACTGGCACTGTGAAGAAAACATCACATCAATAAAGTTTAAATGACTGGAGGTGCTTGATCTCAATAGCTTCATCCCTCACTCCTTACCCTGGTGTAAGATTGAGTGTCAAGGATATGAGTCAAGTTTTGAGCAGTCCTCCTAGCCATTTCTACATCTTGTTGGGTGGCAAACTTACTTTCTTCTATTTTCTTCTCTTTTCTTTCTTTTCTCCTAAAATTAAATTAAGAAGGGAGCAGTGTTGAAAAATAGATAGTTTAGATAGATAAACTCACATGTTAACTTTGAAAAACTTCACCTGCCTACAATCTTACAAGAGACAAAAGATTGTTGCACTTGTATGGATTTGGGGAGCCAAAAACACAAAGAAGCTTGATAACTGAACGTGCTTAAAATGGTTTTAAAGCAAATGCCCGAGATACCACTAGCAGCTTTCAGCACAAGCAGTAAAATCCACCCAAGAAAATCAACATAAAGCAATAAACCTGGGGTGAGTTCCAAATTGCCACTAGTTTAAAGCCAGCTCAGAGTTCCTATAGACAGAGCACATAGCACAGGTGTGGCCTCCAGTGTGGCCTACTGTTTTCCAAGATAAATAAATTAGTCCTGCTGTATGCTCATGCACGGTGACTTGTGCTACTCTTCTGTATCATGCCAACTTGTCATGAGAATGCTGACTGTGGAGGAGGGAACTCCACTTTGGAATTACATAATTCACCTAATTAATGATGCTAGGTACATTTTGTTGCTCTGTAACTCATTCATGAGTACAATATGCAATGTGGATATCCTGGGGATGGTCTCTGACAGGTATTTCCCCATTTCTGTGCTGTTTCTTCAGAGCAAGTGGACTGGCAATCCTCAAAGGGACTGCCAGAGCCCGTACAATAGCCTAGGCAGTTTGACGCTGTTACTCATTGTTTCATTCTGAGTGTTTACCCCAGTCATTCCTTTTTCAATGGAACTCTGATAAGAATAGTTGCCTTGTCTTTTGTACATATGGATGTCTTTGTATGTTGAATAGACACCACAGCATTTTGAATGCATATCTAACTTTACCTTTGCATTGAAAGAAACTCATATTCAATGGTGGCATAAAAATCCAGTCTTTCCATTTGCCTGAGACTTCTGTTTGAAACCTTTATTGACACCCATGCACATGCCATAAAATTAGCACTTTTCCTTAGGGGAAGCCTAGCATTTCAGGAGCAAGGCATTGCTGAGTTGCACTAGGAGAAATGATTCATCATGCTTTTGTGATGCATAATGCTGATGTTGTTACTTACACGCTTTCAAAATTATTATTTTTACTCATATAAATGAGAGGAAAGTTGCCACAAAATTCAGAAAGTGATGGCAAGCACTTGTGAAACTTTGGCACAGAGATACTTTTCTTCAGCAGGAGATATGCTAAGGTATTGTTTTCAGTTCTCTCAGGTGCTCTGCAACTCAATCACTGTTTCTAGAGATAGCTTTCAAACATGGTGTTTGCAGATAGAATCATAGAATAATTGAGATACAAAAAGACCTGTAAGATTATGAAATCCAAACATTAACCCAGCACTGCCAAATCCACTGTTAAACCATGTCCCCACATGCTCTCTGTGAAAAACACAAGACAAAAAACTGGAAGTTTGGAGGTTCCCTGCAAACTTACAGAAATCTTTCTGAAAGTTTGAGACATACTTCTCTTGCTTCGTCTCAATTTATTAAAAATTTCACAGCATGATGACAATAAATTCTTAGCATCCCTGCAAAGCTAAAAATGACAGCTGAAGGCCTCCTCATCTTGTTTTGTTTGTTATTGAGGGTATGCAGGCAGCCTTCCACTTGCAGTATTGAATAGCCTGACTTCCAAACTGTAGCATTGCCACAGCTTTGTGTGTGCATTAAATAGAGGCTCAATGCTCTTCATTTATTGTTTATGAGTATAGGCAACGCGGGAAAAACAGAGTCAGGCAGATTGGTGTGGGAGAGGAGCATCTGCTACTGGGGGTATTGAGCTTCCTGTGCAGCAATCTGAGCTTCCCAGCCTGGCTTCTCTCTCCTCTCCTCTCCACTCCTCTCCTCTCCTCTCCTCTCCTCTCCTCTCCTCTCCTCTCCTCTCCTCTCCTCTCCTCTCCTCTCCTCTCCTCTCCTCTCTCTCCTCTCCCCTCTTGCACTACTTTCTGAAAGTCATGACCTGTTGCAAGTTCCCTTTTGTGAAGCACAGTAAAAAAGGAAATGCCGCTTCTTGTAAAGCAAATTACCACCAGAGTCTGTCCAGCTAGGGCAAGCATTTTGCAATTCCTCTTCTGAAATTAAGTGGAGGGGGGGTGGGAAGGTTCTCCTTTTAAAACCATTTCAATGAATCAACTGCCCCCTTTTTTTTTTTTTATTTGTCGGTAGCAATTGGTGGAATATGACACACCACAAATATCGAGCTCTGGTGTTTGAAGAGCTGAACACCCAAACCCTGATGTCACTGTCAACACTGCTGCTGTTGGCAGGAAGGCAGTGCAGCAGGCCACTGCCCAAAGGGATTGTCTCTTCACTTACACTCTTGGGCTCACTGCCAGCTCCTGCTTCCTCCAGCAGTATATGGAGTGAGAGAAAGCATCCTCTCTCAGAGAGTCAAGCATGTGAAAAGAAGATTTCACATGTGAATCTGAGACCTGCAAAACAATCACTTGGCCTCCCTTCCTTTAATTTATTTTCCATATGATGGAGAAATTTGCACAGAGTTTATTTTAGCTTACTAGTAATTTTTATGGAATCCCATAATGAATAATAAGTTGAGATGGGAATTAATCTTGGTTGCTTTATCACATAGATGTTACATGCTTCATTACTTTTTTTCTTGTTTTTTAATAAATGCATAAACTCTATGGCAGAATTAGCATAAGGTTAGAAGATTTGTGCTCCTGATCATGTTTCGAAACATTCTTCAAACAGAGTTCAAGGAAAAGCCCACTGAAGTCAATTTGAGGTACAGACACTTCCACTGACATCTGCTAATATCCGATTAAGCCCCTGTTGCACGGCCTTGAGCAAGTTCTCTTATCACACTTAAGCAAACAGGATCAGTATGTACCTACCTGGAAAAGAAGTGTTCATGGTTTTAACAAGGCTTCAAACTTGAACATACAAACGAGATGCAAGAACTGCAGTTTACTGGTTTACCACCTACTACCTTTCCTACAATGTGAATTTCCTAGAAGGCAAGAAAGAACTCGCTTCCTCCCTCTAGCTCAACCCTAGGTGTTAGTTCAAGGTGTTAGCCGAAAACTAAGTTAGCAAGGATCCAATTTCCTTCTTGCAAATGGAATCAGCAAAGTGCTGAAAAGTGCTTTCCTTTAACATGCAAATGACAGAGAGAGTGCATGTCTAGCAGGGTACTACAACACCAAATAATTGTTGGCTGGATTTTTTTTAAACAATCACGATAAAAACTGCTGACACAGAAAACAATAAAACACTAAAAAAAATATAAAATTATCAGCTCATTAATATCCAAACTAAGAATTCCTAAGCTAGTTATCCTTTACAACTCATGGCCTGGGATATTTATTGAGGATGTCAGCTCTGTCCCATTCTTTGTTATCCTCAGAAGTTACTTGACATGGGACATTTTGGCATGAACATGCACCTTCCTTGCATTCTCCAAACAGTAACACACAGAAGCAAACATAAAAGGGCAAGGAGATGTGCAATTTCTGTAGCTATACCACTAATGCAAATTGCTATAGAGAGGATTTACTCGTACAGAAATCAGCCAACGCCTTGCCACCAAAATGCAACAACTTCATTTTGCTTCAGCAGAACAATACTGCCTTCATATGTATGGTAGAGCATTTCTAAGGTACTGTGATTACCTCAGTATTAATCCACCAGAAAGAAGACATAGGAAGGCAGAAAAACAGCAACAATGTAAATCTTTTATTTGCTACTGTTTATCATTAAATATAAACTCAGCAGAGGGGTCTGGTTTGTTGATAGCAGCAAAGGCCATCTAAAGCCGTGGCTTACACTGATTTAGGGGATCCAGGGCTCCATCCCAAAAGGAGCACAAGCAAAAGAAGGCAGTATTGCTACTGGACAAGCAGTTTCTGAAAAAAAGCCAGACCCCAGTCATACAAATATTTGCTGTTCTTTAATTTCAGGAGTGCATTTCCTTCACTGAAGTCAGGGAAATACTGATTTGCTTAGACACGTCTGTGAGAAACTAGAGCAACCAAAGAGGAGAACAATTCTAAAGAATATTTGTATTAAATTTGCTTTTACTTAAAAATCAGAAAAATCTTTGGCAAAACTGAAAAGTCTGAGCCTGTAACATCACTGGGGATGCTTATGAACAGATCATCAAGGAAATTTCACAATTCCTAGTCATGAGGTTCAATGCCCTAGTGTCAAGGCAGTAAAAGGCCATAAACTCGTTTTACAGAACTTGATCAAAAGCTAGCAGAGTTAGCCAGTATCCAACACAGAAGATCCCTTGGGAACCTTTTTAATTCCATTGCTATGAAAATCTGTAAATATCCCCAAATCATATAATATCTTCCTTGTAATTTCTTTCCTGAGTGACTCCTTTGGCCTTCAGCCTTGCACAGTCCCTGGCTCACACCATGTTCATCTCAGTTTTGGAGATGCTCATGACCTGCAGGAGGAAACTCGGCTTTATACACCACGTCTCCAAATAAAAAGGAGGTCGGCTTTAGGAAGACCGTGGGCTGATTGGAAATCCTGGTTCACTATAGAAAGTATTATTGGGATTGCCATGGGGACAAGATTTTACCTCCTCAAAAATACAGCTCTGCAAATGTTATGAAAAATAGCCAGCCAAGGGGGAGGGGACAGCCACGAAACGGAGAAAGCAGCAACCCCAGGGAATTTACTGAAATGTATTTACATTTCTCCTTGCACGTATTAATACTGTTTGTGACTCAGGGCTTTTAATTCACCAGCAGTCTCCTTCACATGGAATACCCTGCTGGAGGACAGGGAGCAGGCAGCAATACGCTCCAGGTTTCCATTCAGGTGCCCCAAAAGCAGCAGAAATGTAGTGAATTCCCACAGGCCGGCTCCCGTGCCCGCTCACACCTGGAAAGCGAGAGTGCCTTGGCTGCCTCGCAGGGCTGCTCCAGACAAAGGCGCAGAGATTTCCCCGTCTCCCTGCCAGCCACACGCACACCACACACTCCCCCCGCCGTCTCTCGGCTCTTGCACGTGAACACTTCGGTTGATTTCCCAATGCCGTCACTGCAGAAAAAGGAATCACGCGTACCACACACTCCTTGCTTCTGCCCCCTCCCCTGCAGCAGCTGCCCCCCGGGCCAGAGGATGCTGCGCTGGGGGCCAAGTGCCCGATTGATGCCCCGAGCCCACGGAGCCGCTGAGCACGTCTGGAGCAGCGCAGGGCGGGCAGGCAGCAGCCCCGCACCAGCCGGGGGAACCAGGGCCCGTCCTTGTCCCCAGCCCTGCCCCCGGCGCTCCTGCCCCGGCCACGGCCGGACGGGGCTGCGCGGGCGGTGCCGGGCGGG
>VZRZ01002608.1:6815-30269 GCA_013398175.1 Climacteris rufus
AAAAAAAGAAAACCACCCCAAATTATTAGATTTTCATTATTTTGAAGGCTGAATGCTTATTTTCGGCCATGACATATTTGCAATGTTAAAATTGACCTGGAAAAACTGATGTGGAATTTCCAATAAAATTTACCACTATTACAGTAATTTAAAATAGCCCTTTCAAATTTAATATTAGCTCACCCCCTTTGTTCACATTTCAGAGATAAGAGATGGAATACTCTACCCGGAAAAGAGCTGAGACAGTCTGGAATGAAGAACCCTTCTTCTTGCCTCCCTTCTTGCCACCACCAACATCTGTGAATTGAATAAAAGAAAAAATAAGTTTTAAAATTAACACAATACAACTTTAAATGTTTAATGTTTATGGCTTTAATTCTGTGACAACATTGTCCTACACTGAAAATACAATTTTCATAGAACTGACCTGCATCTGCTCCACCATAGTTGGCAAAGAGTAAGGCCAAGGTCTTCACAGATGATTTCTGGTACAGCCCAATGACAGTTTCATTCAGAGGGTCCTTGTTCTTCTCCAGCCAGCCAGAGATGTTGTAGTCCACTGTTCCAGCATAGTGCACCAGGGAGAAGTGGGCCTCAGCCTTGCCTTTAGCAGGTTTGGGCTTCTGGAAATTGTTGGACTTGCCCAGGTGCTGGTCATAGAGCTTGTTCTTGAAAGAGGTGTCTGTTGCCTTGGGGAACATGCACTCCTCTTCCAGGATGGAGAAGATGCCCATGGGCTGGGAGAGATTATGAGAGACAAGAAGGAGAAACAAATTAGAAAGCAGACATCCCTTAATTGAAAGGTTGCTGGAGTCAGAAAAGGAAGCTGTTCCCATACAGTTCGTAAGTTAGATAAAATCGACTAAGGCTCAACTTTTTTCAGTGTTGGTGTTTCATTCAAAATTATGGAAATGCCTTTGCTGATGAAATAATTGAAGATATGACAATGCGAAATACTGTTCTCTCCATAAAACCCATTTACTGATAGGTACTTAGAGAACATGGTCAGCTTTTTCACTTAATTTTGTAATCTGGCAATGAATTCTCTCACCAAAAGTCCTGATACCTGAGTGTGATTTCCAAAAAACATTTCTACCCTGTTGCCACTTGCACAAGCCATATATTTGATGAAGCCAAAATATTCTCACCTGCTTCTTAATAGTTTCTCTTGGCAAGTATAGAAGAGCCAATGTGTAATAGAGTTGAACAGGATACCTTCTCAATGAGCTCAATGCAAGCAGCCAGGTCCATCCCAAAATCAATGAATGTCCATTCAATTCCCTCCTTCTTGTACTCCTCCTGCTCCAGCACGAACATGTGATGGTTGAAGAACTGTTGCAGTTTCTCATTGGTGAAGTTGATGCACAGCTGTTCAAAGCTGTTGAACTGCCAAACATAAAAAGTCATGCAACACTTCCAAGGATCAGCAGTAATAGCACAGTGTTTTCTTGTGCAATCCTAATTCACCATGGTTTATACTATAAATACAAGACTTCTTCCTGTGTAGTTGTCCTTTTCTATCTCTCTAGGATAGGCTTTGTATTTAGAAAAGACAGGTTTCAAATTCAGAGCAATCAGAACATTAGTCTTCTACTCCATTATTTTTTCAGGATTAAAAACATACCAAAAGCCCTACGAATGAGTGTAGGAAGATACTTATTCTAGCACATGCCTCAAAACTCTCAATTGTTGTTCTACCAAAATGCTAGGAAAACTGTGTGCCTTACATCAAAGATCTCAAAGCCAGCAATGTCCAGGACACCAATGAAGTACTGCCTGGGCTGCTTTGTATCCAGCTGTTGGTTGATGCGAACAACCATCCATAGGAACATCTTCTCATAGACAGCCTTTGCCAGGGCACCCACTGAATTGTTCACCTAAAGCACAGAGAAAGCTTTGAAGGTTACTATACACAGCAGAGGAGAAACAATGGGAACCATCAAAGCATGCTCCAGATTACCATATTTTTTCCTACCTGCTGCACAGTTTGGCCCTTGGTCACATATTCATTCCCCACCTTGACTCGGGGGTAGCAGAGGGCCTTGAGCAGGTCTGCTGAGTTCAGACCCATCAGGTAGGCAGCCTTGTCAGCAACTGAACACCAGAAAAGACAGAAAAGTAAATATTTGAAATTTCCTAAAATTCAGTGCTTGATAGACTATCGAAAAAGTGTTCTTCATTGGGTTGCACAACAGTATGTGTTAAAGCAACAAAGCTAATTTCCCTCTGTGTTCAGGATTCAGAGTCTATAACTCTTTCTGAACTTCAGTTTCTGCAAATGTTCTTCAAGAGAGCTTGTTGTTTTTATCCTTTTTTGGGCATCAGTATGGAACTTCACACTTACTTTCCAGTCACATAGCAAGAGGATTTATTACTCGGAGAGATGGAGGTATGGACTGTCCTTCCGGCTGTGACAGAGATTAATGAAGTGCACATCTCACATCAGAGTTCCCTCCAATACGTGAGGGTGAAGAGGAGCACAGCCTCCTGTCCTGTTAGGGTTGAACTGTTTCATTACTCTATACTAAAGCAGAGGTTGCAAGGTGTATTTCAACTTCAGTAGGACTAGCAATATTACAGCAATTGAAATCCACGTCTCCTAGCTTCCTGTCAGTGTACACCGGATCTCCTATTTATGAAGTAGTCACAGAGAAAAAGTATAGGTATCATTAAATGAGATACATGCCTCAGCTGTCATCTAGTCCCAGAACAACTGCTCTTATTCTTAGTTTAAATATTTATATATTTAAAGCCTGAAATCTGCCTATGTCCTTCCTATAACAAAGACTATATCTTTTGGAAAGTTAAGTGACTCTACTGATACCTTCAGTGCCATCAGGCTCTGCCTGCTCCTCACGCTGTTTCTGCTTAAACTTCAAGTTCCCGTAGTGCATGACAGCCCCTGTCAGCTTGTAGATGGCTGTTTTCTCATCAGCACTGAAACCCAGGATGTCAATGGCACTCTAGCAACAGAAATGTAAACATATATATATATACCAGGGCTCAAATCCACCAGATGACCTGTTTGGTAAAGTTACTTACATCTGTAGCCATGAGCTCCTCCTGGTCATCAATGCTGGGAACTGTGATCTCACCTTGACTCACAAAATGGAAATCATAAGGGTTGGTGGTAATGAGAAGCATGTCTGAAAGCAATAAAAGGGGAAAAACAAGCTTACTTTAGTTTCCAGATTACACAGGGAACTACTGCTCAGTGATCTTCCTCCAAATAAGTTAGTGATCTTTCCTACCAATTAGCTCTGGCTTCTTGTTGGACATGATCTGATAAAAGATGTGGTAGCTTCTTTCCGCCTTGAGCTGGAAAGTGACTCTGGACTTCTCCAGCAGATCTGGCAAGGATGGTATGAAAGGGTTAAGCACAAGACGTGAGGAAGGCTGGAAGGCTGGGGATCAGGCCAGAAGGGTCCCTTACATGTTTCAATGTCAGCAGAAGCCAGTTTGCCTGTGGCACCAAAATGGATTCTGATGAATTTACCCTAAAAACAGCAGAAAAGTCAATTGACATCTATTTTAGCAATACCAACAGCAAGAATATTTGAATTGGTGTCAACTGTCGTCCCAAGTAACAACTCACAAAGCGTGAGGAGTTGTCATTCCTCACAGTCTTGGCATTTCCAAAGGCCTCCAGAAGTGGGTTGGCGCTGATGATTTGATCCTCAAGCGTTCCCTGCAGGATGATAATTACTGTTAATTATCCTTTCCAAAAATCATGTGAGGAACAGAGGAAAGTATTGATGCCAGTATTTGCCTACTACGTATTTACCTGCATTTTTCCTGATGCATGTTCCTCCTTCTTCTTGTCCCCACTGGCTGCAATTGTTGCAAAGTACTGGATGACACGCTTTGTGTTCACAGTCTTCCCAGCACCGGATTCTCCGCTGTCAAAGCAGAGAGAGAAGCAGAGAGCGTGTGGTCAGGCAGGAGGTCCCCTGGCACCTGGCAGCCCCACAGGGACCCGAGCAGGGGGTGTACGTACGTGATCAGGATGGACTGGTTCTCCCGATCTGTGAAAGACAGAAATAAGAAACCTTTTCCTAGTATTTATGAATAACAAAGAATTTGAGAACTAGGAAGAAAAAGGAGAACAGGAGCTTCCAGAGGATCCAGGAACAGAAAACAGCAAAAAGCATGTAGGGAATTCTAGTGGATATTTTTGATGCTCCCAGCAATACTTCAGCTATTAGCAACAAGTTAGTAATCACTTCAGAGCAGCTTTTGTAGTCTTCTGCCTTTCCTGACATTGTCTTTCCTTCAAGCTATTTCTCACTTTATAGGCAACTACAGCTAATGAAAATATGAGGTTGTACTTTTTTTGTATGTAAATTCGTCTGAAGCTAAAAGTTTCTTGAATAATCTTATGGAAATTTGGAGGCATCATTAATTACAAAAAAATCTAACCAACCTCCTTCACTCTTTTTCACCTCTATTTTTTTGGCCCCTATATATGCAGAAATTATGCATTCTTGAGATCATACCTAGACAACATTTATTTTCTCTTTTTCTATTCTGAATGTATTTCCCAGTTTCTAGGAAAAGAATGGGAGAAGTTCTAAAATCCTGCACAGCGGCAGCCCGGGGCCCGGCTTGCGTTGGCCCGGACCAGCGCGGCACGCTGTCGCTCACCATGGTTGTTTGCTCCCTGTCGGCTCAGGACGGTCCCCGCGCGAAAAGACGCCTCATTGGCAGTTTCCCTTCCCTGCGGACCCTCACATCACTGGGTGGATGCCCTTCCAGTCAGTCCATGTCCCGCCCCGTTTCCCTGAGCGATTGGCTCCCTGTTGGTCTCTTCACCCCTGCTCCTTCCCATGATGCGGTGTTTTCTCTCTGTTACGCCATTTGAAATAAACCTCGGAAATGTTGTAGTGGAAGAAACCCTTCCGGCCTCTTTGTTCTCCCTGCTGCTTACTCTAGGCGGTGCAGAACTGCGCAATAACGCCTGCGCTGGCACTCCAGCTTTTCTGCGATCCACCTCTGAGGTGGAACTGGGAGAGGCGACCCCTCGGGTTGCCGTTCCAGGTCACAGAGCGGGCTTTCTGCACTCTTTCAACCCACCCAGCCATGGCACTGCACACCTTTTATTTCAATGCACACATAGGAAGAGAAAATGAGGGGTGAAACGAAGAAGAAAAAGCAGAAAAAAATTTTAAAGTTACTCAATTTAAATGCTAAAAGCTTTATTTTTTCCTTGATATTTTTTAATGAGGTTTACTTTTCAGAATACAGTGCAATTGATTATAGTTGCAGCTACAGATCCGTGTAGGAGATCTAGAGATCATTGAAGGCTGTATGTAATTTATGCCACATGGTCATCATTTACATAATGAAATTCATTTGCATGGTAAGTGCCTCCAGTGAGGCTTATATATCTGTCCAAGATAGAGATCTCTGTTTCACTTGTTAGCACTGATGCTTGAAAATTTAAATTGACTTAATGCACATCATTTATAAGGTATGTGTCATTTACCCTGTACTCTGCATCTGAGACTAATTTAGTGATTAAGATACGTAAATCTATCCATATATGTAAGGTTCCATTACAGTCAGTAAAATCTATACCACAAAATAGGTGGTTTCTTTCCAGTGAATTTATTCCCTCTAGAATATGTCCAGGTCTTTAGTGATTCTGATGGCAACACACTCAGCTCACGCAGACAATTAGACTTAAGTGCAGTAATCTTCCGTTAATTTCACACACATAATTTTGTTCAAGTGTAGCACTATATTTCCAGAGAATACCCAACATTTCCCTCTACAGACAGATGATCACAAGAGCAGCTCAAAGGAAATCAAGCACTCACCAGTCAGCATGGACTGATAGGCATTGTCAGAGATGGAGAAGATGTGTGGAGGGGCCTCCTGGCGCTTCTTGCCTCGGTAGGCCAACACCACCTCCGGGTTGTACACGGGCAGCCACTTGTAGGGGTTGACGGTGACGCAGAAGAGACCCGAGTAGGTCTGTGAGGAAGGGAGACAGCACGTTGGCTTCCCCTGAGCCTGGCACAGCGGTTCCTCCAGCTGCCCAAAGGAAGCTGCTGCTGCCACTTACATAGATCATCCAGGCTGCGTAACGCTCTTTGAGGTTGTACAGCACGGCGGGTTCATGGAGGTGGGTCATCATGGCCATGTCCTCGATTTTATCGTACTTGGGAGGGTTCATGGAGAAGATTTGATCTTCCTTCACAGTCAGGGTCTGCCATGGAAACAAAAGAACCACGTATGTCAGCTAAGAACCCAGACAGGGAAGCAAATGTTGTCTTTCAACCTTGTTTTTCACTCACCTCTCCCCCTTCAGTCTTGACAGTGACTTTCCCTGATTCCCTGCTTGTGATTGTCCCTTTCACAAAGGACTCCTTTGCATGTACCACAAAGACAGATGACTTGGCATCAAAAGGTTTGTTCTGGGCCTCAATTCTCTCCTTTTCTGACTTTCGGAGGTAAGGAGCTGCCTCCCCAAAAATAGCCATCTCAGCATCTCCAGAGGCCATGTCTGCACTCTAATGAAAGCTCGTCAGCAGAGGTGTCTTGTGTGGAAAAAAAAAAAGTTATGGGTCACTGAGAAGAATATAATCTATATCAATGAAAAATCTCCTTGCTCTTAAACTAATAATTTCCTAGTTAGTAACCAAGATAAGCTCTTAAAAAGAAACCAATTAACTCCATTTTGATTTGAAGTTAAAAGTACCCTAATCTGACCCAAGAGTAAGACTCAGACTTCTACAACATGTAGGTTTTGTAACAGGAAATAGAATATCTTCTTAATACCGAGTACATTTTGGTAACTCACCTTGAATTCTGACCAGATTTGAGTTTTTCACATAAAAGAATCTACAGTCAGAGAAAAATCACTTTGTTCTGGTCCTTAATTATAAGCAATGAGCCTTCAAGAGAGTACTTTCTTGCTGAAAGTATTACCTTTTGTATTAAAAATGAAAAATTACTTCACTTTTTAGATCTTCCCAATTTTCAGCTACCTAGTCTAAGGAAATCCAGCTGAAATAGAAGAGGATTCATGGAGAAAACTCATGCAGGTCTTTAAAAGTTCTGTCCTAGACTGTAGATTAGGAATGCATTATTCAGTGTGTTACATTTCGAGAACAGTTTGTATCCCAGAACTGGCCAACCTTGTAAAATAGGAATGGCAGTTGTTTCTTATTGCTGAACAGAATTCCACAGCATAACTGTAGATTGAAAATGCAGACATACATCAAAATTACATTGAAATTTTTTGTTCACATGGACACTCCCTCATGGAAATGGTTGTAAGAGATAGAAGAAATGGAACAGTATATTGCAAGAACATTATCCTCTTTCTTCAAGCTCATGAAATGCATGCACTTACCTGGAAGCCTTCTGCGGAGACAGGCTAGACTTGTCTCTGGGAGATTTTATAGTGTCTTGTCTGCAGATGCTGCAGATGGTCCCCCTTTCTTCGGTCAAAACATTTGTGGCAAACCTTTTTTGGCCAAGCATTGTCTGGCAAACTAAGGGCATAATTGTCACTTGATTTGAATGATATAATTAGAACATTTTTATATCTTACTGACTGTGTGAATACATCTATAAATAATTTCTCAAGAGTGTTAAGGAGAGAATCTAGACCACTCAAGGCACTTAGAGAACTTGCATGGTTCTATTGCTGTCTTTCTCAGTGATTTGCTCCTTGACCCATGGTAGTCTCCTTGGTATGTTTATGCCACTGCTTTTCAGTCATGTAATGGTGATGACAATGTCTATGATGCTTTAGAAACACATGCATTGAGAGGAACAGGGAAAGTATGTCAAAAAATAGCAAATGGTGTTAGGAGCCACTTTTCAGTGATATTTCCTTAAAAGCAGGAAGTAAAAATCTATTACAGCTGAGTTTTCTGTATAGGACACTCTCAATAGCTGAAATGATTTGAAATACAGTGAGTTGGGAGCCTGAACCCAAGTAATGGGAGACGCTACTTTGAAATGGGGTTCTTGAATAGATTCCTGAGCTGACTTTTGAGGAATCAAATGTTGCAAATGAGTTATTAAAGTTGTTTAAAGAATAACCATCAAAGGCATTAGTGAAAGGGGGTTCAATACAAATTTGCAAAAGCACCATGAAGTTTGATGGCAAGGTTCACTCTACTACTTACTACAAAGATCAAGGAAAATCGAGTAAGAATACCTTTAGAATGATTTGCACAACAACTGGGGATGCAAAGGATAAGGGTAAAAAGCATAAGAAAGATACTTCCATTGAGTCACAAGGTTCAAGTTTCTAAACTCCTGACAGAGTCTAAGTGCAGCTGGATCCAATCATAATACCAGACCTGGTCAACAATTTGTGTCTAAAGGTTTTAGCAGGACTTAATCATTGACTATTTCAACATTTATGAAGTGATTCAATAGGATTTACTGCAATTGCAACAGTGACTTAAGTGTAGATCCCAGATGGCAACATTAAAGCTATACTTTCTGTGGAGTGTTTAAATGAATTCACACATACATACACACAGACAAAGGTGTGAATAGAAATATTCAAGGGTTATACCTGTTAAAAGTTCTGTCTGAGTTCAGAGAAATATTAACTTCAAGAGTCTTGGAATTTCTCAGTGGGCAAGGGTTGAGTTTCAGGGAGTGGAGGATATTGCTCTGGGCCCCTTCATCAGGTTTCAGTGACTTTTTTGAAAATCAGTCCCCCATTTTTCACAAACTTGAGAGTTCATGAGCTTTGAGAGACATCCCACTCCAATGGAGATGCTGGTCACAGCCTGGTGCAGTCCAGGAGAGCTCAAAGGGCTTCACTAAGGGCTACTGTTTATAGGGTTGCAAGACCTTTGGTTTCAGTCATCCATAAATTTCCATCCTGGCCACAATCCAAGTCAGTTAATTACTGGTGTTTCCAAAATTCCAGTAACAAAGGTACTGGAGTTACCAAAACTCCAGCAACAATGGTTCTATTCTATTTGGCTACGAATTAGGTAGGGAAAGTTCCAAGGCTTTCAGCAAGTGAATTATCAAGTTCAGGAACTGACTATTCCCTCTTTCATCCTTCACCTCAGCCAGCAAATGGGAGTTTGTGATACAGGCACTGCTGCTCCCAGTTTAGCCAAGCAAGGGTTCTTGTTAGAGTCAAGGGACACTCATTACACAAATGTCAAGGCTTTATGGGAATTCCTGAGATTGCAGAGCATACCTGAGGAGGAAGGGGGGATGCACCACCACATCAAAATAAAATATATGCTTGTGCATGCATAGATAATGTATGTGTTTGTGCATATTTCATTTAAAAATTATTTCTCAAGAAACTGCTTTCTCACTGTTGACAGTCTTACATTTCCTCCTTGGAACTGATGCATGCTTGCACCTTTTATTGTCTGCATACATAACCAGTTCCCTCTGTCAAATCTAAAGTTCCACAAGTTTCCATATCTCCTCCCTACCTCCAGATCCCCAAAAACCAGCATTCCATGCTTGTGCCAATCCCACAAACCTTTGCATACAATTCCAGCTGCTATTCATTCTGATAAATCCTCAGTCTTGCAGTGTGTGCCATCAAAATAAGTGTATTTACACATTCATAGTCCCAGAAACACCGAACAACACAGCACCTTCTGTACTGGTGAATTAGAGGTAGCAAGCTGCTTAATGCGGATGGCGTGGAATAAAGAGATTTGCTGGTAGTCCAGGAGACTAACTAGTCTAGTTTTAAGAAAGGGTGTAATCACAGTATCCATAGACAGAATTGTTTAGGCTGGAAAAGACGAATCCAACTGTTACCCCAGGACTGCCAAGTCCACCCCTAAACATTGTCCCCAAGTGCCACATCCACACTTGATCTACACTAATCACTTAGACTTCTTCAGATCCTTCGGTTCTAAACACATTCTTCTCCTGGTCATTTGCATTTCAATCATTAAAATATCTCAGTGAATATCACAGTGAAGAGGTTAGGAAATCAATGACTGTGATCCGGTGGAATACCAGATGATTTCCTGTGCTGTAGGAGCCCCTTCCAAGAGTGCTCCGGCACACTTTGGGCCCCAGATTGGAAGTCAAACTCAGAGCTTACCCCTGAGCTCACTGTACAAGCTACAGGGATGGTTTAATATATCAGAAGGCTAATCTTTTCATATGAATTAGGAAGAAGAGCTGCCCACTACTAGAGGACTAGAGTGGAAATTTTGAATTCTTGTTTAGTGCAATACACTAAAGTAGAGAACATTTAACATCTGATTTATAATGCAACATCCACAAAATAATTCTTCATATAGGAATAGGGACATCCTGCCAAATTTCTCTGTATGTTCAGCTGCTACTCACAAATTCTTGGAGAAAGAAGAATCATTCAGTTATGAGGAACATATACTGACCATAGCCTTGTCTTCCTTTTTTGGTTGAACAGAAGACTCATACCAAACAGACTGAACTCAGGAGAGGTGAAAATTGTGAAGCTGAATTCCTTCTAGCTCTTGCCATGTCCAGCACTGAAGTCCTGTGTTAAAATTTTTCCATGGTCATGCTGTTCAGGGAATTCAGGTTCCTCAAGTTTCCTGCTTCAGATATTTCACCAAGTGTCTCCTCATTTCTCAGCAGCTGTCCTTTCAGGACAGAGATACCAACTGCAAATAAGAGGGGGCTACTGAAATGCTCAAGCAACTCATGTAACACCCATAGGAGACTACAACTATTCCATACAGAATGGGCAAATATTATTTTGGGTTCTAGTACTCTCTGCCAGTGAGTGCTTCATGAAATCACTAATTAGGGTGTAAAAGAAAAGTAGTGTTGACTTACGTGGTTCAAGCACAGTTGTGGACATAGCTGAAAATAAAGCTGTTTGAGAATTGATCTGTAACAATACCTATAATGTAGCATCCTATGAAGG
Source organism: Climacteris rufus (assembly GCA_013398175.1). NCBI lineage: Eukaryota > Metazoa > Chordata > Aves > Passeriformes > Climacteridae > Climacteris > Climacteris rufus. The sequence continues at coordinate 17,695 of VZRZ01002608.1, forward strand.
GTTAAAATAGCCCCCAAAACTCAATATGATTGTGTTTATAAAGCACATAGAAAAAAGGAATGAAAAGGCAGCAGTTCAGTTTTAGTAGACTGAAGACCACTTAATGACACCATAGTAGATGTCCAGGACAAAAGCCTGCTATTTATTAGAGAAGAATTCATAAAAGGTAGAAGTTCCTTCATCATAGAAGCCAAACAGGCTGATCAAACATGATTACTTTCCTGGTAAATACATGTTAGATTCTGCAGTTATCTTACTGTCTTTCACATCCTTAGCTTTATATACCGAGAGGATATTCTGTTGTGTTTCAAATAACTAAATTGCAACTGAGCAGCTTACAGCTTCACTGGTACTTCTTCCTGCCCTTTTTGAAGATGGGTATAACAATAGACTTTTTCCACTCATATGGGACCTTCCCTGTATGTCATTTTCCACCAGTGATAAATATAAGCCTTGCAATTACATGTGTGAATTCCTTCAACAGCCTTTGATGAGTCACAACCAGTCCTATGGATATGAATACATCCAGGTTCTCTTAGAAATTCCACCTTCACCAAGCAGAAGGTCAGGACTTACCTGTTGCTGGTTGTCCCTTTCCATCTCAAATTCCACTGGAAGATGTGGATGCTCAGGGACAAATTTTGCCAATGAAGACTGATGCAGAAAAGGTGCTGCATACATAACTGCTTTTCATATCATCTCTCACTAGGTGGGCACCCACATTCAGCAGCAAACACGTTTTCTCTGACCTCCCTTCTACATAATTCATGCAAAACTGTTATGCTCAATGTTCCAAGCAACGTTTTATATTTCTGGTTTGTTGCCAGTCCTTGCCTTCACCTCTTACCTACTTTTGTGTTTTAATTCGTCAAGAAGTTTGCTGCTTAGCTAAGATCAAATTCCCAGTCTTTCTGCAGAACCAGGTAGTTTGTTCCTGTGCTCTCCGTAATTTTCCTTTAAGACCTAATCATCTCTCCTGAGCAGTCTTCTCTTTCACAGCTGCTGTGAAGTGTGTGCTAACTCGCAGTTCCTTGAATGCAATGAATTCTAATCTTACAAAGTCTAGAGTGCTAATTGTGTTGCTTATCTCCCCAGCTTTCCACTGAATCCTTCATCCAGTCATCATGTATTTGCTGTAGCCTGAGCTGCCTTCTGGGATCATATTCGTCACAAGTTCATCCCTGCTTCCAATACTCAGCATTGCCTGTCCAGTATTTACATTGGGATATTGACATCAGGTCTGCCTAAGAATTTCTGGCAGAGCTTGCCTGGTGCTGTTGCCCTCACAGCAGATGTCCACATGGCTGAAAACCTCCCTAAGGCAGAGGAGACTTGTGAGCTTCTACTAGCTGTAGAAATCCCTTCACTACTTTGTCTTGTTCACGTGGTTCATGATAGACCCTATCACAACATCCCTCATCTTTCTCCAGTCTCTGACAGGATGTCTGCAGCCCCACAGTGGAACATTGCACAAGCAAGGAAGACTTTGATATAAAGCACAAACACTTCTTATTTCCCCTGTGTACAGGGGGAATAAACAGTCTGTACTCTCCCATGACCATGTTCCAGTAATGCATACTATCCTACATTTTCTCCATAATTCTGATCATGTTCCCCATCTTCCTTGTAAAATTCCTACATTTGAAACTATTCCTCTGTTATTTCTAGGCTTAAGTGTTCCTCCCATAACAAAGCTGATTTCAGACCCTTGTCATCAGGTTAGTAGTCTCATTGCAAAGATTTCTTTCCTTCTCAGTCCTCAAATACAGATGTCCAAAAATCTACAGAAACTCATAAATAAAATTGTGAAGCTTCCAAACATAGCGTGAAAGCTCCTACTTAAGAATCCATTTGGATATCTCAGGACTGCCAAGTGACTAATGTAATCCCATGGCATTACAGGGTCTTACAGGGAAATCAAGAGAACTACAGTGCAGAAGGGCTGATGGCTGTACTGGACAAATGTGCCCTGGCAGCCCAGAAACCCCCCATGCCCTGGGCTGATCCCCCAGTGTGGGCAGTAAGAGAGAAGGGGATTCTTCCCCTCTGTTCTGCTCAGGTGAGACCCCACCTGCAAAGCTGCCTTCAGCCCTGGAGTCCCAGAACAGGAAGGACATGGAGATGCTAGAACGAGTCCAGAGGAGGCACCAAGATGATCAGAGGGATGGAGCGCTCTACTAAGAGAAAAGACTAAGAGATCTGGGGATGTTCAGCCTGAAAAAGAGAAGCTACAGGATGCTGGAGTTGTGGCCTTCCAGTACCTGAAGGGAGCTAAAAGAAAGATGGAGTCCCTCTCCTCTCCTCTGACAATTTACAAGGGTCTGAAGTGACAAGGGGCTTCACACTAATAGTAAGTTTAGATAAGATACTAGGAAAAAGTTTTTTACTGTAAGGGTAGTGAGGCCCTGGCACAGATTGTCCAAAGAAGCTGTATCTGCCCCATCCCTGTAAGTGCTCAAGGCAAGGTTGGACAGGGCTTGGAGAAACCTGGGCTAAGTGAAAGGAGTCCTTGCCCAAGGCAGGGGTGTGTAATGAGATGAGCTTTAAGGTCCCTTCTTTGACGCCCCAAAAACTTGCTTGTGAGGTTCCTACCCCCAGCCTGCCCCTTTCCCCCTCACATGCACCCAGAATGTCTCCAGATACGGGGTAGTGTGAGATACTTGGAAGCATCACTGGCTCAAAACGTTTTGGGTGCATGTGAGGGGGAAAGGGGCAGGCTGGACCTTGCCCTGGCCTGGTGAAGCACTGCCCTGTACACCTGTAGTGGTTTAGTCCCGGCCAAAACGGCCATCGGGCTGGTTTTTCTCTTAGGATAGGAATAAAACCAGGCTTCTTTTAACATAATTGACTCCCTTATTGACTCAGGAGTAAAGTCCTTGGTCCCCANCAAATAATCAGAAGTCCCACCTGGGGGAAGGGCTCAGGAAAGACAAAGGGTATTTAAACAGAAGCATAAGGCAAGCACATGTCTTGACTCTACCTCCTCCTCAATTTTTTGCTAGCTGAGACACCGCTGGAACCAGGAGTAGTAGCTACAGTTCTTTTCTAGCTCTTTTCTCTCTTTCTTCTTCTAATTCCCTCCTCCTGGAGTTTTGAGTAACTTAAAATTGGGCAGGCTTGGAGTTTGCTAAGTTGAATGGGTTCAGTTAATGCTTTATGGAATGTTTTATGTTGATTGAAAATTTCTCTAAACCTTTTGCCAAAGTTCTTTAATTTTCTAAATTTTCCATTAAAGTTCTTTTTGTTGTTTTGACCTCTTGAGAACATTTTGTCAGTATTTCTCCTGTGTGTCTAACTCAGAGCGCATGAACAACTATAAGCCCTTTAACAAGTCTCAGTGTGAGAGGGTTTTGGGGTCTTACACCTTCCAGCCCAGGCTATTCTATGCTTCTTTGATTCTTTGAAATCAGTATAAATTATAACATAGAACAAAATGAATGGACAAATGGGACAAAAAAAAAAAAAAAAGGGTCTTTAACATGTATTTGTAAAGGGAAGTCTTACTTCACAAACCTGCTTTCTCCTTTGAAGGCCAAATAAAGCCCACAGATTTAACTATCAAGACTGAATCTCTAATGATAAATAAATCTGTTCCTGCATGTGATGTCTGTTTTAGGCAAAATGGTGTGAGATGCCTTGCAGCCATCCCTCAGTGCTCCTGGCTTCCAGCACTGTCTGGCTGCATCAGCACCACACAGCCCCCAGCTTGGGGCCCCACTCTTTGGCAATTGTCTGTTTTCCCTTTCACTCCAAATAAACAGTGGCCTGGAGGGAAAACTGTAAACTGCAGCAGCGCATCTGTATGTACATTGTTCACACAAATGGAACATTACTTATCAAATCAATTTTCAAAGGGAAAACCCCTGCACTAGACCAGGAGGGATTAGAAATTGAGAAAGAAAGTATGAGAAAACAGACAGAGCCCAATATGGAAAGGTCAGGGGAACTTCCAGCAGAAAATTAAAAGTAAACTTTCACCCTTCTGCTAGGTGCTATTTCTGGAAGCTAAATATTATATTAGTTCATATTTGTGGGTAAACTAACTTGAATTTTTTTCCACAGATTTAAAATTCCTGTTCATATGGACACTCAACAGGTATTTCAACAGGTATTTCAACAGGTAAAAAAGCTCTGGGATATACACCAAATGCTTTGGATTTGTTTGAAATTATAGAGATTATCAGCCATGTCATAGTGATACATTTCTGACACATGGCCTTTTGGGCATTCCAGGTTCTTGCAAATACTCTGTAATTTGAATTACTGGATCCAGACTCCATAAAGATTTAGCTCAACAATTCTCACAGTTCTATAGAAAGGCCATAGAAAACTAGTCAATTTCCCCTGTCCAAGAGTGGGGCAGCTGCAAGCACACCCATCCTTGTGAGGAGGGATCTGTTGAAAGAGGCAACGATGTCCTCATGCAAAACAAAGAGGGAAATGGATCCTACCAGTCACTGATATTCTGCCACTTCTGATTCCATCCCTACAAGGCCGGGAGGCCACTGGAACCAGAAGCAAACTGCAGCATAGTCAGCAAGAGGCAGAATGAGTTAAATCCCTGGATGGGGTGGTCCTGCATAGGCATAAGGTGTGGGCAAAGTGCTGGCATGATGACATCCAAGAGTGCTGAAAACAGATTCCATTGCACTTTCTGTAAGTCCCTACAATGTGATTTTCTTTCCCTTGTAAAGGAAAAGAAATTCTCCCTTTAGTGAGCATGATCTGGGGAGCTCTATGGAAAAGAGGGGAACTCACAAACACAGGTGAAATGTGAAAGTTGAGCACTATGAAAGCTCTTGAATTCGTGGTTATTCTGCTTCTTGGAGCAGCAGCATCAGCCTTGTAACCTGTCTAGCTAGAAAGAAAGTCCTGGAACAGTACCTCCATGTCATTGTCACAGAACCAACCACCTTCAGGCCTTCTGCTTAGGTCCTCCACTCCTTCCTCCATGGACCAAGCTGACCATGACCTCCTGTCCAGTTGCAATAACAGAAAAAGAAGCATGGATATAAGTTGCTGACCTCTACTACAGTGGTAGTCTCAAGACTTCCCATTGGTCTTCTTTTCTACTCAAAGAGAAACAAATGAAGAAAACCCAGTTAGAACATGTGGGAACCAACAAGCACGGTTCAAGAAGTCATATTCATGTTTGCAGGTAAACTAACTTGAAAAATTTCCTTCCATGGACTTAAAAATCCTGGTCACATGGACATTCAGACAGGTATCTTGCAAAAATCTTTGGGCTGTACCTCCGGTCCTGGGGACAGTTCTGGCCCCTCATGGCAAGAGAGACGTTGGGGGACTGGAGCGTGTCCAGGGAAGGAAACAGAGCTGGGGAAGGGACTGGAGCCTCAGCAGCAGCTGAGGGAGCTGGGGGGGCTCATCTTGGAGCAAAGGAGGCTCAGGGGGCCCTGCTGGCTCTGCACAACTCCTGCCAGGAGGGGCAGCCAGGGGGGTCGGGCTCTGCTCCCAGGGAACAGGGACAGGAGGAGAGGGAACGGCCTCAGGCTGGGCCAGGGGAGGTTTAGGATCGGATATTGGAAACATTTCTTCACTGAAAGGGTTGTTAAGCCCTGGAATAGGCTTCCCAGGGCAGTGGTGGCATCCCCATTCCTGGAGAGATTCAAAAGATGTGTGGGGACATGGTTTAGTGGTAGACTTGGCAATGCTGGGGTAATGGTTGAACATAACGATTTTAGAGGTCTTTTCCAATCCCAATGGAGTCCTCACACCTTCACCTTTTGTAGAGTACAGGCAGCAGGGAAGAAATTATTCAATTGGAGGAACAATTGTTCTGATTTCTTTTCCTGCATTTGTTTCTGCAGGCTCTTTCTCTTTAGGATACTGAGACATCCCCTTTATCTCTTTAATTTCCCTGTGTCTGCTGAACTGTTTGACATTGTGTCCAGAACAGTGAATAGCAGTCATTGCCAAGTCCTCCCCTTAGTTAGGATTTGCAGGAATCTTTCAAAAAAAGATTTTGTTTCAGTATAGATTGCCTAAATTAACTTCTGTTGGGAAATTATTATTTAGTATCAGTGTCCTTATAATCTAGGAAAAGAAAAAAATAGTATTATCTTCAGTTCCTTATTTATGCCTTAAAAACATGTACAGCAATGTGAGACCTAGCTACCCAAGAAGATCACTTTCTGGTCTAATGCTTTTTCTTGACAGGCTCTCTAATTCATACATAATTGAACAGTATCCCTCCAAAATAAATGGCAAGTTTTGAATTCTAGAATAATGGTATTAACATATAGCTCTTTTGAGGTAAAAAACTGATCATCATTACAAAACAGTAGGGGGGCTGAGATAGTGACAGACCTAGATAGTGACAATGGGAGATACAAGAATCTTGTAGATTAGAACTACACTTACAATTCTTCTAGAAAGAGCAGTGGTGTAGGAAGGAGTCTGAAATTCCCTGACTTGCTTATTATTTCCCCCCACTGCAAAAAAAAAAGGAATCTCAACTCCTTGCAGGGTTTTCAACTTGCAAGTGTTGCTGTTGGCCATACTGTCATTGTGGTAGGGTCTGCCTAGAAAAGTCAGTTTGCTCTGCAGCCTGTGATGGACAGTATGACAGGCAATGCTCAGCCCCTGCTGCAGCAGCTTTATTGCTGCCCTCTGTGTAAAATGAGAGCTGCCAGGAATGTTAGCACAGGACAAGCAGAAATGTCAGAACACTGCTCTGTAGCAGCACTGCTCAACCCTGTACTTCTGCTCAAATATGAATGAACACTGTCCCTGGAGAGCGTAAGAGCACATTTTCCATATAAAAAGGTTATTTATCAATTCAGTGTTGCTCCATTAAGGTTTATGCTTTCAGTGTTATGTGCAGAATGTGCTCAGTCCATAATTTTGATGTAACATCTGGTTAGAAAATTTGCCATTAAACTAACATTTCTGATAAATGTGGCTGAAGGAATAGGCTGAGACAATTGCTGGAAGCAATAAATGATCTCTGTAAGAGATGGCCTGAAAATTCCTTATCTGCCTCACGATCATCAACAGAGACTGAAACCCTAAAAGAGGACTTTTGCACTAAAAAATCCTGGCCTGGCTAAGGTGGGATGTTTGTCAAGTGTTGCTTGCAAGGTGCGCCTGCTGGAACAGGTTCTGCCTAGGCGGAGAGGACTGCGCTGAAGCGAGAAAGAATGATCAGGCCTGAACACTCCCTCCCGAACACAGTCAGTGGGCCTCACCAACAACAGTGGCAGATTTCCTCACCTCCTGGCCAGTTGCCCCCCGTTTTCGAAAAGACTATAAAGAGACCTTTCTGAATTAACGCTATGGAGATCTCCCCATGGACGGTGGCGAGCCTATTGGCAGGACCACGAGGGCTTTGTCTCATCCGTTGGTAGCTATTCCCCTCTCGCCCTGTCTCTCTCTCTCTCTCTTCCTCTACTTTGTTTCTTTATTCCTCTTTCTCTCCCCCTTCTATCGCATAATTGGGTTGTTGGCACTCAATAAAGGTGCACTATTTGATTAAAGTAGATATCCCCTTTGTGCCTTTTGCATTTTGAGATCGTTAAACGAACCATCACGACCCCCGCTTGTGTTGGTGGATCGTGACAATCTCCCAGAAAAAAACTACTGAGGACCATAACTAATAAGACTTGAAAGCTGCAGATTGAAAAGCAGTGCAGGCCACCCATTCTTTACCATGGCAAATGTAACCACAAATTTCTGGGTCTAAGTATGAGCACCTGTGAAGATAAGCAGATGGTCACAGGCTGTCCATGGAGGGGCTGTGATGGCCTTGCTGTCCTTTCTGCTCTATTCAGAAATAAATGACTGAAGATCTTAATGCAGCTGTGATCTCTCTTCACTACAGATCAAAGAAAGCGAATGCCTGTCCTAGGGAGAACTTTAATGATAAATTTATTTCTAAGTAGCTTCCCACAGAGTGGTACTCTTGGAAGTCATCAGAATGAGCTTCAGCTGAAGATGAGAGGTAAATAAACCCCTTAATCAGGGATTGTAGGATGGGCAGGTGTGCCATGATTCATGCTCCTCCTGTCTCCACAGCAACAGCAGCAGAAGAACTCTGGCAGTAGATCCCATCCAAGGAGGTGACGTTCAGGATGCCCTTTCTATCCCCTGCCAAAGCAGCTGAGTGGCTCCTGTTACAAAGCAGGTGAGTGGGATGAGAACTCTGGCAGACAGCTGGGTAGGAAAAGGTAATTGAAGCAGTGAGTAACCATAAGAGCAGGAAGGAAGGGGAAGGCAAAGAAAATAATGAAAGAGCATGGCATTAACCCCTGCAGGAAACTCTATCATAACCTAAAATAAGCTGTGTTTGTGAGATCAAAGGATCATGTAGCCCAACTTCCTGTCTTTGAAAGTGATGCCCAGGAAGGAGCATCAACATGGAATGGCACCTCTACAGAACTCTCTTAACTCCAGTAATTTGTATTTATGGAGTCCCTGAGCAAAATGCAATATCTGAGTACTTAATAGCTTATGGTGGAATTTTAACTGATGAACTTGTCTAAGCACTTTTTGAACTCATAAAGTGTTCTCTGAACATATAGCATGTTACTGTGATCCTCTACAATCCAAGGCTAACCCATAGAAAGCAAATATCCACATATGCAGTTCAATTCCCTTTGTTATTATCTTTGACTGATGGTTACAAATATATCTGTGTTTTGCACCTCAGGCCAATTTGCATATGAAACCATATATTTGAGGAAGTAAAAATAGTGATTAAACTGCAGAGAACATCTCCCAGGTGCCAAGATAGACGGTGCTATGGTTTATCTGCAGGACATATTTATACTACAATACAGTAGTTTCAAGGGAATTTTTGTTCCAAACACTAAGCTCCTGTCACTTCAGAGACTTCACCACAGCTTTCCACATAACATTAGCAGATAGATTCCCTTGTGGGTCAGGCTAAACATTTCTATAATTGCTCTCTGCATCCATCTGAGATGCCAAGGGAAGGATACAAGTCTCTGCTCCTCCTGAAGGGCAAAGCAGTTGGGTAAAGCAGAACATCTCCAGCAGAAGGTAATGATGATGATGTGTCACCAGACAGCCCACAGCCAAGGTGTCAAGGCATAGTGGCCCATGTGAGAGATTAGCAGCTGGGAATTTTAACAATGCTTGCATGTCCTGTCTTGAGGAGACTCCCTACTCACCCCACTGAAGTCTACCTGTGGCAGACGTTTCACCCATGGTACTTGTCACAGAGTACTTGAAAATATCAGAGTTTATCCAAAGGAGTAGTGAATGCCTAGTTCAATGGAGAAGGGGACAATTTTTTTACATCTCTATCAGGACCATGCCCTGAGTAAATGTATCTTAAATCTGTTGCAGCTCAAGATGCAGTGCCAGCTTTACTTCATCACTGTTTTGCTGAGCAACACAGGTGTTCCCTACCTGTGGCAGTGTATGTGGCAAGTCACAGCCCCACAGGCTTAAGACTGGTGGACTCAGCCCCTGTCTGAGCCACACTCCATTGTCAGGGTGAGCTTTCTGGCTCACCCCCAGTGTTGTTTACATGTTTCAGTTTATTGGTTAATTAAAGCATTACCTCATGTTCTATGTAAGGTTATGTTCTGGAAGCTTCATGGCTGTTCAGTTTCCCATTGGTTCCATGTAAATCCCTGTACCCCAATTGGTTGTATCCCGATAAATCCCCTGCTTTCCCCGTGCTCGCTGCCTGGTCCCTGAAGCCTTCAGCTCTTCCCGATCCTCGTGCCGCCTCTCCCGGACCCCGGACACCCCCGCGCCACCTCTCCCGGACCTCGGACCTTCTCCTGCCTTCCCTGCTGCCTCTCCCCAGGAAATATAAGAGCTGGAAATCATACCAGAGCCATTCTCTTGGCTCTTTGTCCTTGCCTGCACCCGTAACATCAGCCCGGAGCTCGGTCTCCCCAGAGGAGCCAGCACCAAACGAAGCTGCCAGAGGACGCCCTGCTTCTAGGGAAGCTGTGAGCCGCAGCCCCCGGGAAACCAGGGTCACTCCCAGACTAACGCTGAATGGCCTTGAGCAGCCACCCAGGAACAGCGTAACCTACCCTGCAAATCAGACCTTCAGGTCCCTCAAAGTGCCCTTGCCCCCTGAGAAGTGCCTCCAGGTAGCAAGTATCTCACAGGATGCAAGGCCTCCAAGCAGAGCTGTGTCTTGGCTGCACTGCTGTCTGCCTCATACATTTGCTAAGCTGGGTTTCACCCCTTAGTGCCCCCGTTTATGTATGTTACCCTCAGTCCTATCTTTGTTGAAATTCTGAATTAAAGAAAATTAATGCATGTAGAAACAAGGAAAAGAAATTTAGGACCTCTTTATACACCTTTTTTCCTGGATGTATGGCAGATTAATTGGTAAATTCATGATGAATCCAACTGTTGAGTTTAAATTTACTTCCTCAACCTGTTTTTCAAGGAGTTCTTTCCTTTAATACAGAATACTTTCAAAATACTTTGTAATTGCAATGTTTAGCTCAGGAGATGCAGATGCCTCTCTAGTCCAGGAGATGACAGATCTGAGATGTGTGAAGGGAGGAAGCAATTGGGTGGAACAGAGGCACTGTATCTATTTTAAGCTTTCTCTCTGAGATGGTCTTTTATGGCAAATTTGGTGCTGTGTTTCCCCTGGGGTCAGTTAGCACTTGTCAGCTGCCAGACAGCCCAACCCCACAGACGGTCAGTCAGTGAAAAAGCCTATCATCCAGTAGGCATGGCAACAGGTATCCCAGAGAAAGGAATCTTTGGTTTCCCTCCCCTTGGTATATTATTTGGATCCTGGCAGTTTATCATAATTCATGGTCTCCCCAGGTGAATATTACTGTGAGTTCATCATGAAAGAAAATGTGGTAACTCTGGGGGTTTTTCTGTATGTTCTAGCTATTTGTGATCGGTCTTCTTTAAGCTGGCATATTGCTATAGTTCATATTGTACAATTAGAGAGCACTTTTACAAGTTAAAGAATTCTGGGAAAAAAGTATCACATTAGGCCCATAAAAATAACAAGAGTTCTCTTTTTTAAAAGGTATTTATGGTGTTTTGTAAAGTAAAGGCAAATTATTTATCAATTTTGAAAAATCAATGTTTTAATATACCTTAAAATATATTCCCCAAACATTGATGTTCAGGCAAATAAACAGAACTCTAAAATGAGAATGCTTTACAACTGGAAGAGAAGTTTTTATATATAAAAATCATACTTCCACTCTTAGAAATAAAGATGAAGGGAAGTCAGAGAGGGACTCTCCATCACAGACTGTAATGACAGGACAAGAATGAATGGCTTCAAACTTAAAGAGAGTAGGTTTAGATTAGATATTAGGAAGAAGTTGTTCCCTGTGAGGGTGGGGAGGCCCTGGAACAGGTTGCCCTGAGAAGCTGTGGCTGCCCCATCTGTGGAAGTGTCCAAGGCCAGGTTGGATGAGCCTTTGAGAAACCTGGGTTAGTGGAAGGTGTCCCTGCCCATAGCAGTGGGGTGCAACAAAATGAACTTTAAGGTCTGTTCCAACTCCAAATATTCTGGAATTCCATTATTCTGTGATTCTATATTAACATGTCTTCACAATTTTCCTGGGTATTATGAGGCAAACTGGGTCATAAACACCTTCTCAGACTTTATAGCAAGATCAGTAACTGACTATGAAATGTAAACGTGAAAATAGACATAATGTTTATCACAGTTCCAGTTGCAGGAAAGTTACTGATATACTTGGTATTTTTCTATTAAAATGCATATGATATCATCCATATCTGGATAGTCCTGGAAAGATGCTCATCTAAAACACGTTGCTAGAAGCATAGGTTAAAGGAGATTCTGCAATATTATAATGCTCAGTTTTACCATACAGTTTTTCTCACTCAAATAATTCCGTAATATTAACTCCAAGTCCTTTTAACATCAAATTAAACAGATAGGGTGATAGAAACCTCTATGTATCTTTATGAAATTTATTTTCATTTGACAATTATTTTTTCATACTTCCAACACCCAGTCTTTGCTTATCTCTTGACTTATAAAATTAATTTCTACCCATACCTTCTAAATCATATTCTTCATACTTGTCATTCTGGCTTTTCTCCTCCTTACTTTACAGGAATATTTTCCTTTTTCCAGTAAAGGGCTACAAAATGTGCTCTATTCTAAGTACTGTAGGCTGTCACCACAACTGTTAAGGGAAGTAAATGTTCATATCCTGCAACATAGAAAGAGTACGTATGTTAACATTGGCAATAATTATATTCAATTTATATAATTAATTGAATAATTAAATAATTTTCACAAGTCTTTGACATTCTTAAGTGTGGATAAACTTGTTCCCACAATTGCTTATCTCCCTGGCTCAGGTGACAAACCACGTGAATTTCTCTGTCTGATTTCATCCTCTCAAAGTTCTTTAATTCTTTCCTTTAAAATTCCTTCTGAGATTTACTGGTATTTTCTCCAATTTTCCAGATCTATTTTAGAGTTTGATTGCATTCCACCCTGCCAAACTGCTTGGATGCCCCTTTTTCCAAGAAACAACAGTGATGTCTGCTTCTGTCAGCTCTGGGTCGTTTCTTCCAGCGTTGATAACCCAAACATTCCCAGATGTTCT